>OX632364.1:7707767-7740603 GCA_951751655.1 Ophion costatus
GTTTTTCTGCTCACGTATCCAACTAAACCCGTTGGAAAACTGAAATTCGATAGATTATATATAATAGTTATTGTAAAAAGTAAGAAAATCAATCTTCACTGTGTAGTTAAAGCACTACGTTACAAGAAAGTTTCAATTTCCGGTTGAAAATGGTCAGAACGAGAAAATAGCACCCACAGACTTAGCAACGTCGCGAGTAGCAGCTGATGCGTTTGGTGAACATAACCCAGCTTTGTTGTGAAATTAATTTGAATAGAAGCCGCCACAAAATATGCAAACAACAATTTATGGAGTTTTATCATTTATCACGTATCAATAATATGTATAATTATATTCTGCCTATCGTGTTAATTCCGCTGGGGTAATTCAAGCCTATTTTAATAGGTTTCCGGCTCACTTTTTTTGTCTTTTTTGTCCGTTTTCATGGTGGATATGTTAATGTTATTATTACGAAGATTACTACCGTGTCGTTGACAATCTAGTTTTTCAGTTTTTATTTGTTCACGTGCAATAAATTCATTATTTACCACAACATTTGGCACGCTATATTGGATAATACGAATAATCAACATAAGTAAACATCAATGAGAGCAGCTGTGGATAAAATTAATTTAGACTCGTTTTTGACCCCGTGGAAGTGATCGTACCTCCTTAACTTGCTGCGTGTGTATGTCTTTCCGGTTCAAAATTCGTGATTCATTTTTCTAGTACTTTCTGGCACTCGATTGATGATGAGCTGAAATTTGGCATACGTATGTAACTTCGGTGACAATGAAATGAGGTGGGGGGTGGGCAATGCAACCCCTTAATAGCATAAACTAGGACAGTTGAGTTTGTGCTCATTTGTTTTGTTATTACGAGCACCATTTATTACACATGATGACGAGAGGCTGATGATGGCGGTGGGACGTGGTCACTGGAACTCCATGATGACATATGTTAGGACAGTCGAGTTTGTGCTTATTTGGTTTGCTAATCATGAGCACTTTTCATTACACATGATAACGAGAGTCTGATAATGGTGTCAGGAGGTGGGAACGGAAATTCCCCAATGGCGAATGGTCACAATCGAGTTTGGGCTCATGAACTTTGTTGCCTTGAGCACTATTTATAATTACACTTTTATAAAGTTTCTCGCAAAACCTTTATACCCTAAGGCAACATTTTTCATTACGGCGATGACTAGCATAAACAAATAAAACTAATAAAATCTGAAAACAAATTCTAATACTAAAAAGTATGAAGTAAAATTAAGGTTAAAAATCTCTTTAAAAACAAGCTTTTATTTTCAAAGTATTGAACTAAGGAGTGAAAATAATATTTAGTGAATGAAGTTAAATAGTAAGGCTACAGAAAAATACTACCCTTCGTCACTGATCAGGACGCAGGCAGTGCATACGTAATAAAACTTGCATTAACATAGAACTTTAAAAAGTGAAATTTCGTTTTCAAAGCTTGAGGCGTGATACGTCATTACAATTGAAATAAAGCCTCAAGCATTTGAGAAAATATTTAAATATTTTAAAGTTATATGTTTATGTACGTTTTATCAAGTATCTACTTCCTACGCCTTTGATCAGTGACCACTTTACTATTTAACTTCATACACTAAATATTATTTTTGTCTTTTTGGTTCAACAGTTTATAAATAAAAGCTCGCTTTTAAAAACATTTTTGACGTTATTTTTTATGTACGTGCGTCTATGCAAATTTTCGAAAATTATTATGGTCTTTTTCTAATACATTCACTGCGTCTTCCGATATTTATAGACTTATATCTATTATATACGTGATTTAGAGATTGAATTAGATTAAAGATTATGATTATTACGTTGCGTTATACTTTGTTCATATTCGTGAAAAAAAGGACATTTCCATCCTGCTATGTCAATGTGAAGTTCGCTATCGAATTCATCTGGCTGATTTGAGGACGGTTCTGAAGGAGTCTGCTCAACGGGTTAGACTACTGTGACGACCCTAAAGTTAGGGTTAATTAGAGAAATTAATGTTGAAGGAACAAGTAAGAAGATTGAAAAATTGTTTAGACATTTATTTTTATATACATTAAGAAAATTGTGCACCAAATTTCATGAAAAATATTAATAATTAAAGAAGTTATAAGCCGGTTACACGATAGTGTTATTGTTATACTAAACGCACATGTTTCACTTTCCATTTCAGATCACCCTAAATCAAACTGGATTTGAAATAATTATAGCTTCATTACTCATCAATATTCTCCAATAAAAAATTAACTGAATCTTAGCAACACTATGTATCAATTATCCATAAAATCCCGATCTCCTCATCCCAACACTCTCCTCGGAAAAAAACATTGAACATCCACCTGTTTTTCGAGCCGCAACTTCATCCAGGTTCACCAAGTTCTTTTCGACAAATCATCGATTCCAGAGGGAAGAAAGCCCCTGAATCGATTTTCATCCAAATATACTCACATTAACATAGAATAGAGAGTCACCAGGGTCATAACGTTCAGTTTGTACAACAAGCTGTTGAAAACCACCTTTTCACATGCACACACATATACACGAGCATGCATGAGAAAAAAAGCACAAGTAATTTAAATTCGGGGCTCGCAGTGAGTGAAGGAGGTACGATCACTTCCAGGGGGTCAAAAAAGAGTCTAAATTTATTTTACTCACAGCTGCTCTGATTGGTGTTTACTATTCGATGTTGGTTATTCGTATTATCGATTATAGTGTGCCAAATGTTGAGGTTAATGATGAATTTATTGCACGTGAACAAATAAAATCTGAAAAATTAGACTTTCAACGATTCGGTAGTAATCTTCGTAATAATAATATTAACATATCCACCATAAAAACGGACCAAAAAGACAAAAAAAAAATCACCTGGAAACCTATCAAAATAGGCTTGAATTACCTCAGTGGAATTAACACGATAGGCAGAATATAATTATACATATCATTGATACGTGATAAATGATAAAACTCCATAAATTGTTGTTTGCATATTTTGTGGCGGCTTCTATTCAAATTAATTTCAAAACAAAGCTGGGTTATGTTCGCCAAACGCATCAGCTGTTACTCGTGACGTTGCTAAGTCTGTGGGTGCTATTTCGTCGTTCTGACCATTTTCAATCGGAAATTGAAACTTTCTTGTAACGTAGTGCTTTAACTACACGGTGAAGATTGATTTTCTTATTTTTTACAATATCTATTATATCTAATCTATCGAATTTCAGTTTTCCAATGGTCTTAGTTGGATACGTGAGCAGAAAAACCACGATCACCGCACTTCCGGTTGACCGTCCCCATAAGACGACGGGCTTCGGTAACTCAAAGTGCTCGACTCTGCAGTTTTATTGCGAAAAAACTAAACGATCAAAAAAGCTCAAATTTTGACAATATGCGCATAAAGTATTCGTCAAAATCATATAAAAATTTCAAATCCAAAAGTTGGATTCGTAGTAATGATCGTACCTCCTTCAGTGTCCCGATTTCACATTACCACCGCTCATATACACGTGCAAGTATAGAGATAGATCGTATTCATACACAAGTCCGTAGGTGCTTCGAGGATCAACGATGATGGGCGGCGGCCAATGGGGGACCCCGGGCTGCAACGCTGTATATGTACGGCTATATCGAACCTCGTAAAAGCTCGTTGATTAAGCCTGAATGCGGCTCGAGTTGCTGAGAGAGGATCGTATAACCCAGATGTATTCTCTCTCTCTCTCTCTTGGGTTCGATCCTTCCCCCTCGCTCTATCTCTTATCCTCTCGCTTCTTTCTTCCACCTTAACCTCTCTCTCTCTCTCTCTCTCTCTCACCCTCTCTCTCTCTCTCTCTCTTGCTCTCCCTCAGCCCGGGCACAGCCGACAATACTTGCACGGTCACGAGGGGTTTAATTAAACGTTAAAGGGGAACTATTAGTCGACAAACTCTCCGTAGGTGGATGGAATTTTATTGTATCATCATGGATAGCCTTCCGGTTGCCTCCACACACCTGACCACATGGAATTGTCAATTTTCGCCCTGCGTAACTCTCGGACACGTGTCCTGCGGACTCGCCTGGCGAACCATGTTGGGCTTGTCCAGCTGTAGATTCGTCCAACCAGGAGATCGTCCTCGAGCGGAAAATCATGTGGCAGACGATTTTTGCGCGATGTCTGATTTATTTCGCGGTACGCGCGAGGATGTTTGATGGGAGGACTTGGCTGGAGGGCTTCTCGATGTTCGCCGTTGCTCTCATATTTGTCGATACTTACGAGCAGCATCGTGTCAGCCCGAATTGACAGCCCGCCACCTCGTTCGAACTCCATTGACTCGTGTCCAAATAAAAAATCAAATTTGACGACTGGTCGCCAATCTCGGTTGGTTCTAGACTTCTCGGTGAATACGAAAAACCAAATAGAATTACAAAAAAAAAATACTGGCGTGATTTTAAGAAATCTGACGACTGGTCGCAAATCATGTTTTATATTAGGCTTCTCGGTGAATACGAAGGACCAAATAAAATTTCAAAAAAAATTATTGGGTGATGAGAAAAATGATATCGACGTGGATTTGGAGTACTTACTTGTCAATTTTTCACCCGGAGATTCACAATGCTCGATTAAGGTGCGGCAAATTTTAGCCGAATAAACTTAAAATTGTCGGCGTCTGCTGTTGAATTCTGGAACTTACTCGTCGAGTCAACGGTTCTTGATGCTGCATCGAAATAAAAAACAAGGATTCACCGCAGAAATCGTATCGTAGCGGGTCTATTTATAGTGCAAGCTCCGATTCCGAGAAATTGTAATTGATGTAATTATATTCCGGCTCCGCGTCTCGCATCGTCGATTCCGCATTTCACAAACGGAAAAAAGAAAAGAACAAAGAAAGGATCGCTGTACCGAAGCGATGTTTTCTCAATGGCGAGCAATTAGCGAAATTAATTTATCGAGAAGAAGGAGCTAACGAAATCTCGTGAAAAATTCAGAGCCACTGAATGTTTCATTGGGAATTCGCGTGCTATTTCCAGAATTAACATTGTCGTGTAACCATATACATTTGCATGTGCAAATGGCTAGAGATGTCGATCGATAGGTTATGAAAAAAAAATACACACACGCATATATATATATATATATATATATATATATATATATATACAGGGTGACTTTTATAAGGTGGCCATGTGGTTTTTAAAGGTTTTGCGCGGTGATTTTGCGACTGAAAAAAATATGACTATCAATCGTTTTTCAAGCTTTCTTTGAAAAAAAAATATGTCGGGTTTTTGTCATGAATAGTATTTGCCAGAGAAAATAGCGTATTCTGGAAAAGAATAAAATATCCATTTCGCCTCCAGGAGAATGAAGTTTACAAAATTCCGAATACGGAAGACTCCCAAACAAACGTTACTTGTACTACCCGTCATGGAGAAAAAAATTATCAAACATACAATTTAATGTGGATAGATCGGAATTTAATCAGTGAAACAAATGAGCTGAGTCAGGCACGATAGCGCTATAGGAAGTGCTAGTCTGCTGACGTCACAGCTGCAACTTCCGAATGATCAGCTGTCACAGGAAGTTGGTTCAGCGTCCTATGATCTGAATGTGCCCCTATCGGAGAACTTGATTCAAAATAATGCCAATTTAAAAAATGCTCGAGGATTCCATGCACTGCAAATACGATTCTCAATCACTTGCGATTACCTCCATAAAGCGAGCAGAGCAAAGTCCTCGAAATGGATTGAATGGTTATCAAAATTTTGTGCTTTTTATGTGCTAATTTTGTGCTCCATTAAAAATTTTTGTGCTCTTATCGTTTAGCGGAAAATGAGAAATCAAAAGTGCTCTGTCTGCTTAACATCAAGCTAGCAGAGCACCTAATGATATTTTGCCATATGAATATAAGAATCAAACTACGCGATATTTATGTGCTTTTTATGTGCTTTAAGAATATCGAACAGCCAAACCTGTATTATGTTTTTTTCCCCCGATAATGAGAAATCAAAAGTGCTCTGTCTGCTTAACATCAAGCTAGCAGAATACCTAACCTATGTGAACCTGGCACCCGAGTATCTCCGATCTGAATTTTTTTTGGTGATTTCGGAAGGTTTTCGTTTGTAGTTGATTGTAGTAAACTTAATTTCGTTTGTAGTAGCGCAGAAAAAAAATTACGACCACCAAAAACACGGCATCCCCTGGAATAAAAATAAAAAAATTTTAACATTTTATTTTCATTCAAAATCGTTTGTAGTTGATTGTAGTAAACTTTTTTTCGTTTGTAGTTGATGGGTTTTTTTTATTTTCCAAAAAAACGGACTTCAAAAAATGAAACGACCTGTAACAATTTTTCGAGTGAATCCTAAATGCTAATTAACATATATCTGACATAAAAGATAAAAATTAAAACGAAGGCATTACGGAAATGCAATATTTCACGATTTATCTCAGCACCTTATCCTTTGCATACACCGCAGAAGCAGGAAAACGATCTATTCTATCGTACGGTAGGATAGATCATTTTTAGTAGTAAACTAGATAACTACAAACGACGCCCGCCCTTCTAAAACGTTTGTAGTTGTTTGTAGTTCCGTCTTAATCGTTTGTAGTTGCAGAGAAAGTAACTACAAACGATGAAATCACCTAAAAGAGATGGTTCCACAATTTTTTAAGGATATGTTTGTTCCTAGTAATGGAGTAAGTGACTACAAACGATGCCCGCGCTTCTAAAACGTTTTTAGTTGTTTGTAGTTCCATATTTATCGTTTGTAGTTATAGAAAAAGTAACTACGAACGAGGAAATCACCTGAAACTAATTTTTCCACGGATTTGGAAGGATATGTTCGTTTGTAGTGAAGGAGTAAGTAACTACAAACGACGTCGGCGCTTCTTAAACGTTTGTAGTTGTTTGTAGTTCCGTATTTATCGTTTGTCGTTGTAGAAGAAGTGACTACAAACGAAGGAATGACGTGAAAATATTTTTTCAGCAATGTGAGAAAAAAACGTTTGATTGTAGTAATAAAGTAGGATACTACAAACGACGCACGCGCTTCTAAAACGTTTGTAGTTGTGTGTAGTTCCGTATTTATCGTTTGTAGTAACAGAGAAAGTAACTACACACGAAGAAATCACCCGAAAATGATTTATCCACGATTTTGGAAGGATATGTTCGTTTGTAGTAATAAAGGAGGCTACTACAAACGATGCCCGCGATTCTAAATCGTTTGAGGTAGTTCGTAGTTTCGTATTTATCGTTTGTAGTTGCAGAGAAAGTAACTACAAACGAGGAAATCACCTGAAAATAATTTTTTCATGGATTTGGAAGGATATGTTCATTTGTAGTAAAGGAGTAAGTAACTACAAACGACGTCGGCGCTTCTAAAACGTTTGTAGTTGTTTGTAGTTCCCTATTTATCATTTGTAGTTGTAGAAAAAGTGACTACAAACGAGGGAATGACGTGCAAATATTTTTTCAGTAATGTGAGAAAGAAACATTCGATTGTAGTAATAAAGTAGGTTATTACAAACGACGCCCGCGATTCTAAATCGTTTGTAGTTGTTTGTAGTGCTGTATTTATCGTTTGTAGTAGTACCACAAACGACGCCGGCGGTTTTGAAACGTTTGTAGTAGTTCGTAGTTTCGTATTTATCGTTAGTATAGTAACTACAAACTATACGTTTATCGTTAGTATAGTAACTATCGTTTCATCGTTAGTATCGTAGTATCGTTAGTATCGTAGTATCGTTAGTAAACTATACGTTTATCGTTAGTATAGTAACTACAAACTACGTACGTATAGTAACTACAAACGACGGAAACACCTGAAAATGATGTTTCCACGATTTTCGAAGGAAATGTTCGTTTGTAGTAATGGAGTAAGTAACTACAAACGACGCCAGTGCTTTTGAAACGTTTGTAGTTGTGTGTAGTTCCGTATTTATCGTTTGTAGTAACAGAGAAAGTAACTACACACGAAGAAATCACCCGAAAATGATTTATCCACGATTTTAGAAGGATATGTTCGTTTGTAGTAATAAAGGAGGCTACTACAAACGACGCCCGCGATTCTAAATCGTTTGTGGTAGTTCGTAGTTTCGTATTTATCGTTTGTAGTTGCAGAGAAAGTAACTACAAACGAGGAAATCACCTGAAAATAATTTTTTCATGGATTTGGAAGGATATGTTCATTTGTAGTAAAGGAGTAAGTAACTACAAACGACGTCGGCGCTTCTAAAACGTTTGTAGTAGTTCGTAGTTTCGTATTTATCGTTTGTAGTTGCAGAGAAAGTAACTACAAACGATGGAAACACCTGAAAATGATCTTTCCACGATTTTTTAAGGAAATGTTCGTTTGTAGTAAAGGAGCAAGTAACTACAAACGACGTCGGCGGTTCTAAAACGTTCGCAGTTGTTTGTACAGGGTGCGCCAGAGAAACTTACTTATTTGAAAGGTCAATAAAAACAAAAGTACTGTCACGTCCTGAGGGGACGTGGGCATATATATATATGTGGTATCCCTCTTTCTTGCCTACGCCTAGCGCAATAGCACGGGATGAGGGTTAAAAAGGGGACGTGCTGGTGGAAAGGATAATTTTAAAGAATTTCGTGGATGATCCAATCGTTGAAAATAATGGTTGTGACACTTGTGTTCGATTGACTCGTAATTTATTAGAATCAGCCGTATGGGTTGATCCTATTATTTTAAAGATACAAATTGAAGACGAAAGGGTGAAAATGTGTTCGCTTACATTGATGCGTCTCGGCGTTGACCCAGTCGCTTGGGTGTCAGGTACGGTCGTAAAACTATGGGCCCTTCGTCGATGGCCCGAACGCTCGCAGATGGTGTGGGTGTGTGTGTGACGGATACAGCAAATGTTCGGTGACACAGATTCTAGTGTTCGTGGATTTCGCGGTTCGAGAATGGAAAATACAATGAAATATTGCGCGTAATACAAATGTCAAAATTCTTAAGATTATCGCGTAACTGTTAGAGAACTTTCGAAGTACAAGATTTGTATAAACTCGAGTTGCAAGACAACGTACGCTTTACAAGAAGGGAAATGAATATTCAACGCGATGGATATCGGTTAAGGAACTCTAGATATGAGCCCGCTGGATTTTGACTGGAGTCTCGGATTGAGACTCGATAAAAAGAAGTTTGTGTGATCGTGGTTGCCGGAAGACTGACTTGGTCATTTTCCTCTTTTAGGATGTAGGAAAAATTGGGATGCTGAGGTGGTGGGAGACTGGCCCCCTGGGAGGGTGCACATTTGGGGGTGCATTCTTTTGGATTGGTGGAAAATATGTATAAGTTGGAATGAGAGTGGGAGCGAGGAGTAGGTTGCGATAGCCACAACCGTCGCTCTATTTCCGGGAATTGGAGCTGCGCTTCTTTATCTGGAGCGCGGAAAAATATAGACGAAAAAAGGGGCCTCGTCGGCGCCAAGAACGCACGCTCGAGATAGGGCTTGTTGACCGAGGCCCGCGAGTCCGCATGGGAAATATCAACGCAGTTTTATGACCGCAGCAACCTCCTGGGTCGGAGGATTTTCTCCTAGCGAGTGTATATTTTTTAGGATTTGGACATTTTTCCGTTCTTGGATGGTCGTTAGCATTCGGTATCGTTGCGTCGTTATATATTTACGTCTTTATGAATATCATCACGCATTTCTTGCGTGTCGCTTCACGTGTTCGTCATCCTTGTAACCCGAAGGTTTCCTTTGTGTATTTTTGGTCTTAAGGACACTCGGACTCTGTTCGGGTTACAACGAGACTGTTCGAAATTTTCCCGCTTATATATTTGTTCTCGATATCGTTAAGATCGCTACGCTTTCGCGTGGGAAGGTACGAGAAACGCTTAGTTATATTATTATGGATAGGCTACGTTTCCGCCGTGGTAGGCCTAACTCTAAAGAAAATATTCAGATCCGTCGAAAAATGAGAATTCCGCTATCGTGCGTATTAGGCTTAAAAAGACATTGTACGCATTTGGTCGCGACGTGACACCTCCCCCCTTGAGGATTGAGCGTCTCGCTCGATCAGGTTCGTTGAGGGTTGCAACCGAAAATTTAGTGGCACGATAGTATCAATTCGCATTGTCATTGATCGACTTACAATGTGACTTAAATATGTTCGAAGATTGTTGTCTAATATGGCGATGTAAATGTGATTATCGCCTTACAAGAAAGTTTTTTTTTTAATGTATATATACCTTTTTACTTCACTATGAAATATATAATAGGTGCGCGTTTTCTTCTCTTTCTTTTTCCTTATGCATATATACTTATTTACTTATTGCAACTCATCTTTCTTGACAAGGTTAAAAGAACAATAATAATGAGGATAGAGAAACAGATTATTGAGCATTATGAGAGTGGTTGTTTTGATACTAGAAAGTCTTCTCGTGCGAACTCAAGGGAAAGGGACGTAGATTAGGAGGTTGATCGTACCTTGAACGATCAGAGACGTTAATGTAGAGATCGGGTGTTGCAGCGTTGGCCTTGGCATGACTCTTTGGTTCGACAGAAGGAGCTGTGACGAGTTTATGAAGTTCTTGCCCAGTTTCATGGCTGAGGTTTTCTTCTTAGGTCGTTTAGCCAGGTGCATCAGGAGGTGCGTAACCGAGTCCTATACTGCACCGACGAGGTAGACCGACCGGCCGTACACAGTATGTAGGCTGCATGTATGGATCTCCGATGAGCGTGATCGTTTCCACAACGGGTATCATCCGGGTGACACCAGCGTTTGCTGTACCGAATGGAAGGAATTTTTCCCCAGGTGCGATTTCAGGTGGAGTCCGCTTGATATTGTAGTTTGTTGTTGTCCAGGAGATTCAACAACTTCTCTCTTTGGTTGACAGTGTTTAGACCACTGATGCCCCGTGCCATATTGTTTAGGACAGCGGGTTTTCTACGGGAAACATTACACATTCTCGTACGTTGTCGATATCTTCTTTGGAATAGATCCCACATGATGTTGGGTGATGTTGGGTTGGTGTATCGCCAAGTAGACTGCGTCGTTGATTTCATGATTGCAGGTGGTGTGGCTTCGACCGGAACAGGAATGAACTTGTACTAGGTGTTTCCAAAAAGGTAATATGGGGGAAGTAAGGAATTGCAGGTTGTTTCGCCTGTTTGGTAATATATTCGTTCGAGAAGTAAGGGGATGTGTTGCGTTCCCACGAGTGACAGCAATTGATCGGAAAATTCTTTTAACCTGATCAGATCTCCTTGTATTCTTATACATTAAATTACGTGTACTCTTTCGCCAGTAAGTATCGCCATATAACTCGGCTTCTTCACTAAATTGTATACAATTTGTCCGAGGCCTGGATCGCTACTATCAAACTATTTTGGAGTATATGACGCTCCCCTTTTTCACTGCTTCGTAGGCGTATCTTAATATAATGGTTTTCTAATATAATATAATGGCTACGTATACAAATTTCGAATTGGTACAGGCGATTATATGTAGGTCTGCGACTGGACATTTTTCTCGGATTATGAAACAGTTAGTTCAGCGAGTTTTGAATTTTGATGCCTTATGTTACTCTGTTGGGTATGCATATCGTAATATGATGATTTCCTAATATAACATAATGATTACGTATATGAATTTGGAATTGACGTAAGCGATTATATGTAGGATTGCGATGGGGATTTTTTTTTTTTTTTTTTTGAATTATGAAACAGTTAGTTCGGCGAGTTTCGAATATAAACAATTTCGGGTGTTCTGCACTGAGGATACTGTAACTAAAAATTTAATCTGTTTCTCTGGCTGCAAGTGCAAAGGTGATATGGTTAGATGTTACTGAATAGGTTGATCACGGCCATCTGAAAAACAAGGTCATTATTATGATTATTTATTCAATTAGGATTAAAATTGGGTTTTCAGACACCCTTGTGTCCTCCGATTGGGGACTTGTGCATTTCGTTGAAAATGAGATCGCCTTGTTCAGTCGGTACATATTGCAAAGTTCCCAAACATATTTATATTTTGATTCGATTGTTCTTGAATGCTCTTTTCATGGTATTAATTACATCTGCCCAAGTCGAATGTTCGACGGGCTCGATCCTCGATCATACCCCACCATGCTGACGGCAGGGTTGATTAAAAAAAATGAGCCATATTAAATGGGTAGCGATCATCTGAAAACAATGGAATAAATATTATTAATTGATTACTTGCTAATTTAAAATTCGGAGTCGTCGACTCTCGTTGGTTTGGGTTTTCTTTTAGGCTTTACTTCGGCGTTGATGTGCGAATATCGTAATCTATTTTCATGCACGACTCGTGGCTTGCCTTGGTACTGGATCTTTACGTTACCCTTATCTATTTTTTCCAGGACCTTATGAGGTCCCGTGTAATGATCTCCGAGTTTCCCTGGTTTGGGCCCTTTCTGGAGGAAAACGAAATCTCCGACTTTGAAACTCTTGGGATTCGCGTTTTTATCATAATATTTTTTTGAGCGATGTTTTGATGAGACTAGATTTTCGTAGGCGAGGGTCCTGATTCCGTTTATACGGGTGATCAATTCGATCAAATATCCACGATACGTAGGTAACTGATCCGATTCCCTAAGCGGTTCGCTTGATGGGATTCGTGCTAATTTACCGAAAACTACCTCGAAGGGTGTGTATTTGGTGCTTTCGTGGACACTTGTATTGTAGGAAAGCATTGCTAATTCGAGCCATTGATCCCATTCGTTATCCTTATCTGTGTATTGCTTAAGGAATTCGGCTAGAGAGTGGTGAGACCTCTCCAGCGATCCGTTCGATTGGGGATGAAATGCGGTCGTTCGACATCGCTTAATTCGGAATCTTTTTGCTACTCTTCGCATCAGGCCGCTGAGGAAGTTACTCCCTTGGTCCGTCAGGAGTGCTTTTGGTGCGCCGAAGACGCATATGAACCTCTTTATGAATGCGTCGGCGATTGTCGTCGCTAGTGCGTTTGGAAGTGGAATTGCAATGCAATATTTTGACAGGTGGTCTTGAATCGTGAGGATATATTCGTTTTTGCTGGACGTCCGTTGCATTGGACCTACTATATCCATTGAAATTTTCTCAAAAACTGTACCTGGGGTGTCTGTTATTATCATCGGCTGCTTTGTCTTGACTCTGACCAACTTCTTTAGCTGACATTCCAAGCATTGCTGCACCCGCCTTTGAACGTCCGATTTTAAATCTTCCCAGATATAGTCGCGTTTGATTCTATTGTAAGTCTTGGAAACCCCTTTGTGGCCCCCGATTGGGGAGTTATGCATTTCGTAGAAAATGGAGTCACGTTTTTCGATTGGTACGTAGCGCAAAGTTCCGAGGCAGATCAGTATCTTAACCGGACTGTCTTTAAATAGATCTTTTACGATATTCAGCACATCTGTCCATATTAAGTGCTCGACGTGTTGGCAATGACAAAAGCTGATCGACTGGAGGTCGAGTGTTTCGCAAATCGACTTTAATTCTTCCATGCTCTGATTAATTCTTTCGGTTATTAAAGCGAGCGATGCAGACTGCTCTCCCTTAATGACCAAAGCGATGTGATATTTTTTTCCAACCTTTTTGCTGTAGGCTCGGCCTAACGACAGATCCTTCCAGATGGGGAACTTATTGGATTCTAATAGTTTTTGTCCTCCAGGGTCACAAGGTTTCCCTGTTGAGTCTATGAAATAGACTAGATTGTCGTTCCGAAATTGGAACTGTTCCTTCGTACTGACGCAATTAGCAATTTTTAATTCTGGCCTCTTAATTTCTTTGACTGGAGGATCTTCGTCGGAAAGTTTTGAGTCAATCGAACTGGAGTCTGAATCTGTTGGATCATCGGAGTTAGGAATGGAGGAGTTTCCGGAATAAATGGCAGGAGGTGCTTGGCGCCGGTCGGGGACCTCAGCTGTTTTGGGGTTGATGCCCTTAGTGGGTCGCCTAACACGTGCGGGACTTATTATTTCGGCCTCCGTTTCCTCGCTACTACTCTCCTCGTAGTTTATGGCTTTTCGAGCTCGGCGCGGAGGGTAGTGGGTCTTAGGGCGTGCATCTGTGGCTTCGGGCGTAGGCACGCTGACCCTTGTTGATGTTTCCTCGACAAGTGTGCCTTCCACTTGCCGATCGTCTCCATCTGGAACGGGGGGTTCATCGTTCTTCGCTCGAGAGCGAGTGATGACGTTTATTTCATTTGATCGCGGCGGCGGGTGGATTTCTACCTGAGTGGTAAATCTTGTGGGATTTTCGTCGCTGTCGGAAATTTCGAGTATTTCGTGTACCGCCTTTCGCCATGCGTCTGCCGACATTTCGTTTTGTTTCCGATCGTAGTGGGGAATGGTTTTAACCTCTTCCGATTGCTCAACTGGGTTACGCGACAAAGCGTCGGCATTTACGTTTAACGTTCCAGGTTTATAAACGACGTCGTAGTCGTACTCAGAGAGCTTGAGTCGCCATTTTAGAACGCGTGTGTTTGCGTCTTTGGCGGTTTTAAACCAAACCAAGGGTTTGTGATCGGTGACGAGAGTAAACTTTCTACCATAAATGTAGGGACGGAAAGCTTTCACGCTGTGAATAATCGCCATTGCTTCTTTTTCATACGTGTCGTAACGAAGAGCTGCGCCACGTAGTACACAGGATGTGTAGGCAATGGGTTTATCCTTGCCTATTTCTCCCTGTGAGAGGACTCCGCCTAAGGCGTAGCCCGAAGCATCTGTCGTTATGATAAATGGTTTTTCAAAATCCGGGTATTGGAGGATTGGGGCTTCGCACAATTTGCCCTTGAGTATGTCGAAAGCTTTCTGGGTCTCGTCTTTCCATTCAAAATCGACTTTATCTTCTAGAAGATGAGTTAAGGGTTTTGCAATTTTTGAGAAGTCTTTGATAAATCGACGGTAATAACCGGTTAGGCCTAGGAATTGGCGTATGTTTTTGACGTTTTTGGGGACTGGAAAATCTTTTACGGCCAATAGCTTGTTAGGATCTGGTCTCAGGCCGTCTTTTCCGATTATGTGGCCGAGGTAGTTGACCTCTGGCCTGAGGAATTCGCATTTGTCTGGTTGTAATTTGAGATTTGCTTTACGCAGACGTTCCATTAATTCGCGAATTTTCCTCTCGTGTTCGTCCAAATCTTTGGCGTAAATCACGATATCATCCAAATACACGAAAAGCGATACCCCTTGGAGTCCGCTGAGTACAATGTCCATTAAGCGCTGGAATGTTGCCGGGGCATTTTTAAGCCCAAAAGGCATTCTCGCGAATTCGTAATGACCGTGTGGGGTCGAAAACGCGGTTTTTGGTTTGTCTTCGGGGTTCATTTCGATTTGATGGAATCCGGAAGCGAGATCGAATACTGAGAAATAATTTGCGTTCCCTAGTTGATCGAGGATGTCTGTGATATTTGGCAATGGGTAGGAATCGCCAATTGTTTTTTCATTCAATGCGCGGAAATCGATTACCATTCGCCAGCGTTTGTTTCCGCTGGAGTCCGGTTTTTTCGGTACTATCCAAACAGGGCTGTTGTTAGGAGACTCTGAATGGTCTATTACCCTCGTCCCTAATAGCTCGTCCACTTGTCGCTGGACTTCGCCTTTGAGCGCCTGGGGAAACCTATACTGTTTCGTGTTGATCGGTAGGTCGTCGACCGTGGGGATCTTGTGTCGGAGAACATGTGTTGCTTCGAGAGGCTCACCCTTTATGTGGAATCTATCTGAATATTTTTCAATGATTTTTTCGACATGTTCTAATCCGTCTTGCGCGAGGTGCTCTAAACGTAGGAGAGATTTTATTACTTGGGAACGCTCCGAGTTGTTTTTTATTTTATCCGATGTTGTCTGATAGGTGGAGATTGAATTTACTTTTTTACCTTTGTTTGATTCGACAATTGCATCTTCCTTTCTAATTGAATTCTTGTTTTGTTTTTTATATGTTTTTGGTTTAGTTTTTTCCTCACTACTGGAGGTTTGTTTTGTTTTTCCTTGGTCATCGTTTTCGTTATAGCGATGGCAAGGTTTTATCTCGACTCGGCTGGTCGAGGTTTTTTTACGGGCCGCGGAAGGACCCTGGAACAACGTAGTCGTCATGCGATCTACGCTGGAAATAGAAGAATTGAAAGGATTTATCTCGACTCGGCTGGTCGAGCGTTTTTTACGGGCCGCGGAAGGACCCTGGAACAACGTAGTCGTCATGCGATCTACGCTGGGAATAGAAGAATTGAAAGGATTGATCTCGACTCGGCTGGTCGAGCGTTTTTTACGGGCCGCGGAAGGACCCTGGAACAACGTAGTCGTCATGCGATCTACGCTGGGAATAGAAGAATTGAAAGGATTTGAAATTTTCGAAGAATATGATTCAATCTCGTCTGCTGACAAGGTTTCGACCGTATCGAAAGCCTGCAGTCTTACGACCGGCACGATTAACCTTACGGCGTCACTAGTGGTATTATAAACCTTCAAATGAGCCTTCCCGTTGATGGTTGTCACCAGGCAGTCGCCGGCATAGACACCTTCAGGGGCTATGAAAGGGGCGATATATCCCTCTTTCATCGTGCTATCCACCACTTTCACATGGAAGGAGGTTTCCGAACGTGCGGGAATTTCGATTTCCTCAACGCGTTCGTTTGGTTTTTCAAAAGGCCATAGATTATTTCCACACTCGAAACATTCTATCTCGTAATTAATTTTGGATTTCGTTTCAAAGAAGTATCTGGATCCCAACAACCCTGGATAAGGAAGTGGCACATCGTCTGGTATGATGTGAAAGAGCGTTGCGAAACCTAATACGCGGAACCACACACTACCTAGCGCGAAGACTGGTAGTTCAGATATTCCGTTTAATCTTATGATATCATTTTCATCAATTCCGGTGAAACCTTTTGTACATTTCTTTTTGATCAAATTTGGAACGGCACCACTATCTAATAGCATTGAAATTTTCCCTGTTTCTGGTAGTGCTCCGATACACACCGAGGGTAGCGTGACGAATTTTTCTGCTTCTATTGTATAAGTTGGGTACCGCCGTTCGGCTGGCCTAAAGCTATCGCGTGAACCGGACGCTCTGTCGGGGACGGGCCACTCGGTGCGTCCGTCCGAGTGGTGTTCAACCCGTTTCCCGGCTGGCTTCGCAATTTATTGTTATATTCGAGAGTCCGACAGTTTGCTATGGAGTGCCCTTCTCGTTTGCAATAACGGCATGTAAGTTGATCGGGACTCAGAGCTGCGCTGTTCCTTAGTTTGAAACAGTTGTCAGCGGTATGTCCGCGGTTATGACAAAACTGGCACTCAATGCTTGGAGCGCTGTTTATTTTTAACTTGGGGCAATTATCTGCCGTGTGGCCGCGATTGCGGCAGAACTGGCACTCGACGCTGGGGGAGCTACTGTTTTTTAACTTGAAACAATTGTCCGCGGTATGTCCGCGGTTGTGACAAAATTGACATTCGAGACTCGAAGTGTTATTTTTTAATTTGAAGCAATTGTCTGCGGTATGCCCACGATTGTGGCAATACTGGCACTCGGGAACGCTTTCAAAACGCGGACGGTCCTCTGAAGGGTTAAGAGATTTATTACGAGTAGGGCAATCAGGGGCCATGTGGCCCGAGGTCTTGCATAGTTGACAGGATACTATACGGGACCGTTGTCCTAAATGGCATTTGTCCGCGCTGTGCCCGGCACCTTTGCACACCTGGCAGGTCAATACCTCCCATTCGTCCTGTTTCTTTTTGCACTGGTCGGCGCTATGGCCCTGGTTTTTGCATAATTGGCAAGTGAGCAACGAGAAACGACAATTTTCCGACGTGTGGTTATCCTTTTTACAGATATTACAGATTTTAACCGATTTGAGGGGAGGGAAGTTTTCTAATTTGTTCGAGGCCGACTGTAGTTCCCGTCGTGCTTCAAGATCGCGTTCAATTTCAACTGCATGATCGATAGCAATGGAAATGTTATCGCAATGGGGGAGTCGCTGTTCGATCTCCTCCCTTAATCCACGCTTGAAACACGAGAGGAAATAATCGTCCATTCTTTTCTTGAAATACTCGTTTTCTAGCCTGTTATCTGATGGTCTTTCTGTATCAAGTATCTCTTTTCCTTTCCTTTTAATTCGCATAGAAAATTCAGCTACAGTTTCGTTCTTCTTTTGGCAAATAGTACTGAGTTCTCCGACTAGTTGCATTTCAGTTTTGTTGGGTGCATAAAGCTTCTTAAGATATCCTAATAGGTCCTGTACTTTCTCGAATTTTGACGCGTGGATCATTTCTCTAGCGGGGTTTAACAATCTATTCCGGATCATCTTCACCAGGTACTTTTCGGCCGCAGGGGAAACCACTTCCCTTGCGTCCTCACACCCGGCGGCGAAATCCGAAAACGGAACATTTTTCCCATCGAACTCTGGGATTATCTTAACAACGTCTTTTATCAACATCAAGTCGTTTATACTCAAAGTTGCGGTTTCTGGGTTCATGGCTCCGCCTTTTCGGGGTAAATCTGGTCGTTTTGAAGATCTACTGGGAGGTACAAGACCAGGAAATAGTGGAAGGTTTGATCCCCTCAGAGCATAACCTGAACTACCGGTCTCAACTGATTCGTTTGGTTCTGTATACGACAAGTCCTCAGTTATATTTAGATCTAGTGTCTCGCAAGTTGATTCCTTATCCATGAGATTAATATGCAAAGGCACATTCCCTTTTTAAACAATCCCGGACGAGCCCCCAAAAATTATATGTCACGTCCTGAGGGGACGTGGGCATATATATATATGTGGTATCCCTCTTTCTTGCCTACGCCTAGCGCAATAGCACGGGATGAGGGTTAAAAAGGGGACGTGCTGGTGGAAAGGATAATTTTAAAGAATTTCGTGGATGATCCAATCGTTGAAAATAATGGTTGTGACACTTGTGTTCGATTGACTCGTAATTTATTAGAATCAGCCGTATGGGTTGATCCTATTATTTTAAAGATACAAATTGAAGACGAAAGGGTGAAAATGTGTTCGCTTACATTGATGCGTCTCGGCGTTGACCCAGTCGCTTGGGTGTCAGGTACGGTCGTAAAACTATGGGCCCTTCGTCGATGGCCCGAACGCTCGCAGATGGTGTGGGTGTGTGTGTGACGGATACAGCAAATGTTCGGTGACACAGATTCTAGTGTTCGTGGATTTCGCGGTTCGAGAATGGAAAATACAATGAAATATTGCGCGTAATACAAATGTCAAAATTCTTAAGATTATCGCGTAACTGTTAGAGAACTTTCGAAGTACAAGATTTGTATAAACTCGAGTTGCAAGACAACGTACGCTTTACAAGAAGGGAAATGAATATTCAACGCGATGGATATCGGTTAAGGAACTCTAGATATGAGCCCGCTGGATTTTGACTGGAGTCTCGGATTGAGACTCGATAAAAAGAAGTTTGTGTGATCGTGGTTGCCGGAAGACTGACTTGGTCATTTTCCTCTTTTAGGATGTAGGAAAAATTGGGATGCTGAGGTGGTGGGAGACTGGCCCCCTGGGAGGGTGCACATTTGGGGGTGCATTCTTTTGGATTGGTGGAAAATATGTATAAGTTGGAATGAGAGTGGGAGCGAGGAGTAGGTTGCGATAGCCACAACCGTCGCTCTATTTCCGGGAATTGGAGCTGCGCTTCTTTATCTGGAGCGCGGAAAAATATAGACGAAAAAAGGGGCCTCGTCGGCGCCAAGAACGCACGCTCGAGATAGGGCTTGTTGACCGAGGCCCGCGAGTCCGCATGGGAAATATCAACGCAGTTTTATGACCGCAGCAACCTCCTGGGTCGGAGGATTTTCTCCTAGCGAGTGTATATTTTTTAGGATTTGGACATTTTTCCGTTCTTGGATGGTCGTTAGCATTCGGTATCGTTGCGTCGTTATATATTTACGTCTTTATGAATATCATCACGCATTTCTTGCGTGTCGCTTCACGTGTTCGTCATCCTTGTAACCCGAAGGTTTCCTTTGTGTATTTTTGGTCTTAAGGACACTCGGACTCTGTTCGGGTTACAACGAGACTGTTCGAAATTTTCCCGCTTATATATTTGTTCTCGATATCGTTAAGATCGCTACGCTTTCGCGTGGGAAGGTACGAGAAACGCTTAGTTATATTATTATGGATAGGCTACGTTTCCGCCGTGGTAGGCCTAACTCTAAAGAAAATATTCAGATCCGTCGAAAAATGAGAATTCCGCTATCGTGCGTATTAGGCTTAAAAAGACATTGTACGCATTTGGTCGCGACGTGACAGTACTTCAATTATTGTTTTAAATTTTTTTTTATTTGAGAATACAATATCCCAATTTTTTTTTCATGTAGTCTTGAAAATGACATCGGATAAATGGCGACCCCCATTGCGCATACACTGATGAAGTCGATTTTTGAAATTCGTATCCACTCTTTGCAGCATATCAATCGGTATGTTGGCAATGGCGTCGCGAATGTTGTTCTTGAGGTGTGCTATGGTCCGTGGTCGATCGACATAAACCAGAGATTTCAAATAACCCCATAAAAAGAAATCGCATGGAGTCAAATCTGGAGAGCGTGCCGGCCATTGGAGATCGCCTCTGAGAGAGATGAGGCGGTCGGGGAAATGTTGTCGCAACAAATTCATTGAGTCTCGTGCTGTGTGTGCTGTGGCTCCATCTTGCTGAAACCACACGTTCCTAACGTTCATTTCTTCGAGTCTTGGTAGAAAAAATTCCTCGATCATGTTCCTGTAACGAGCTCCATTCACGGTAACTGCGCGTTCGTTTTCTTCAAAAAAATAAGGACCAATTATTCCCATTACCGACATCGCACACCAGACAGTAACTCGCTCACAATTAAGTGGCTTCTGGTGAAGCTCACGTGGATTTACACCACACCATTAACGCATGTTTTGCTTGTTAACGCAGCCGGAAATGTGGAAGTGAGCCTCGTCACTGAAAAAAACGACCGCGTCTTCAGGCAGGTTGTCAACCAGCATTTCACATGCATTTTGACGGGCAACAAAATCGCGTTCAGTTAATTCTTGCACAACAGCCAATTTATAGGGATGAAATTGAAGGTCTTCATGGAGAATTCGTCGAACAGTGGTGTCAGAAATTCCCATAGCAGCTGCGTGTTTGCGATCCGAATGCCGGGGAGAACGCACAACTGACTGCCTCACTCTTTCGACATTTTCCGGAGTTCTGATGGTCCGTTGAAGTCCATTTCTGGGTTTAGCGACACTTCCACACTCCCGAAATGAGTTAACCCACGACAGAATCGAATTACGGCCAGGAACGAGTCTGTGAGGAGGAATTTCAAAGCGAGCGCGGAAGGCACGTTGCGTAGCAACAAGTGAGCGACCGTTAGAAAAGAAGCTCTCGACTGCGAAGGCCCGCTGCTCTCTAGACCAGAGCATGATGGCAACTGACTGGAGGGAGAAACAAACTTGGGAATTTCTCCCTCCAGATGCGCCCCCTCTCGCCCCTCTACCCACCCAACTCACCGCGCGGGAATTTTTTCAAATAAGTAAGTTTCTCTGGCGCACCCTGTAGTTCCGTATGTATCGTTTGTAGTTGTAGAAAAAGTGACTACAAACAAGGCAATTACGTGAAAATATTTTTTCAGCAATGTGAGAAAGAAACGTTCGATTGTAGTAATAAAGTAGGTTACTACAAACGACGCACGCGCTTCTAAAACGTTTGTAATTGTTTGTAGTTCCGTATTTATCGTTTGTAGTAACAGAGAAAGTAACTACACATGAGGAAATCACCTGAAAATAATTTTTCCACGATTTTGAAAGGATATGTTCGTTGGTAGTAATAAAGGAGGCTACTTCAAAGGACGCCCGCGATTCTAAATCGTTTGTAGTTGTTTGTAGTTTTGTATTTATCGTTTGTAGTAGTACTACAAACGACGCCGGCGCTTTCAAAACGTTTGTAGTAGTTCGTAGTTTCGTATTTATCGTTTGTAGTTGCAGAGAAAGTAACTACAAACGATGAAATCACCTGAAAATGATGTTTCCACGATTTTCGAAGGAAATGTTCGTTTTTCGTAATGGAGTAAGTAACTACAAATGACGCCAGTGCTTTTAAAACGTTTGTAGTTGTTTGTAGTTCCGTATTTATAGTTTGTAGTAGGGGAGAACGTAACTGCAAACAAGGAAATCAGCGGAAAATAATTTTTCCACGATTTTGGAAGGATATGTTCGTTTGTACTAGTAAACTAGGTAACTACACACGACGCTCGGGCGTCCAAAACGATTGTACTTGTGTGTACTTCCATTTTAATCGTTTGTAGCTGCAAAGAAAGTAAATACAAACGACGCCTGCGCATCTGAAACGTTTGTAGCTGCAGAGAAAGTAACTACAAACGAGGAAATCACCTGTAAATTATTTTTCAATTATTTTAGAACTATATGTTGGTTTGTAGTAGTAAACTAGGCAGCTACAAACGAACCCGTTGGTTTTAAATCGTTTGTAGTAGTTCGTAGTTTCGTATTTATCGTCTGTAGTTGCAGAGAAAGTAACTACAATTGAGAAAATCACGTGAAAATAATTTTCAGCAATATGAGAAAGAAATGTTCGTTTGTAGTAATCACGTAGGTCACTACAAACGACGTCGGCGCTTCTAAAACGTTTGTAGTTGTTTGAGTTTCGTCTATATCGTTTGTAGTAATAGAGAAAGTAACTACAAACGAGGAAATTAGCTGCAAATGATTTTTCCACGATTTTGGAAGGATATGTTCGTTTGTAGTAATAAAGTAGGCTACTACAAACGACGCCGGCGATTCTAAATCGTTTGTAGTTGTTTGTGGTTCTGTATTTATCATTTTTAGTTACGGAGAAAGTAACTACAAACGAGGAAATCGGCGGAAAATAATTTATCCACAATGTTGGGAGGATATGTTCGTTTGTACTAGTAAACTAGGTAACTACAACGACGCTCGGGCGTCTAAAACGTGTATACTTCCGTTTTAATCGTTTGTAGTTGCAGAGAATGTAACTGCAAACGACGCCCGCGCTTCTGAAACGTTTGTAACTGCGGAGAAAGTAACTATAAACGCGGAAATCACCTGTAAATGATTTTTCTATTATTCTAGAAAGATATGTTGGTTTGCAGTGGTAAACTATGTAACTACAAACGACGCCGGCGGTTTTAGAACATTTTCAGTAGTTCGTAGTTTCGTATTTATCGTTTGCAGTTGCAGAGAAAGGAACTACAGACGATGAAATCACCTGAAAATGATGCTTCCACGATTTTTGAAGGAAATGTTCGTTTGTAGTAATGGAGTTGGTAAGGTAGGTAACTACAAACGACGCCCGGGCGTCTAAAACGATTGTAGCTGTATGTACTTTCGTTTTGATCGTTTGTAGTTGCAGAGAAAGTAAGTACAAACGAGGAAATCACCTGAAAATAATTTGCCAGCAATTTGAGAAGGAAATCTTCGTTTGTGGTAATGTAGTAAGTAACTACAAACGACGCCAGTGCTTTCCAAACGTTTGTAGTTGTGTGTAGTTTCGTATTTATCCTTTGTAGTTGCAGAGAAAGCCCCGACAGACGAGAAAATCCCGTGAAAATAATTTTCAGCAATTTGAGAAAGAAATGTTCGTTTGTAGTAATAAAGTAGGTAACTACAAAGGACGTCGGCGCTTGAAAAACGTTTGTAGTTGATTTTAGTTTCGTCTTTATCGTTTGTAGTAATAGATAAAGTAACTACAAACGTGGAAGTCACCTGAAAATGATTTTTCCACGATTTTGGAAGGATATGCTCGATTGTACTAATAAACTAGGAAAATACAAACGACGCTTGGGCGTCCAAAACGAACGTCGTTGTGTGTACTTCCATTTTAATCGTTTGTAGTTGCAGAGGAAGTAACTACAAACGACGCCTGCGCTTCTGAAACGGTTATAGTTGTGTGTAGTTCTGCATTTATCGTTTGTAGTTGCAGAGAAAATAACTAAAAACGAAGAAATCACCTGAAAATAATTTTTCAGCAATTTGAGAAGAAAATGTTCGTTTTTAGTAATGGAGTATGTAATTACAAACGAGGCCCGGGATTTTAAAACGGTTGTAGTTATATGTACTTCCGTTTTGATCGTTTGCCGTCGCAGAGAAAGTAACTACAAAGGAAGAAATCGCCTAAAAATAATTTTTCAACAATTTAAAAACAAAATGTTCGTTTGAAATAATGGAGTAAGTAACTACAAACGACGCCCGCCCTGCTAAAACGTTTATAGCTATTTGCAGTTTCGTATTTATCGTTTGTAGTTGCAGAAAAAGTATCCACAAACAAGGAAATCACCTGATAATTATTTCTCCACGATTTTGGAAGGATATATCCGTTTGTTGTAATAAACTAGGTAACTACAAACGACGCCAGTGCGTTTAAAACGTTTGTAGTTGCGTGTAATTCTGTATTTATCGTTTGTAGTTGCAGAGAAAGTAACCAAAAACGAGGAAATCACGGGTAAATGGTTTGTCCCCGATTTTCGAAGGATATGGCCGTTTGTACTAATAAACTAGATTACTACAAACGACGGCGGCGCTGTTAAAAGTTGTTTGTAGTTGTCGTTCGTAGTTGTATGTAGATCCGTATTTATCGTTTGTAGCTGCAGAGAAAGTGCCCGTTTGTGTAATGAACTAGTTAACTACAAACTACGCCAGTCCTTTAAAAACGTATGTAGTTGTGTGTGTTGCTGTTTTGATCGTTTGTAGTTGCAGAAAATGTACACACAAACGAGAAAATCACGTGAAAATTGTTTTTCAGCAATTTGAGACAGCAATGTTCATTTGTAGTAATAAACTAGGTAACCACAGACGACACCCGCGATTCTATATTGTTTGTAGTTAATTACTCCATTACTACAAACGAACATTTTCTTTTTTAATTGCTGAAAAATTATTTTCAGGTGATTTCCGCGTGTGTAGTTACTTTCTCTACAACTACAAACGGACAAAACGGAAGTACCCACAACTGCAAACGTTCTAGAAGCCCGGGCGTCGTTTACAGTTAGCTAGTTCACTTGCACAAACGAACATATCCTTCCAAAATCGTGGACAAATTATTTTCCGCTGATTTCCTCGTTTATAGTTACTTTCTCCGCAACTACAAACGAGAAATACAGAACTACAAGCAACTACAATCGATTTAGAATCGCAGGCGTCGTTTGTAGTTACCTACTTTATTACTACAAACGAACATATCTTTCGCAAATTGCTGAAAATTATTTTCACGGGTTTTCTCGTTTGTCGGGACGTTCTCTGCAACTACAAACGATAAATACGAAACTACACACAACTACAAACGTTTTAAAAGCACTGGCATCGCTTGTAGTTACTCACTGCATTACTACAAACGAAGATTTCCTTCTCAAATTGCTGCCAAATTGTTTTCAGGTGATTTCATCGTTTGTAGTTACTTTCTCTGCAACTACAAACGATTAAAACGGAAGTACATACAACTACAATCGTTTTAGACGCCCTGGCATCGTTTGTAGTTACATACTTCATTACTACAAACGAACATTTCTTTCTCAAATTGCTGAAAATTATTGTCACGTGTTTTTCTCGTTTGTCGGGACTTTCTCTGCTACTACAAACGATAAATACGAAACTACGAACTACTACAAACGTTTTAAAACCGCCGGCTTCGTTTGTAGTACTACTACAAACGATAAATACACAGATACAAACAACTACAAACGATTTAGAATCGCGGGCGTCGTTTGTAGTAGCCTACTTTATTACTCGAAACGAACATATCCTTCCAAAATCGTGGAAAAATCATTTACAGGTGATTTCTTCGTGTGTAGTTACTTACGCTGTTACTGCAAACGATAAATACGGAATTACAAACAACTACAAACGTTTTAGAAGCGCGTGCGTCGTTTGTAGTATCCTACTTTATTACTACAATCGAATGTTTCTTTCTCACATTGCTGAAAAAATATTTTCACGTCATTCCCTCGTTTGTAGTCAGTTTTTCTACAACTACAAACGATAAATACGGAACTCGAAATAACTACAAACGTTTGAGAAGCGTCGACGTCGTTTGTAGTTACTTGCTTCTTAACTACAAACGAACATATCCTTCCAAATCCGTGGCAAAATACGTTTCAGGTGATTTCCTCGATTGTAGTTACTTTCTCTTTAACTACCAACGATAAATACGGAACTACAAACATCTACAAACGTTTCAGAAGCGCGGGCATCTAGTAACTGAACGATACTGATACTGATTTTCAAGCCATTGATGAAAATCTAACTCTTGTCAATTTTTACGTAAATTGTTTTATGAAACTAGTACCGCCGCTCCCCATGAAATCGACGGATATGTGTCGACAAATAAATCGGTCAGTCCGTATTATCTGCGTATATGTGGACTGAAACGAACCACAAGCACCATTTATATTAGATTATGTTTCAACAGCTCTTTCTAAGAGCCGAAGCATGAATTTTCCTGTCATCCCATTTTGCCCCAAATACAGCGGGCTGCGACACTTCATTTTTGTGTGTCCCATTTTGCCCCAATTTTATGTTCCAGTCCTCTCGGTCCTATTTTTCCCCGATCCCATTATGCCCCAGTGCCGTTTTTCCCCGGTACCGTTTTGCCCCGCTATACCATTTTGCCCCGGTCTCCCCTACTCCATTACTACAAACGAACATTTCTTTCCCAAATTGCTGTAAATTATTTTCCCGTGATTTTCTCGTTTGTCGGGGCTTTCTCTGAAACTACAAACGGTAAATACGAAACTTCACACAACTACTAACGTTTTAAAAGCACTGGCGTCGTTGGTAGGTACTAACTCCATTACTAAGAACGAACATTTTCTTCAAAAATCGTGGAAACATCATTTTCAGGTGATTTCATCGCTTGTAGTTACTTTCTCTGCAACTACAAACAACAAATACGAAACTACGAACTACTACAAACGTTTAAAAACCGCCGGCGTCGTTTGTAGTTACCTAGTTTACTACTACAAACCAACATATCCTTCTAACATAATTGAAAAATCATTTACAGGTGATTTCTTCGCTTGTAGTTACTTTCTCTGCAACTACAAACGAAAAAAAGTTTACTATAATCAACTACAAACGATTTTGAATGAAAATAAAATGCTACAACTTTTTTATTTTTATTCCGGGGGATGCCGTTTTTTTCGGTGGTCGTAATTTTCTTTCTGCGCCACTACAAACGAAATTAAGTTTACTACAATCAACTACAAACGAAAACCTTCCGAAATCACCAAAAAAAAATTCAGATCGGAGATACTCAGGTGCCAAGTTCACATAGGTGAGCACCTAATGATATTTTGCCATATGTAAGAATGAAACTACGTGATATTTATGTGTTCTTTATGTGCTTTACGAATATCGAACAGCCAAACCTCTATTTTGATTCTTTTTCGCCCGATTTAGATCCTCAAAAAACCCTCCAATGAGAGCATATACAATTTTTTGAATATTCTGAAAAGAAAATATGCCATATTTATGTGTTTCTTAGTGCTCTACGAATATCCAAGAGCCAAACCGCTGGAACGAAAATTACTCCCAAAACCACCCCTCCAAGACCCAAGCTACCCACAAATACGAGTATTGGCTATATTTCGATATCGCAAAATCAAAGTAGTCCACATTTATGTGCTTTTTATGTGCTCTACGAATATCCAAGAGCCAAACCGCTAGACCGAAAATTTCTCCCAGAACCACCCCTTCAAGCCCCAAGCTACCCGCAAAAACAAGTATTGGCTATATTTCGATATCGCAAAATCAAAGTAGTCCACATTTATGTGCTTTTTATGTGCTCTACGAATATCCAAGGGCCAAACCACTAAAACGGAAATTTCTCCCGAAACCACCCCTCCAAGACCCAACCTACCCGCAAATACGAGTATTGGCTATGTTCCGATATCGGGAAATCAAAGTAATCGAGATTTATGTTCTTTTTATTTGCTCTACAAATATCTAAGAGCCAAACCGCTATAACGAAAACTTCTCCCAAAACGACCTCTGCAAGATCCACGCTTTCCTCCAATACGAGTATTGGCCATTTTTGGGATATCGCAAGATCAAAGTAGTCCACATTTACGTACCTTTTATATGCTAATTTTGTGCTGCAATTAAAAATGTTGTGCTCTTATCGTTTAGCTAGTGATTAGAAATTAAACGTGCTACGCTGGCTTATCATCAAGCTAGCAGAACACCTACAATTTTTTTGCGATATCCAAGAATAAAGCCACAATATTTATCTGCATTTTATGTGCTTTACAAGCATTGAACGGCCGAACCCCGATCTTCTTTAATTTCACCAGATATAGACCGTTAAAAACCCTCTAATACGACACGGGCCAGATTTTGCGATATCGGAAAAATTGCCAATACTCATATATTGGCGGGTAGCTTGGTGCTAGGAGAGGTGGTTTTGGGAGAAATTTTTGTTTTAGCCGTTTGGCTCTTGGATGTTCGTAGTGCACATAAAAAGCACATAAGTATGGCCTACTTTGATTTTGCGATATCCTAATATAGCCAATACTCGTATGTTCGGGTAGCTTGGGTCTTGGCGGGGTGGTTTTGGGAGAAATTGTTGTTGCAGCGGTTTGGCTCTGGGATATTCGTAGAGCACATGAAAAGCACATAAATGTGGACTACTTTGATTTTGCAATATCGAAATATAGCCAATACTCATGTTGGCGGGTACCTAGGGTCTTGTAGGGCTGTTTTGGATGAAATTTTGGTTTTAGCGGTTTGGCTCTTGGATATTCGTAGAGCACATAAAAAGCACATAAATGTGGACTACTTTGATTTTGCGATATCGAAATATAGCCAATACTTGTACTTGCGGGTAGCTTTCGTCTTAGGGGGCTGGTTTTGGGAGAAATTTTCGTTCTAGCGGTTTGGCCCTTGGATATTCGTAGAGCACATAAAAAGCACATAAATGTGGACTACTTTGATTTTTCCATATCGAAATACAGCCAATTCTCGTATTTGCGGGTAGCTTGAGTCGTGTAGCGCTGATTTTTGATGAAATTTTGGTTTTAGCGGTTTGGCTCTTGGATATCCGTAGAGCACATAAAAAGCACATAAATGTGGACTACTTTGATTTTGCGATAACGAAATATAACCAATATTTGTTTTTGCGGGTAGCTTGGGTCTTGGAGCGGTGATTTTGGGAGAAATTTTCGTTTTAGCGGTTTGGCTCTTGGATATTCGTAGAGCACATAAAAAGCACATAAATGAGGACTACTTTGATTTTGCGATATCGAAAAAATAGCCAATACTCATATTGGCGGGTATCTCGGGTCTGGTGGGGCTGATTTTGGATGAAATTTTGGTTTTAGCGGTTTGGCTTTTGTATATTCATAGAGCACATCAAAAGCACCTAAATGTGGACTACTTTGATTTTGCGATATCGAAATATAGCCAATACTCGTATTTGCGGGTAGCTTGGGTCTTGGAGGGGTGGTTTTGGGAGAATTTTTCGTTCCAGCGATTTGGCTCTTGGATATTCGTAGAGCACATAAAAAGCACATAAATGTGGACTACTTTGATTTTGGGATATCGAAAAAATGGCCATCACTCATATTGGCAGGTAGCTAGGGTCGTGTAGGGCTGATTTTGGATTAAATTCTGGTTTTAGCGGTTTGGCTCTTGGATATTCGTAGAGCACATAAAAAGCACATAAATGTGGACTACTTTAATTTTGCGATATCGAAATATAGCCAATACTCGTATTTGCGGGTATCTTGGGTTTTGGAGCGGTGGTTTTGGGAGAATTTTTCGTTCCAGCGATTTGGCTCTTGGATATTCGTAGAGCACATAAAAAGCACATAAATGCGGACTACCTTGATTTTGCGATATCGAAATATAGCCAATCCTCGTATTTGCACGTAGCGTGCGTCTTGGACGGGTGGTTTTGGGAGAAATTGTCATTCTAGCGGTTTGGCTCTTGGATATTCGTAGAGCACATAAAAAGCACATAAATGTGGACTACTTTGATTTTGTGATATCGAAAAAATAGCCAATACTCATATTGGCGGGTAGCTAGGGTCGTGTAGGGCTGATTTTGGATGAAATTTTGGTTTTAGCGGTTCGGCTCTTGGATATTCGTAGAGCACATAAAAAGCACATAAATGTGGACTACTTCGATTTTGCGATATCGAAATATAGCCAATATTTGTTTTTCCGGGTATCTTGGGTCTTGGAGCGGTGGTTTTGGGAGAAATTTTCGTTTTAGCGGATTGGCTCTTGGATATTCGTAGAGCACATAAAAAGCACATAAATGTGAACCACTTTGATTTTGCGATATCGAAATATAGCCAGTACTCGTATTTGCGGGTAGCTTGAGTCTTGGAGGGGTGGTTTTGGGAGAAATTTTCGTTTTAGCGGTTTGGCTCTTGGATATTCGTAGAGCACATAAAAAGCACATAGATGTGGACTACTTTGATTTTGCGATATCGAAATATAGCCAATACTCGTATTTGCGGGTAGCTTGGGTCGTGGAGGGTTGGTTTTGGGAGTAATTTCCGTTCCAGCGGTTTGGCGCTTGGATATTCGTAGAGCACATAAAAAGCACATAAATATGGTATATTTCCTTTTCAGAATATACAAAAAATGGTATATGCTCATATTGGAGGGTTTTTTGAGGATCTAAATCGGGCGAAAAAAAATCAAAATAGATGTTTGGCTGTTCGATATTCGTAAAGCACATAAAAAGCATATAAATATCACGTGGTTTCATTCTTACATATGGCAAAATTTCATTAGGTGCTCTGCTAGCTTGATGTTAAGCAGACAGAGCACTTTTGATTTCCCATTATCGGACGAAAAGAAACAAAATAGAGGTTTGGCTGTTCGATCTTTGTAAAGCACATAAGAAGTACATAAATATCACGTAGTTTAATCCTTACATATGGCAAAATATCATTAGGTGCTCTGCTAGCTTGATGTTGAGCAGACAGAGCACTCTTGATTTCTCATTTCCCGCTAAACGATAAGAGCACAAAAATTTTTAGTCGAGCACAAAATTAGCACATAAAAAGCACAAAATTTTGATAACCATTAAATCCATTTCGGGGACTTTGCTCTGCTAGCTTTATGGAGGTCTTGCGATTCGCTAATATAACAACTTTAAGAATAAGTGATTTTAGCAATACATTTTAAAGTAATTTGACGTGAAATTATTAATTTTTACCAAATACTACGAGTTCTTTCGTTTTTTTAATGTTGCATAAAGTATCTTCACATGTTGTAGTTACAGAATTTTTAAATATTTTATGAATAAGTATAAAATAAAAATGCTCGTAGAATTTGGTATAAAATAATAATTCCACGCGAAATTACGTTAAAATGTATTGATAGAATTATTTATTGCAAAAGTTGTCAGAGAATCACCAATGATGAGGAATATTATTTGCGGACCATAAAATCCGCAAACATTTTCGAAATTCACATTATTTTCGATAAATTCACAATCTATCCATCAAGTTCAATCGGTTATCGTAATCCTCAATCCGTGAAGGTATTTCGGGCACCATAATCCCGTGAAACTGGGTCGTTTTTGTTGTTGCACTGCCAAACCAACAATTGTCGATGGAAAAAAAGCTGAAAAGAACCATGGTCGCGATCTGTAGACCGTACTTCTACAGGGAAAATAGGGTTGTTTGTTTCCTTATTTTGGATTTTTTTTTTTTTCAATAAACTCTAAATGAAAAAAATAATCTTGGGCTGGACGAAAACGACCTACGTTTGCGAATTGCAGGTAAACTTTTTCTACGCAATCAGTCAGATTGAGTCGAGAAGTCTGACGATCCTGCGACAACGACGGAAGCACTTACCGGTTTTCGGAGCACACAATGCCACAAAATGCAATGAAAATCACAAAAAGCTCGTGAAAATCCTGAAATTTCATGAAAATCACCAAGTGCCATGAAAATCAAAAATTGTCATGCAAATCGCAAAATATCACGAAAATCTCAAAATTTCATGAAAATCACCAAGTGTCATGAAAATCACAAAGTACCACGAAAATCTCAAAATGTCACGAAAATCTCAAAATGTCACGACTCATAATTACATGAAAATAAAAAATTGGGGTTGTTTGGGTTTGTTTGGTCTTGTTTGGGGTTGCCTGGGTTTTGTTTGGATTTGTTTAGGTTTGTTGAGGCTTGTTTGGGTTTGTTTAGGTTTGTTTAGGGTTGCTTGGGTTTGTTTGGGCTATGACCCAAACAAACCCAAATAGTCCTAAACAGACTCAAGCAAACCCAAACAAGCCCAAGCAACCCCAAACAAACCTAAACAATCTCAAACAAACCTAAACAATCCCAAACAAACCCAAACGAACCCAAGCAAACCTAAACAAACTCAAGCAAACCTAAACAAACCTAATCAAACCCACCAAACCCAGACAAACACAAACAACCCCAAACAAACCCAAACAAGACCAAACCCCCCCCAACAAACCCAAACAACCCCAATTTTTTATTTTCATGCAATTATGAGATTTTCGTGACGTTTTGAGATTTTCGTGACATTTTGAGATTTTCGTGATATTTTGTGATTTTCGAGACACTTGGTGATTTTCATGAAATTTTGAGATTTTCGTGATATTTTGCGATTTTCATGACAATTTTTGATTCTCATGACACTTGGTGATTTTCATGAAATTTCGTGATTTTCACTAGATTTTGTGATTTTCATGGCATTTTGTGCTCCGAGAGCCGGTAAGAGCACCGATGTTATCTTTGTTAAATAAATAATGCTATGCTTCCGTCGTTGTCGCAAGATCGTCAGACTTCTCGACTTAATCTGACCGATTGCGTAGAAAATGTTAACCCGCAATTCGCAAACGTAGGTCGTTTTCGTCCCGCCCAAGATAATTCTCTTTACTTAGAGTTTATTGAAAAAAAAAAGAAAAAT
>OX632364.1:7740803-7853303 GCA_951751655.1 Ophion costatus
TGAAGCGGTTCATAGGGGACATTTGACACATACGGGGACGGCCCGGTATTTTTTTTATATGCAGCGGTTAATAGTGGTACCGGTCCCAATTTGTTAGACCGGTTAAAATGAGGACCATCCGAATTACTTGTTGAAAGGTATTTACGGGGACCAGAAAATATGACAGACGTGTATGAAAATGTGCACTCGACTCGAAATGATGCCCACGTGGGATTTGCATTACGATCCGCAAGTCTTCGCATACTTCGCAAACATTGCGCACTAAAATCAATTATGAGTCGATCATAGTGGAAGATAATTAACTATTTTGGAATGAACCATAACCATTCAGATTGAAAACGAGAAAAAATGTAATTACCGTTTACAGATTTCTAAATTGTGGAAACATTATGAATCCAGAGCACCACGTCTATAGGTATCGCTGACATACGTTTTTTTATACCAACGACATTGTTTTCCAAATCCTAATTTTGATTTCATATCTTATACAGTCCGCCCTATCTATAAGCACGGAAGAGTCCCCAAGGAGAAGAGTATTTCCGAGAATTCGGGTACCCCCACCAGGCGCGCGCTCTACGCCCACTGGCTCTCTTTGTCTCTCTGGCTCTTTATAGCATGCGAATCTCCCAATAAGCACGCTCGAACGAATGTGAACTTTTTCACGTTAAGTAACTATGTATTCATCCCATTTTACTCATCTGAGCTCTCCTCGGTTGGGCGTGCTTATTGAGAAGTCCGCGCGCAAATTCACTCGAGCGTGACTCGAGCTCGGAGTTCGAGTCGGAGTAGAGGAAAGTGCTCGATCGAGAAACTGGGGAAGCGTGCTTATTGCGGGCGTTCTTATTGAGAGGTCGGACTATTCATACGCAATTTGGTTATGAAATCGGTCGGCGATGCTTCTTCCGATTGTATCAATAAAGCAGGCCAATTAGTACTGGTAAGTCCTCCTGGACTCAGCCAATCTATATGAGAAAAGGAAGACTTAATGTCGGGGCGTATTTTTAAGAAGACAATCGACATAAAATCGTTACTGATTGTGAGTTGCAACGGTTAATGCCGAGACCACAAATGAGGCCAGGTATCGCAGTACCTATTTGAATCAATATACCACGTTGACTGGTACTCGCACATAACATTGCGTACAAATAAATAAATCTAGACTATCTATTGCAGAGGCAAAAACTAGGACCATGAATGACACGGGCCATTTGAAACATTACGAATCGGCGCCGCGACCCATAAGTACCATTACGTATAGTTATGTGCATCTATATGTAATGGTATGTATGGGTACCGGCACTAATTCGTAACGGTTCAAACGAGGACCGGTACCCGTACCGTAAATGTATTGGGACGTATGAGTACCGATCCTCGTATAAAACGGTACGAATTTGTTAAGACGAGTACGTTAGCTATGAACCTTAACGCTTTAACGGCCACGCCTATTTCTGGATGGCTCAAACTCATTTTCTATGAGTAGGAGGTAGTATTTTCGACTGTAGCAAATTTGCTACTAACATTTTCACCCGCTCGGTTCCAACTATTATTTTAATTCAATAAAAAATCTTCAAAGCCTAGTTCGTCCAGTCAAGCTTCCTTTACACGATTCTATCAAAAAATATTTCAAGAATGTCCATTTACTTTATATTTTGGACAAAAAACGGTCAGCGGATCGAATGCTGGGGCAAGCGTCGTAAATTTTCACGACAACATTGTTGCCATATTAACATAATTCGTATGTTTACGTTTGGATTTCACGCTATCCCAGCATTTTAGTTGAATCTAGCATAGATTGATGGAACTGTGAAGTAGCTGGTCTGCTATAGCGTCCTTACGCTTTTCACCAACGGCGTCAAAGTGAACATAGCAAATTTGCTACGATGGCAGCTAAAGTGCGAACGAACGTGTAGAATCGACGGATGAGAAAACACACACATGTTTTTGACATGATAAGCGTTACAACGGTTTCAAAGCACAACCTATTGCTGGGATCTTCCACGTAAATCTAGACCATCTATTGCAGAGGTAAAAAATAGGACCGTAATTAACACCGTCCTCGTATGAAACGTTACGAATTAGCGCCGGTACCCATACGTACCATTAAATATAAATGTACGCATCTATATGGAATGGTACGTATGGGTGCCGGTCCTCGTATGAAACGTTACAAATTAGCGCCGGTACCCATACGTACCATTACATTTAGATGTACGCATCTATATGTAATGGTAAGTATGGGTACCGGCGCTAATTCGTAACGTTTCATACGAGGACCGGTCCCCATTCGTACCGTTCCATATAGATTTACGCATCTACATGTAATGGTACGTATGGGTACCGGTCCTCGTATGAAACGTTACGAATAAGCGCCGGTACCCATACGTACCATTACATATCGATGCGTACATCTACACGGAGAGAATTAAAAAGTAATTTTTGTGGTGAATTTCACGGTAAAAATTACCGTGATATATTTCAATGCGGTGACAAGTGAGAAAAACATAATAATTCGTATGCGTCAAGTTTTTTTTAACTCACGTTACAGAAAATTTCAAATACGTAGTTCAAATTTTACTATACAAGAAGGGTAAAAATTGGAGACAGTAAAATTTAGCATGTATGTTCGAAAATTTACCTACTGTCGATTAAAAATTACCAACCGCGCCGTACGTTATTTTTACGGTGCTGCACAGTAAAATTTACCTGCGTCAACCTCGGAAGAAAAATTCCCTATAAGTGAGTCAGAGATGTGTGCGCCCGTGTAGATGACAAGATAGTCTTTGAGGATTCGGCTTCGATCCGGCCAGTGAAGGTTATTCCAAAGTCAACAGTGGAATTAGAAGATGTTTACGTTTCGGCCCTCTGGTTCGGGTCCTCTTCAGAAATTTTATTTTTCTGTATATAATATGATACACATTTTGTCATAATAATGTTTGTTTTGTCATAATAATGTAAAGATTGTAAAGAAATGTAAATTGTAATGTAAAGAATGTAAAGAAATTTTATTTTTCTGTATATAATATGATACACATTTTGTCATAATAATGTTTGTTTTGTCATAATAATGTAAAAACATTATTATGACAAAATGTGTATCATATTATATACAGAAAAATAAAATTTCTGAAGAGGACCCGAACCAGAGGGCCGAAACGTAAACATCTTCTAATTCCACTGTTGACTTTGGAATAACCTTCACTGGCCGGATCGAAGCCGAATCCTCAAAAACAATTCCCTATAAGGCTGGTAAAATTTAAATTCTTCGATTGAAGAAATCCTTAGTAAAATGTATTTTTTCTTCAAAAACTGGTGCTATAATAATCATAATAATAACCGAAATAACAATAACCATAATAATAATAATGAATATTATTTACTATTGAAAAATTGGTACAAATTAATGCTGTTTGTTTTTTGTTGGGAAAATTTTTTTCTTCCATATAAATTGGTATAGTCAACAAACGGATAAGGAGACAAATTTAATCATTAGAATTTATTTTTCGTTTAATACTAACATTTATTTATAATACATTTTGTACCATCGTAGGCTCGAGTGACGTGACTAATTTGCGCACATATTACTTCGTCATCATTTAACACGATCGCTACGTGTCACTTTCTCGCAGCGAGACACTGCATGCGACTGAGGCTTCAGGCTAAACTGAACCGGCGATGTACGCGGTTTAGACGAAATTTGTTTGGGAAGTCCCATCGTGCCATAAAGAAATCGCGCTCCCCTACTTACCCCCAGCACCATACCATTCTGAAGTGAAAGGAATGAAGGGGAATTTTTACAATGCAGTGCCTCAAAATTCCCGTACCGTACCGCACGATCATTTTAACCAAGCGCGCACGATAATTTTTACCGAGAGCACAATACATTTTCCTGTAACATTCATTAAATTTTATAATAAATCTTAAAATAACTTTTATAAAGACGATACTTTTTATAGACATTTCTGAAAGGCATAAAATACTAAAATGCACAGTAAAATTTCGCTGATATTATATATTTTTCAAATTTAAGTTTTGCGTATTTTGTTACACATCGAAATTTACTAGAAAATCTGGTAAAATTTTCTATCTGAAGAAGAAATTTTATTTTATTTTCGTGAAAATCTGTGTTCTACCCAACAATAATAAGCGAAGTTTCAGGGTTGTCATCTGGTTACCGTTACTGCACGGTAATTTTTAACATTTAATTCTCTCCGTGTATATGTAATGGTACGTACGGGTACCGATTACCGCGCTTCGCTATATGTAATATGTTTCATACGAGGACGGTGTCATTCTCGGTCCTTGTTTTTACCTCTGTAATGGATAGTCTAGATTTACGGGGAAGATCGCAGCGATTGGTTGGGGGCCGGATTGAAATTCCGAACTTTGAATCCGCCGACGGTTTAAAATTTCTACCTCTAATGTTCCGAAATTACAAGGTTCGTCGAGATCATGCCAGCAAAAGTCTACACAGTTGACTGTAAATGATGCTTAACGTATAACATTGTCTGCACAAATTTCAAAATTGACGTAAAATCACTTCTTAATTTTAAAAAAGGCTTGAAATAATTCGTTGATTAATTGAAACTTTAAAACTTTTAAAACTTCCATAGCCGAGTTATTTTGGCGGTGTTCAGATTTTCGGAATGTTGGTCTTTCCCGTAAAATTCTTTCAGGGCAGTATTCTTTCGGAGTTTTGAGCGTTCTGATCATTCAAAGTTCGGCATTGTAATCTGGCCCTCATATGATTAGAATACTGACAGGATTTGCACGGAAGGAAAATATCGTTTTGACGCTTGAAGAGAGAGTATGTCAACGACGGTACCGGAATATACTGTTACGAAAAAAAGGGTTCGTTTTGAAAAGGTATATTCTGGGTCCACGAATCAAACAAAAGTCTGTTTGGTCCTCGTTTTTACCAATACGTTAGAAACTTACATCAGTTCCAATAAACATTTTTGGTTGTAGAGGTACATACTTGTACCACGGACCATGCCGATTTTCTAACCCGTATCGATTTTGCCTATCCACCGCGATTTACATTGGTAGCGATATATACGGTATTCCTACATGACAAAGTATAGAAGAATACGGGTTACAAAGAGGTTTCGAACGATACACTACGCTAATTCATCACAGTTTTGCGTAGAATGTACCATAATTGCTGTATAATATTAATGTATTCTGGAATTTAATAAAAACTTAATTTTTTATGAAAGGTTTTTAATGAAAACTGGAAATTGCATATATTTTATAGCTTGATGTTTGCGGTTCTAGAGTATGATGATTGTGCTTAATCGTAACTCAAAACGGTTATGGCCGTAAACTAATAAAATAAATAAAAACCGTTGTATATAATATTATTGTTTTGGTCTCAACAAAGAGCTTGAAGATAAAGGAAATAGTAAATAAAGAATGGGCTTAACCTTTTACTTTGTATCATAAACAGGCGTGCGTACGGGTATCCGATTTTTTTTCCAAATTTTGTGACTGATATATTCGATCAAACATTTCCGACGTTTGATAAAACCGGAACAAGTTATTCCTGCTGGTAATTTTTATCCAGAGTTAGAATTTGGGATTTGTCGATACGAATACGTCAGCTACGAACCTTAACGAACGTGTAGAATACATCTATGAGAAAAAAATTCACATGTTTTTTAGCATCATACGATGTAAATTACTATGATCATGTAAAGTTGAAAGACGGATAATTCGTATATTCTACCTAACATCATCTTATAACCGTTACGACAGTTTCAAAGCACATATTATAATGCTGTATTTGTTATTAAAGGCCATAAATATGGATAAACTATTTCTGGTCCCTATATGTACCAATACGTAAGACCAAGGTCCCGCTTTTAACCGTTGTACATATAAAAGTAAAAATTTGGAATATCGTCCTTAATTTTGTATACATAATGAAATTAATGGACAAATTTAACTATAAGTGCAGTTGTAAACTTATGTATATCGCTTCTGCGATATGTACAATCGATCTCCATATGAACCTCTCCACACATATATATATATATATATATATATATATATATATATATATATATATATATATACCGGGTGTCCCATTTCAATCCTACACCTCTTTTATCTAGAAAAATTCTGCTCCGATGAAGTATTGACAATGAGTGTAGTAAAAGTTTTAGGGTTCAAGGAGGGACGTTAAAAAAACGGTTTTTTCCAAAATTCAAAATGGTCACGTTACGACGACTGACATGTTCAAAAAAAATGAAAACGACTTTTTTCATCAAAAAATTTGTCTGGCCGTAACTAACAATTTTTGTAGGGATTTTTTTGTTTGATAAATTCATCATTTAAAAATTAGACCACAATATGACTATTGTAGCACTATCCAGTGTCAAAGAATGTACCGCGAGAAGGTTGAGTCATTAACATCTCTAGTGTAAGTGTGCGCGCGTGTGTGGGTGTAAGTTTGTGTTTGTTCAATAACCCAAGCGAACCCAAACAAGGACTAGATCTCTGCCGCTCGTCACTTCCATTATCAAACGAAACCCAAGTGTAAGTGTGCGAGTGAGTTTGGTTGGGTTTGTTTGATAATGCGAGTGACGAGCCGCAGATACCTAATCCTTGTTTGGGTTTGTTTGGGTTATCGGGCAGGGTTACAAAAGTTGTTAGTTTTGGCGTGAAATTTTTTTTGGTGGAACAAAGTCATGCTCCCATTGAAAAAAACGTGTCGGTCATCTTAACGTCGTCGTTTTGAATTTTGGACCAGAAAAGATTTTTATTTAACGCCGCTCTTTGAACCCTAAAAGTTTTATTATACTCAATAATTGATCGCAGCAGAATGTTTCCAGATAAATCAGGTGTAAGATTAGAATGGAATAACCCGTATATATATGAAACTTTATATGTGTATATGAATTATCTATGTAAACTCAAAGATCGATATTTCCAGAATTTTCAACTCGAAGTAATTCTTTAAGGACCTTCTTCAAATATCCGTCTTTACTGATAACCAATATACATACATACATATTCGTGTATCTATATAGGTGCGTGTATGTATATATATATCTAAATATCGAAATTTTTAAAAGATCGATTTTTGGTCTTCGACGGATTTTTAACATATGTATAACATTTCCGAATATATTATCTGAACATCTTAAGTCAATCTTAACCGCCAACCGACGAACTTTCAACGCGTTTTTTTCACAATTTCTTTTTCCAAATTGGTCACCACGATATTTAAAGAATCACTGTGCTGATCGAACATCAAATTTTCCAAGCTTCTTTTACATATCAAACAGCAGTGCTTGAACGAAGGAATTTTTTTGGTGCATAGTTTTCTTTACTAACGAAAATAAGCATTTTTCTCGCCGAAAATCGATCTTTTAGCTATGAAGGGCGGACTTAAATAAAACAACATTTTGGGAAATCCGTTGTCCGAGCACTAGATAATTACATGGAAAAACTCAATGCGTTTGTCGTTTTTATTTCGGGTGATTTGTTTCCGAATACCGTTGGTCACTGCGACGGACGTTTTTCAAACAGGGTTCTGGTCAAGCCGTGGTATGAACTACATTTGTAAATACTTTTCAATACAAACGTTGTAAACGATACTTAAACCGATACATTTTCATGTAAACGAAAATCGTTAACTTCCACATGCATGTTTTCCCGGAAAATATTCACGAACATGCCTCTTTTTCCGGCCACCAGCTAGCTGTAACGCGTTAAAACTTAAAAAAAAATTAAGGGAAGGTACCTGAGTAAACGGCGAGAAAAACAGGTAAACTTCGGGAATTTTTATCTCAAAAACTGATGTTTCGAATGAATCCGGAGTTTTTTTATTGGAAAATATGCACATTGAGGTATGTTTAGGAATTTTTTAAAATAAATTCGTTGACTGGATGCGATTGAAACGCGATTATCTCGAAACATAGTTTTCAAAGTCGCTGCCAGATGTATCTCGAAAACGGCTTGTCCGATATTGTCCAAATTTAAATGCAATATTCTTCGATAGTTTTTCTCGTTCGCCACATAGGGGTTTTTCATTTGATTGAACCATTGCTTTTTTATACAACCAAAATCGTCGGAAATTGTGAACGAAAAAACGAACGATAAATTAAAACAGTCGCAAGTCCGTCAAAAATAAAAATTTCAAAAAAATCCTAGGTGGCGAATGAGAAAAACTATCGGAGAATATTATATCCAAATTTGGACAAAATCGGATAAGCCGTTTTCGAGATACATCTGGCACCGACTTTGAAAACTACGTTTCGAGATAACCGCGTTTCAATCGCTTCCAGTCGACGAATTTATTTTAAAAAATTCCAAAACATACCTCAATGTACACATTTTCCAATAAAAAAACCCGGATCCAATCGAAACATTAGTTTTTGAGATAAAAATTCCCGAAGCTTAATGATTTTGGTGACAGGACGTTCCTTGAAATTACCTTTATATAAATATGCTGAGAACTATCTGAAGGCGATAAGAATGCATTTTTGGTTCATATGGTATTGAATATGGGGACAATATTCTACTATCAGGACAGTACCCGAAGACGAGTCTCGCAAAAATCATCTTTTTCCACAAGTATATATTTGATTGTAATTTCCTCGACAGATTCGCCGACTCTCGTGCGCGTTGTTGAAAAGCATCTATTATTGCTGTTCTTATTTCGGGCGAGAAAGCGAGAGACACGGAGATGGCGAGAGAAGGAGAGAGAGATAGCGAAAATATGAACGATCGATAAAAAAGATACCCTCTGATAGACAAGTTGTACCGAATTCTCAATTTGAATCATTGTTTGAACTTTGACTTATTTTCGACGAGGATCGTATGTGTCAACCACGGACGGATGCGGTCTATGGCGACACAGGCAGCAGGTCAAATACGGTTTATTTTTTTCAATAAGTTTATATTTGATTTTCCCATATTCCACGGTACTAAAGCGTATCGCGTACTAGAGCAGTCGTCATGAAGGTATCTCAGCATAATTAACATTCTGCACGCACGTGTGCTTCATATCAGTATACACATTTGTGTGTATATACCGAGTGTCCTATTTCAAGGAATCATGACAATGGAAATTTTTCAAAAAACCCATTTTTTTCGCATTATCCGATAGTATAGACGGTTATAAACATGCTGTTCAATTTTTGGGCCGAAATTTCTAATCGAAAAAAACTTCGTAAATTTTCTCTCGAAATGTCGTTTTTCAAAACGGTGTACACCCTCAAAGGAAGAGTTTTCAAGCTAACAGTCTCAAAGTTTGACACAACATTCTTCACGCCATTCTTTATCTTGCCATGAAAGCTTTTTTTGTTGAAAATTTTGATACTGTTTTAACGAAAAACTCGAAAAAATAGGCTAAATTCGACACTTTATTTTAAACCGCGGCCATTTTGTCAATTTTTGTTAAAAAAACCTCCATAGCAAGATCGCGGCTTTCATACTCATTAATAATCTCTTTACAAATGTTGTTTCAGGTCATATTTACGGCCACAACCATGTACACCGTGAGGACTGCCTTTTTTCAAAGATATTTTCTACCATAAAACAATGTAAAAAATATCAAAATAAACGTTTAAAAAATGATTTTCTGTTCTTCATGAGTACATTGATTTGTCACTAAAGACTCATACTGATTAGCGTATTTTAACCATCGTAAAAACATCGCGAAAATCAGCTATTTTTCGACCCGTTACACTGTGATGATCCCTTAGTCTTACACCTGATTTATCTCGAAAAATATTGCTCAGACGAGGTATGAGTATAATAAAACTTCTAGGGTTCGAAGGAGGACGTTAAAAAAATATTTGTTTGTCCAAACTCCAAATGGCGACATTAAGATGGCCTACATGTTTTGTTAAAAATGGGATCATGATTTTTTTCACTAAAACATTTATCAGGCCAGAACTAACAAGTTTTGTAGGTAACGTTTTTTGATAATGTTATCTTTTCTGGTCCAAAATTGAAAACGAGATTTTTTATTGTAAACGATTTTTTAATGAGATCATGATTTTTTTCACCAAAACATTTATCAGGCCAAAACTAACAGTTTTGTAGGAAAAGTTTTTTGCTAACGTTATCTTTTCTGGTTCAAAATTCAAAACGAGATTTTCAGTTGCAAATTATTTTTTAATGAGATCATGACTTCTTCACCAAAACATTTATCAGGCCAAAACTAACAACTTTTGTAGGAAACGTTTTTTGATAACGTTATCTTTTCTGGTCCAAAATTCAAAACGAGATTTTTAATTAAAACCGATTTTTTAATGAGATCATGATTTTTTTCCACCAAAACATTTATCAGGCCAAAACTAACCATTTTTTTAGGAAAAGTTTTTTGATAACGGTCGTGATTTCTAGGTTAGACTACTATTTTTGATTATTTTAGAGTTATCCAGAATGTACTACGAAGAGGTAAAGTCTTCACACCCCTATTGTTAGTGTGTGTGTGTGTGTGTGTGTGTGTGGGTGTGTGGGTGTGAGTTTGTTTGAGTTCGTTTGGGTTACTTCGTTAACCGAAACAAATCCAAACAAAAATTAGGTCTCTGCGGCTGGTCACTTCCGTTATCAAATAAACTTAAACAAACTCACATGTACACTTACACTTGAGTTCGTTTGGTAATGGAATTAGCGAGCCCAATCCTTATTTGGATTTGTTTGGGTTATCGAACAAACCCAAATGAACTCAAACACTCACACCCACGCACTAATGCACACTTACGCGAGGGATGCTGAAGACTTTCCCTCCTAGTAAGTCCGTAGTAAAAAATGCTATTCTAACCTAAACACGATGAACGCTATCAAAAAAACTTTTCCTACAAAAGTTGTTAGTTTTGGCCTGATAAATGTTTTGGTGAAAAAAATTACGAGCTCATTGAAAAATCATTTTGTATTAAACATCTCGTTTTGAATTTTGGACCTGAAAAGATAACGTTATCAAAAAACTTATCACACAAAAGTTGTTAGTTTTGGCCTGATAAATGTTTTGGTGAAAGAAAATTATGATCTCATTAAAAATGTCGTTTCGAACTTTCGACCGGAAAAGATTTTTTTTAACGTGCCCCTTTGAATCCCACAAGTTGTATTACGCTCAATACGTGGTCGGAGCAGTATTTTTCGAGATAAATCAGGTGTACGATATTTAGTATATTTATAGAGAGAAGGAGAGAGAAAGAGAGAGAAACGAAAATATGATTTCGAAGGTATTCCACTTCGAGGATCGTTTTCGAAGCAGCCACATGTCCTGATAGCAAATATTGCGAAGACATGAGTGGCTATATCGATACAAAGTGGCCCGAAAAGTGACGAAAAGGATAGTCTGGATGTCTCGTATCAGTACCTATCTAAATTACCTCCATGTACGTTCTATCTTTGCAGTTTGCAAATAAATAAAAACACTTTTTTTTGCGTATGCACTTTCCTTGTATATATGTATGTATGTTCCACGTATAGCAGGGAAAAATCCACTATAGAACTATCGAACGAAAATTAAATTAAGGGGTGACACACCGTTCCTTGAGGTGTGGTTTCCTTGTGGTCCCTTAAGGCCTTAGGCCCCAGTAACGGGTATACAATCATGTGCGAATTTAACAATTTTTTTTTCGTTCGAAAAAGTGATCCACTCATAAAATTAATTATACATCTATTTAGTATGAATATCAAGCTGTTAGAATTTTTTTTTCGATTTACAAAATGGGCGACTACTCGAAATTTCTCGAAACAGCTTTTTTTCCAATTGGCGTGACAAATAACTTCAACAATTTTCACTCGATTTACTTCAAATTTAAAAGTTATGTTCCTAATTGCATTTCGCAGAGAAGTATGTACGGAATTTCTGATTAATCGAAAACTTTTCATTTTATGAGCAGTTTATGAGTCGTGATAACGAATTTTTCACTGAAAATTCAATTCTTAAGTTCAAATACCTACAACTTTTGAATAAAACAATATTTTTTACACTCCGTACGTACTTCACAAGGTATTCTAATGTAGATTGACGAGAATTTTTTTTTTGTTCTAGGTAAAAAATTATGGATGCTAAATGTCACGCCGCGGAGCGCCTAAAAAAAAGATAACAAAAGAAAATATTAAATAGTATTCGGCCACTTTGTACATCGAGAAAAAAAATTCTAACAGCTTGATATTTATACTAAATAGATGTGTAATTAATTTTCTGAGTGGATCACTTTTTCATACGAAAAAAATGGTTAAATTTGGACATGATTTTATACCCGTTACTGTGGCTTGAGGCCTTAAAAAATTACGCCGTTGAGTCATGAAGGGTTAAGTGATGTTGCTTATTAGATTTTGATTAAAAGTTTAAAAAATGGATTTGAGTGGATCAGTCACTAAAGTTGAGATGATAAAAGAAAATACTTAATGACTTCCACGTGCTTTAAAAACCTCCTAAGAGGAGAGCACATATACAGAAGAAAAACAAATCTATGCTACAGGAAATCTCGAAAATAAACAAATGCTTTTTTTTCGAAAACTAAAATAGATTGTAGAACATACATAGGTATCGTGAAGAGGTATCCAGACATATTTTGGACACTTTTTGAGCAACCCTGTATACTCAAATCATACATAGGTACAGCAAAGATTGGTCGTAAGTTCGTAACCATCAAACCGAAAGCATTTTATGCGATCAAGGTTGGTACGTAGATTCGGTTAATTATCAGAACGAATATAATTGGCGAAGCGCGAAATAGCAGCTTTGGAGAGAGGAGATGAGTCAGCTCGGGCAACGCAAGATCTCTCGTTTCGCCATTGCATACACGTGTACACATATATGTATGCATTCATATAGGTTATGAATATCGGGCTTCGTTAAACGAGGGATAATAATAATAATGTTGTAAATTCGGGACGAGTTCGACTCTGGAGCCCTCAATTATTGCGCTGAAATGTACCAAGGCAATTACGTTACTGCAGGCATATATTTACCCAGGAATTAAATATCATGACTTCATTAGTCCGTATGACTCGACAATTTTCGAAGAAACGGTACTACATGTGAAATTATCCTCTGGTAGTAACAAATATCTACAAAAATAATTGTTATATACAGGGTGTTAGCAAGGTCGATGAAAGCCTTAAGGGGGTGAAAGAACACCTCTTTAAGAACATATCTAACCTAGGTTACCTCAGTCCAAAGTCTAAAGATTTCGAGTTATCATATTAAGCACGATTTTCGGAAAATTTCACAAACTTAGTTACTAACTCGTTTACCTCTTATGTCAATGCTATTTTTTTCAACGCCATTAACATAAGAGGTATTTTTTTCGACGAGTTTTGAATTATTCTACACGTCCCATTTAGTTGTGTGGATACACAACTTGTGTATTGGTGTTTGTCGATTGAATACACAGCTAAGACGCAAATAAGTTTTTAGTCACAAATTATTGTCTGTTTCGAAATTATGAACGAGTCAGTGCCGAATATTAGGAAACTTTCCAAAAATCATACTTACCACGATAACTCGAGATCCTTAGACTTTGGACTAAGGCAACCTAGGTTAGGTATGTTCCTAACGAGGTGACCTATCATCCCTTAAGGATTTGCATCGACCTTCCTAACAACCTGTATACATATTTATATATATATATTTACATTTTTTTCACGAGGGCCTAATAGTCATCTACATTTTTCAACTTGGTGCTTTTTTCCAATCAGTATGGATATTTTTTTATCCATGTAAATTTGATTTCTTTCTGGAGAGGGCGAGTTATACGGGAGAATTTTTTGTCTCTCGCTGTGCGGGACCAAAATTTGCCCGTGCACCCACGCAGTGCTTTCCGCGAAAGCTCGTCTATTTTTTTTCATGAATAAATACCTATTTTTTTTGGGTTTGTTCGAAGTATAGGGAAAAAGCCCTCGAACTCGACAATTCCGCTTATTCGAGGATTGCGGAATGTGAGTGTTGCCTATAGGCGGGTATTTGATCAAGCCTCGATTTTGCTCGGAGCTTTGTGTGTGCACGCGCGGTCACGGTCCACCTCGCGGGTACTCTGAATTGCGGCTGATCGGATATTTCAAGTATTTTCACGAATGCGTCAAATGCACGAGACTCCGTTGTACAAATGGCGAATCGGTCAGAAAATTTCATAGGAAATTCATCAATAAACATTCGCGCGAGGTGAACAACGAGAAGAAAAAAAATCGTGGCATTTGTGAGCGGAATTATTCCCGGGCTTACAAGGTTTATTCGCCAATTGGGAATGCGGACTTTCGCCATCGGGGTAGGAATGGTTTTCAATCATTCGTGTAATTCATTCGAGTGTAACAAGCCACGTCGATGTATTTCATTTTCCGACTATGGAACCGTCCCAATTCGGAAAATATTCATTCGCCTCTAAAGCTTCGATGAATTTCGAAATCTATCGTGAATTTTGTTTATTCATTCGCGCACATCTTTGTGCGATCTGTTCGAATAAATTCACGCTCAAATTCGGATATTGTTTCTGGGGTCAAAAATAAATAAAAACTGGAGTTTGAAAAGCTCAAGACTTTTTTAAATTAAAATAACTGTAAATAATAGTGAAGTACTTTTCTGTATAGAAGGAAATATATATGACAGATGTTGAATCATTCGTGTAATTTCTTCGAATTTTTTAATTCGCATTTGTAATTCGAAAATTTTAGTTTTCGACTATGGATCTGTCGGAATTCGGAAAATATTTATTGGCCTCGATCTAAAACTTCGATGAATTTCGAAATTTATTGTTGATTTTAATTATTCATTTGCACACATTTTTGTGCGATTTGTTCGGGTGAAATGCGACATTTGAATTTGGATATTGTTACTTGGATCAAATGATTCGAAAGGATAATGCAAAATCGAAGTGAATCAGATTACTTGATCTCGACTGGGTAAAAAAGGTAAAAAGTGGAGCTCGAGACTTTTTCCCGTATTTAAGTTTTTAAAGTAAAATAACTTTTAACAATAGTAAATCCCTTTTTAGATCAAAGCGAATTTATGACAGATGCTCATTCATTCATGTAATTCACTCAAATGTAGGTAAGAAGCCACGTCGATGTATTTCATTTTCCGGCTCCCGATCCATCGGGATTCGTAAATATCCATTGGTCTCAATTTAGAGGTCGAATAAATTCCAAGATTTACCAAGAATTTTAGGTATTTATTCTCGCAGATTTCTGTGCGATTTTTTCGAATTAAATAATGCTTGAATTAGTATTATGTCACTTGGATCAAATGAATCGAAAGAATAATGCAAAATCAAAGTACATCAAATATCTTTAAGGTCACTGGGTAAAAAATAAAAGCAGGAGCTCGAAAAGCACGAGAATTTTTCCTTTTTTTTCTTTAATTGAAAATAACTGTAAACAATAGTGAACCACTTTTTAGATAAAAGCGAAGTTATGACAGATGTTCAATCATTCGTGTAATTCATTTGAATGTAAGAAGTCCCGTCGATGTATTTCATTTTCCGGCTCCCGATCTGTCGGAATTCGCAAATATCCATTCGTCTTGATCTAAAGCTCCAATAAATTCCAAGATTTATCAAGAATTTTATGTATCAATTCGCGCACATTTCTGTAAAAGTTGAGGACTTTTCCGCAAAACGATGGAATTCTTTTTTTTGCCGTGAGCTGCTGTAATTGGTCACCACCATTGATATTCTATTGAGGGCGGCTGAGATTATCTATTAATTCCATAAGTTATGGGGTTTTGGAGTTCGCGGAAACACGTAATCAAATAGGGCATTTTTAAATATTTCGAGGCTCATATTGGGGTCAGGGAGCGGGGGGATTTACAAAAGAAAGCTTCCTGAATACAATGTCGAAGAGAAATCGCGGCGATCACTTCCCTCTCTCTCCCTGCAGCGGTTTGGGTTTGTTTAGGTTGTTGGTATTAGGGCCCCAAAAATCATCAACATAGTGCAATTGTAGTTCATTTAAATATATTTAAAAACTTCGTTTAGTGTCTTTGGGGGGATTCCGTCCCCTCGACCCTGCAAGAAGCACAGTTCCTTATACAGCCGTTGTTAGGGTTGTTATTAGGGCCCCAACAATTAACAACATTGTACAATTGTAGATCATTTAAATATATTTAAAACCTACGTTTAGCGTCTTTGGGGGGGCTTCGCTCCTTCACCCACTCAGGGAGCAGAGCCCTCATGCATCCGTTGTTTGAGTTGTTATTAGGGCCCCAAAAATTATCAACATAGTACAATTGCAGTTCACTTAAATATATTTAAAAAGTCCGTTTAGAGTCTTCGGGGGGGGGGGGGCTTCTCCCCCTCCGCCCCTGCAAGGGCTCCGCCCCTCGACCCCGCCGAGGGTTTGCAACCCGCGGATCCCCGGCATGGCCCCATCGGACAACTTCCGCATACGACACACAAAAAAGGGGTCGGGGCGGTGGGGGGGCAGGGGTATTTCCAAAGGCTTCTTTTATAAATCCTCCCACTTCCTACATTCAATATAGATGTTCCGGAAATGTTCGAAAAAACGCTGTTTTCGAAAGTGTCTTCGTGAACTTCAAAACCCTATACCTTTTTATGGGAGGGTGACCGCCGCGATTTATTTTCGGCATTGCATTTAGAAAAGCTTTTTTTATAAATGCCCCCCCCCCCCCCCCCCCATATAGGCGTCGAAAAATTAAAAAATGCCCCATTTTATCACGTCTTCCGCCAAGTTCAAAACCCCATACCTTATGGAATTAATGAAAAGTGTCACCTCCCCCGACGGAATATCACTCAATATAATGAAAAAACAAGTTCACGGTGACAAAAATTTCCCGTCGTTTTTCAGCAAAGTCCTCACACTGCATAATTACCAAAAACAAAAACTGGAGCTCCAAAAGCACGTACGTATTCTTTATTCTTCTGGAAAAAATCGTAAACAATCGTAAATCACTTTTAAGATAGAATCGAATTTATAACAGATGCTACTGTACGTTGCAAGAACGGAGTCTTTTTCCGTCTCTCTTTATCTTTGTGTTTTTCGAAAGCTTTTTCCTTATACTTTTCCTTGGCCTCTCCTATTTCGTTTCTCGGTATGCAGGGGTCTCTCGCCCGTTGCTTCGCTCTCTTCGTTTTTCCGGGTTTTGCCACGTCAAGGAGCCTGCCCCCTCCCCCCTCGTGCCCCCCCCCCTCCCCCGCGCCGTAGTGCGGAGTGTCTCTCCAGACTCTCGAGCTTTCGCAGTCCGCGTGCCAAGATGCATCAGTGGAAAAGACGTACGAGCTTACAGCCCATCGGGAGGAGGCGGCGGCTGTAGTGTGCGCGTCACCGTGGCCATATCCGCTTTGCATTTCTCCAGCTCACGCTCCTTTTCCATCAATGTACCTTTTTGTCTTCGCCACTGATATGCGAGACTCTCTCCATTCCTTCCCCTCGGCCGCGAAATCGTGACGAGAACAAGAAACCGGAGTAGCCGAGGAGCGAAAGTGAGGGGAAGGAAAAGAGAGAAAGAGGAATCAAATACTCCATCACAATGTCGCGTGAAATAATAATACGAATGGCATCGTATCGCAGGCAAAAATGTGGTGACCAACATCTGTTGCCGAGATATAAGAGAAATCGTATGTGGACATATTCGTGCCTGTGTGGCGCTTTTTTACCGACAGAGGCAAAAGCACTTACGGTGAAAGAAAAAATTCCCGAGCTGCGTTGAACCGTGCCAATACTCGGTTGGGTGACCGCTGAGCTGTTTACTGACCTGCGCTACTGTGCTGGAGGGAGTTTTCCTGAGTTTCCAATGCTGAACACGATGGTAAGTCGGTAAAACAGAGCTGTGCAAATCGGCGCCGGTTTTTCACAGTTTCCCTGTGCCCTCGTGCGAAGGCTAGACAGAGGTGCATTGGGCCGCGACCATCGCCGTTAAAGCACTACACTTCTTTTATTATACGGTGCGGAGGATTATTAGATTCAGACTTCGGTGCGGAAGATTATTAGAGTGTCTTAAGGAGTTACGTGGTTTTCGAAGCTGAAAAAAGCATATTTTCTCTATTTAAAAAAATACAATATATAAACTATTTTATTCAAAATGTTAAGCACATAAAAGAGCAACATTTTAACAATATTTAAAAAAAAATCATTAAAAAATTTGGGAAATTCAGCCGGTGGGACCTGGTTTCCGGAGACCCCTAAAAAAAAAGTGTCCTCGTGGTGGTCAGGATAACTCATGATAGCTTTATCTGAAATTTAAATAACAATTTTTCTGATAGTAGATAAGTATAGCTCGTGATTGAACGAAGGATTCTGAAACAAATGAAATTTGAATTTTTGGCAGAGTTGTATGCAAAATAGTTCAATTTTTGGTACAATTTGCACTACGTATTTAAAGGCACTCTTTCCTAGACTTTTCCTCCGATTGACTTAAAGCTTTGGAAGAATATTCTAAACATTTGTACTGTCAGATAATGAAATTAACAAAATGATTTTTTTACATTTTTAAAGCCACGTAACCCTTTAAGATTTGGAAAAATTATGGCGTGAAAATCCTCCATTGAAAACTGAACCCGCATTTACATGCGAACGCTTCCAATGATTTTTGGAAAATTGAATCAGGACGTTTCTAATACAATAGAAACTCTATCTGTGGGCGAAAAATTATCCCCACATCCAATGTTTTCGGGAATTTATGAAATGATTTGTTTCGAATAATTAATATCGTTTTAAAATTTGGATCCTTTCTTCGGGCTCCGCAAAATTTTATGCGAATTTTCCTTCTATCATACTTCACTTCCGGGTGAACATTGAACGAGATGTACACGAAATAGTGAGGGTTACAGGATGAAAAGGTATTTTCTTCGAAGTAAAAAATTTTCACAATATCTGAGGCTTTTTTAAACAATTTTTTTTGTGGAAAAAATTGAAACAATTTTTTTTGTGAAAAAAGTTGAACAATTTTTTAGTGGAAAAAATTACACAATTTTTTTCAGTGGAAGGAATTATTTACTTTTTCTTTGTAATGGAAAAAATTATTTACTTTTTTTAAGACAGGATTTTTTTAATCCTGCCTTTGAACATCCATTCTTTGAAAACCCTGTCTCCGAAAATCCTGTGTTTTAAAATCCTATCTTTGTCAATCCTCACCAGCAGGTCTTTAAAAATCCTGTCTTTAAAAGTCCAGTCTTTGGAAATCCTGTTCTTAAAAATCCTGTCTTTGAAGATCCTGTGTTTAAAAATCCTATCTTTGAAAATTCTGTCTTTGCAAATCCCCACCAGCACGTCTTGAAAAAATCCTGTTTTTGAAAAGCCCGTCGTTAAAAACCCTGTTTTTAGACATTCCTTTTTTCGCAGATCCTGTCTTTAAAAATCTTGTCTTTAAAAATCCTGTTTCCAAAACTCCTTCCTACAAAAATCCTCCAATTACTTAGCCTGATTGAATTTGAATTGGAATCTAATTTGAGATTAAAAACTGAAACAAAATCCAGTAAAACGAAGCTTCGTCTACGAGGAAGCATAACATATTTTCATTTTCCCCGTTAAAAAAAATGACGCGACCTGTCCAAAAAATTCACTTTGATCACCGAAGTATTGACACAAAACGATAGACCATTTAATTAACCCGATAATTCTATAATTCTATAATACCAGTGAATAATTCTTAAAATATCCAAAAATTCTTTATTTTCCGATAAAAATTCCCTGGAATTTTCCCACGACGAATATACCCAGGCTGAGCATTTTCCCTCAAGTGTGAAGAATTCCGTCTGCAATAGTTTTTTTTTCTCTCATTCGACCACGGGTTCGTTTTACCACAATAACTTTTTCGTCTCACCTCTGTATCGATGTACCTTCATCGTTTCGTTCCTCAGACATCGGTAAAGATGAAAGAAAGTCTTCGGGTTCCGGAGCAACTTGATAACAGACCCGTCCATAAATTCAGGGTACCTAGTTGTGTATAGCAGGGGCTAATTTAGAATACGCAGTGCGAATTCAAGGGAGGCTAGTAAGCGCGCCGGGGTAGGCGGAAGGAACGACGACTTTAATTAGACGTCCGTTTTGAGGTGCTGTGTGCGGTTACGTTTCCAGTTGGAGAAGGAGACGTAGAATGGGGCGCTCTCTCGTCTGCTGCCTATCGCTGCGAACTCACTATCGCGCCTTGCCCGAACAAATTGGAGTCTAATTGGCCCGGAACTTTGAAACGCCCGCACGAGTCCGTTTTCATTGAAAGTTACCCCTCCTCGCCCCCTCCCTTACACCCCGCCGCGTTCGGATCCCTTCAATCCACGCTCCATCTTGCCTTCCTTCCATCCTACCTCTTGTGCCTTTCACTGTTCGCACACATACACTCAAATAATTCGGCTCGCACACGCACACCTGTCTCCATTTCTCGTTCGCGATCGAAGACCTCCAACATTCCCGCGCCACATCTCTGTGTGTCTTTCCATTAATGCGTACATACCTATGAGACTTTTTGCGCTAATTGGACGAACGTTTGGGCCAAACGCCCAAGTGAAACGATCCTTTTCGGTTGTTCGCCGAGGGCTGAATAAAATTCAGATGCCGATGGTCTTTTTAGCATCTCTTCACGGGGGCACCAGCCATCTACAGGCACATTTGTCTAGAAAAAATGCGGCTATTTCCAGACGGAAATGTTCCCTTGAGGCGGTTATAAGGGAAGTCAGGGCAAGATGACAACGCTAAGGTCATGGTCAAATAAAACAATACGTACATGAGTCAGTCAACGTTAATTATTTTTTAAACTAATCAACATTTATTAATCTTTTAATTATAGAAGCAAAAAATCAGTCTTTCTAATTTGTACCATTCAATATCTATTTTTAATTGAACCTTGATTTTTTCCATCTTACCCCGTATGCGGGGCAAGTTGAAACAGCGCTGGGATAATGATGGAACACGAATTATTGACTTCTTTCGCATATAGAAGTGGACTCGTTCTCAATACCATGAATTTGATGAGCCAATCGTCTAAGTTCTGCAGGATTAGTCCGAATAACCTTGCTTCCATATAAATTTGAAAGGATCGGGTTTATACTCATTTATGAAGTATATATTCATCTAGTTTTATACCGGTTTTGTGATTAAAAAAAAATTAACCCTAATTTGGCGACAAAAAAAAAATTCTCTCCATTGCCCCATCGATATCTTTATGAAAGGTCATCTGTAAATAAAACGTCAAAAATTTATCGATATCTATACAAATGTAGCTATTGTTATGCGTAGCCGTTCTTTTATTTTGGTTTTTTTGTACCAAACGCCGACAGTTTGGACATTTTTTTCTATCTTCACGGCCCTTTTTTGTACTCAAGCAATCTTTAAAAATAGCAATGATAAAATTTAAAAAAATCGGCTACGTACAACCTTAGTCACTGCAATTACGAAAATGTTTTTGAAAAATTAAAAATCGGTTGATAAGGTTTTGAGTATTCGCTGCGACAAGGTCGAAAGAAGTAGTTTCGAGAAAATCGCGATCAAAGTTTTCGTTTCGTTTTTCTTGATATAAAGTTATGTTTTTTTCTAGAATATTGATACTTACATTAAGGGGCTATACCAGTGCGAACGCTGAAAATTTGGGTGTTTTTCGGGAATTTTTCGGAAGAAAAGTACTCAATTAAATGTTTCGGAAAATTAAGAATATATTTGGCTACATTTGATTGGCTGTATTGGGTATATTTACATAATTTTTTCATAGAAAAATTATGGCACCTTCGGAGGAGCCAAAAAAAAGTTCCTCCACTACTGACATGATTCCGGCCGATTGAGTAGCCGAAACCGAAAAAAGGAAAAATGTCGTTAAACTGGAAGGTATTTCCTGTACAATAACGTAGGATTTTCGAAAAATATCGAAATCGAACAAAATGGCGTAGTTATGAAAACAAGTCTGTTTTCTTGCCTATAAAATGGTCGTTTTTTTTCAATGCAAAATCGTCAATCTTCATCCATTCAAAAATATCCTACGTCATTGTACACTAAATAGATTCAAGAGTACTCAGTTCATATTTCAAGACAATCGGATAATCGCTCTTTGAGTTACAATGTAAGCAAATTTAAAAAATCTCACTTCGAGAAAAACGCGTTTAAAGATTTAACTGGGACATTTTATACCTACTTGCAGTTGCTTTTTAGAAGGCTGCCATTCGGGGAGTATTAGAGATACGGCCTTGACATTTTTACAGGATATTCTTGAAAGTATAAACTGTCGAAAAAGGCAAAAAAATCGACTTTTTTTAAGTGTCACACTGGTATAGCCCCTCGAAGTATCAAGTCGCGGGTGATATGACGGTTTTTCATCTTCATTCTATTTCTCACAATAATAAGAGCTTGCACTTCATCTATTCTGAATGATGAGTTGTTAATTTTAAAATTTGAACACGCAGAAATTTTGATATTTCTGGAAGTCATATAACCGTGACGTAACGCAAACCTCGATCCCCCGCCCTCACGTACGTAGACCGCAACGCCAGGCTGAACACCCCTCCCCCCGCCCAATTGCGTTACGTAATTTATGTACGCCCCCTGGACGGTTAACGAATTAACAAAAAATCACGCAATAACCTTGAAAATTTCTGACTTACCGTTCTTATTATATTAATAATTAGTACTTCGATTGTGTTTACCTATCTGTCCCTAATCAATATCAGCACCTCAAATAAAATGAAACGATGTTAAATTTTACCAAAAATTACATTGGTTTGTCAAAAAATCGTTATTGTGTTCTCACTCGAGACGCGTGTTCGTCTTGCCCCGCCGTCGCCCACCTACATTTAGACGGGAACAAATTAAGCGATTTTGAGGGATTTTTTGAACTACGAAATAATTATTCCACATTCATCAAACTGTAGGTATACTTTAATAGTACGGTTAAATATACAAAACAATTTTTTCAAAATCATTTATGATCAAAATCGCGGAACTGTGGCAGATTGTTACAGCAAGGTGGTCACGGGAGTTGCAAATCGGCGTGCAGTATAGCTTCCCGTAAAAAAAAAAAAAAAATCGATAATTTTTTCAGTCAGAGCATTTGTAGTTTCTATATGACAGTAATTGAAATGAACAAAATGCAAATTTCAGATGATGGCACGCGTTTACAAAAAAGTCAGAATTGCACACAAATTTCTGGAAAACTTGGATGAAAAAAGTAGGTTATTTTCTAATTTTTCAAAAAACATTCTCGTCAAGTAAAAGATAGCAATATTATCAATATCTCTACCAAGTTTCAACTCAATCGGCTTTATAGTTTTTGAGTATTCCTGCACGCCAATGTCGAAAATGTAGTTTTGATAAAAACGCGTTTGAAATTTACATAAAATATTAATTTAATTGCACTAGGTACTTGTGGTAACTAATTACGTGAATATTCTGTTCAAAATTAATTAAATTATCATTTTCAGTAGTAATCGCAATTGTTATTTGTTAATTTAATAACTTTTCGTCTATCTCTGCTTCTCCCTCTGTGCTCTCGCTGCTACCTGCGGCGTGCGTTCCAAATCCGAGCGGTGAGACCCAGCGTTGACGGGTTATAACGTTTGAAGTTTTTCGAATTTCGTTTTGAAACTTCGGGAAAATATTCTACATACTTATATAGTTCTATCGTTTAAAGAAAAAAAGACGAAATCAATTTACTGATCGTTGTAAATGTGTATCTTGTTTTAAGGAGGTACGATCATTACTACGAATCCAACTTTCGGATTTGAAATTTTTATATGATTTTGACGAAAACTTTTTGTGCCTATCTCCAAAATTTGAGCTATTCTGACCGTTTAATTTTTTCTCCAATAAAACTGCAAAGTCGAGCACTTTGAGTTACCGAAGCACGTCGTCTTATGGAGACGGTCAACCGGAAGTACGGTGATCGTGGTTTTTCTGCGCATGTATCCAACTAAACCCGTTGGAAAACTGAAATTAGATAGATTAGATATAATAGGTATTGTAAGAAATAAGAAAATCAATCTTCACCGTGTAGTTAAAGCACTACATCACAAGAAAGTTTCAATTTCCGGTTGAAAATGGTCAGAACGACGAAACAGCACCCACAGACTTAGCAACGTCGCGAATAACAGCTGATGCGTTTGGCGAACATAACCCAGCTTTGTTTTGAAATCAATTTGAATAGAAGCCGCCACAAAATATGTAAACAACAATGTATGGAGTTTTATCATTTATCACGTATCAATACTATGTATGATTATATTCTGCCTATCGTGTTAATTCCGCTGAGGTAATTCAAACGTATTTTAATAGATTTCTGGCTGATTTTTGTTGTCTTTTTAGTCCGCTTTGATGGTGGATATGTGAATATTATTATTACGAAGATTACTACCGAGTCGTTGACAATCTAATTTTTCAGTTTTTACTTGTTCACGTGCAATAAATTCATCATTTACCACAACATTTGGCACACTATAATCGATAATACGAATAATCAACATAAGTGAACATCAATCACAGCAGCCGTGGGTAAAATAAATTTAGACTCACTTTTGACCCCGTGGAAGTGATCGTACCTCCTTAAGACTGGCAGGATCCTTCAGTCAGATTTCAATCAGTCAGATTTTTTATGCCGAATCAAAGCACTCATAAAGAACAGAAAACAAATTTTTAATTGTGTTTTTAAAATGTATTTTTTACATTTTTTAACGGTTGTAAATGTCTTCGAAAAAAGGAGTCCTCACGGTGTACACGTTTGTGGCCATAGATATTATCGGTAACAAAATTTGTGAAAAGATTATTAATCGGTATGAAAGCTACGATTTTGCTATAAAGGTTTTTTTAAATTCGGAATTGACAAATTCCGTCTTATTTAGCCTATTATTCAACAGTTTATCGTTAAAAAGATATGAAGATATAAACAAAACTTCCATAGCCATTTTTCGACAGTTTTTCGTTAAAAAAAATATGAAAATTGAATAAGAGCTTCCACAGCAAGATAAAGAACGGCGTGACGAATGCGGTGTCTATATTTGAGATGGATAGCTTAAAAACTCTTTCTTTAAGAGTGCACACCGTTTTGAAAAACGACATTTCGAGAAAAAACGCATCCATCCGTGCCAGGTCTCACGCAGCTGGTCGAAACCCGTTTTCTCCAAAAGGCTGGAGCAACCGGAATAATTCGAATTTGCCTCCATACCAGTGTTTTTCAACGTGTGGGTCGCGATCCCCACGGGAGTCGCAAAGTCTTGCTCGAGGGGTCGCAGTCGCAAGCCAAGTAAAAGTCAAAAGCAAGGGTTGTAGTTCCTAAACTTACTAAAAATACAATTTCAGTGTGAAGGACATGCCTGTTGGCGAAAACCCAGCACTTTTAGCGTACAATTAGAATTTTTTACTGAAGCTGGATGGCTGTATACTGAAAGTTATCCCAATGAAATTTTGCCCCTCGATTCGCCCCAACCCTACGGAATAGGGGTTGAAAACTTAGAAATCGCCGTATCTTGATAATTAATAGCCCGATCAAAAAATATTTCGAACTAAAGTCGTTTGGAATAACAAAATACGTATAAAGTTATCTGACGTTCAATCCCCTATCTTTGAAAATAGCGGCACAAAAACACGAAAGCACCACCGACCCAAACAAGGGGGTGAATTTTCGAGTCGTTTTTGTGCCCCTAGTTTTGAAGATAGGGGCTTGAACATTAGGTAACTTTATCCGTATTATATTATTCCAAACAACTTTTGTTTGAAATATTTTTTGATCGGGCTATTAATTATCGAGATACGGTGATTTTTAAGTTTTCAACCCCTTTTTCTTAGGATTGGGGCAAGTTGAGGGGCAAAATTTCATTAGGGTTACTTTCAGTACACAACCATCTTGCTTCCGTACAAAATTCTAATTCTACGCTAAAAGCGCTGGGTTTTCGTCTCTTTTACTGGACTATTAGTTCCCATTGGTAGGAAGTGGGGAATGGCACAAATAATTTCAAAGCTTCCCTTGCCAACACGGGGTGGAGTAAGGGTCGCCAGATTGTTTTTACTTGTAAAGGGGTCGCCTGATTAAGAAGGTTAAAAAACACTGGTCTATATTATCGAATAAAGCAAAAAAATCGTTTTTTTGAAAATTTTACGCTGTAATGATCCCTTAAGGTTGGATTATAAGGATCCCTTCGAGGCTCAATGTTGACCCAAGATCGGAATAGTATAATTAAATGAAATTACCTTCCAAAAAGAATTGTAACGACAAAAGTACTTTTTAGTGCCATAGGGCTGAAACAATCGAAGTGTAGTCGAACGCTGGCTTCTCTGGCAGCGCTCGTTGCCTCGAGTGCATTTTCGACGGACGAAAGTACAGGTTAAAAAAAAACAAGTTTATGTTTGCACATGCAACGGTTCGCTGGGTCCGTTTTTTTCTTCACCTTTTCCACTTAACTTTCGAGTGTTTTTCCGTGAAAAACGAGTTTTTCCTCGTAAATTCGTGTCTCTTATTGTTGATAAATAGTGGGGACGAAGGTCGAGAAGTAAAATTCTCGTAGCGTAAGGTCTCGTTGTGGTATTTATGTGGCGTGAACGAGCGAAACTAGTCCTGGTTTGCTGGGGAGAGGAAGAGAAAGAGAGGGAGAAGGCTTGTATAGAGCATATTCTGCCTACAGAGGGTTCACACTTGGAGGAGCCCAGGTGGCAATGTCGCCCGATGCAGTGCTCCGGCCCACAGGTGGGTTCTTTGCTCGGTGCCTTCGGTTCGTTACCACCTAGACGCTGTTTCCGACAAATTAAATAGCGTTGTCGAGAAAAAAAAACCTTCCGACTGCCGAGGACGTCGCCCATTTCAAAAGGCGAATGATAAATCTCTACAAAGTCGACACATTTAAAACATAATTAATTCATGTCTGTGAACGATCAAACTGAAGCATTGAGAATTTTTATTTATTTTTGTGTCTTCAAGGTGGTGGCTCAAAAATATTCTGTTTTTATTTTTGACGTTTGATTGTAAGCCACTATCATGCTGTACGACCCTTTCTACCCCCTTAATTCTACGCTACAGGCGTCACTTAGCGATTTCCAGTTCCTTCGAGACCCTCCGGAGTGTTGCCCATCGTAATGCACTTCTGTAACGGTGGCAGGAGGGCACGGGGAAACTGGAAAAAACTCGGGCTGATACGGGCAGCTAGATTTTACCGAATTTGCTTTCAATATCGGAAACCTAGTACAATCGTCGCGCAAGTCTGTGTGCGGCTGTGCGGTCACCCATCCAAGTACTGGCCCAGGTGAGCGCTGCTCGCCATGGAAGATCACCGAAACCGCGAGAAACTATTTTTACAACCTACTGCTCAGCGTGACATTTGAAAAAAATTGTTTTGAATAAAAAAATACGTTTTGGGCGAGATTAACTCCTTCGTTGGCACAGAGAACTCATCTAAAAGTGCCGAAAATGGCAGGAAAATTTTTTTATCCTGAAAACTTGTACTCTGGGATTTTTGAGGGTGCTGATAATGAATCTGGACTCAAAATTCAGGAATTCACAGTGACGAATAAATATGGCGACTGAAAATACAAATAATACAGATTGATTTAGATGAAACTAGGTATTCAAGCTTCATATATGTCCATCTATTTATTGTATTATGCTCCATGTTATTGAATTCACGATGGAATATTCCTTCATTTTGAGTTCAGCATCACACTCAGCGTCCCCGAAAACCCCCGAGTACCAAGATTTATCCAAAATGAGCTGTTTTTTGCACTTTCGTCCGCCATATTAGATCCGCCATGAAATTTTTTTGAATTTTGTGTTCAGATTCGCAATAAGCGACCTCGAAAATAGCAGAGTACCAATTTTTATCTAAATCGAATAAACTTTTCAATTTCGGTCCGCCATTTTCGCGCCGTCATATTGGATTTTCAAAATTTAAAGTTCAGATTCGTAATAAGCGACCTCAAAAATCCCGGACTACTAATTTTCATGTAAATCGAGTAAAGTTTTTGATTTTTGTCCGCCATATTGGCGCCGCCATTTTGAATTTCCAAATTTTGACTTCGAATTCGGTTTCAGCGAGCCCCAAAACCCCCGAGTTAGGCTCCGATTTCCAATCAGAGCAAGTTAAATAGGGAAATATAGGTTGACGCACTATTGCGTCAATGCCACACAGGGCACGGAATTATTTGACGCACTATTGCGTCAATGCCAACGAAGGGGTTAAACTTGGGTGCTTTCGCGTTGACGACGAAATTAAAATGACGAGGGTACAGGAGTGAAAATGCAAAGCGAAATTCAGCTTCAACTCCTGCAGTTGGTTCCGAGGAAATACACATGCCCAGACAATTTTTGTATTCCGAAGGAAGAAAAACCAGAACTTGAGAGGTTTCTTCATGGTTAACCCGTTAGTTGTAACAGACGGAAAAAGGTAATTTTTAGAGTTCCGTACCCAAAGTGCAAAACGAAACCCGATTCACAACACTCTGCCGTGTGTAGTAAGCTGCAGACCTAAAATTTGGATACTTTGTGCGGCATGTTCGCCCAAAACTGAACATTGAATTAGAAATTCAATAAAATTATTTTTCTTGGGGGTCAAATACATGAAAAAAGATCAGAATCTTTTTTTTCTTACCTTGGCACGTGGGGTGTATCTTTTTAAAGCTCATTGAGTAGAGTACAAACATATTGTTTTGCCTTTTTGATCTTCAAAAATAAAGAAATGGCGGGCTGTCAAAGCTGTCAGTTTAAGACCATTTTTGTAACAGGGTCTATGAGTGAGTTAGAGACGTGAAGATTGAATGTTTGCCTAGAATGTTGACCCAAAACCCAAACAAATATATTGAACGGGAAATAAAAAAAAAAATTTCATATAGGGGTCCCATATATGAAAAAAAGAACACAAATTGCTTATCCTGGGATGTGGACTGTCATTTTTTAAAGCTCATTGACCAGAGTAAAAAAAAATATATATTTATATATATATATATATATATATATATATATATATATATATTCTCTTTTGAATTTTAAAAGTAAAGAAACAGCGGGTTTCCAAAGTTACCAGTTTTAGACAATATTTGTTACGGGGTCTATCTCAAAAACTAAACTATTCAGGAATATGGAACTGTATTTAAACAACGAAAAGCACTTTTGAAGTTAATTTGTCATATGACTCGCACTCGACCGAGTTTTTTTGGGATTTTTTCTTTAGAGAATCGTGATGATAAATTTCTACAACAATCAGGTGTTTAAAAAAGTACCATCTCAAGAAGACTTAACAATTTTTTTGTGTGAAAATATTTAACTATAATCGATTTACAGCCAATTTGTAGGAAGCACCTCTATCAGATTTCGTTAATATATTACTTTATCTTATGATTGATCAAAGGAATTTTCAAAATATCCAATTTTGCAAATTGGCGCGCGTTCAAAGTGAGATTCCAGATTTTTGTGAAAAAATTGGCATTTTTCGTTTACCAAAACAAAAGTATGCACAGAAAAAAAACCTTTAATCAAATACTACATTTTGACATCTACAAAAAGCCTTGAAAACTTCAAAAAGATCGATACAGTAGATTTTGAGATATTTTGCTCACCGACTTCGAAAACGCACTTGCGAGAAAAAAGCGTTTAACGTTTCGAACGACAGCCTATAAATGTGTCAATTTTGATCCCATCACCTTGGAATTTGCCGGAAACATTTATAAGATTATATGCTATCAAATATATCATATCAAATATATAATTGAATATTATATACAATATAATATTGAAATATATTGGTTTTGAAAAGAAAAGTGATTTTTCGACTTCTACAACTAGGCATAACCCCTTAAGAGAGTCTATGAATGAAATTTAACGCTGCAAAAAGTAGTCAAATTTTCAACACACCAAGTACAGTCTTTTATTGTTGATACGTGAGAAACCATTTTCAATTCTCCCGTGTCCGAACGGAATTATCTCCTCGGGGAATTCAAAGTCGCACCACGTGTACTTGTCCGTATTTGATCATCAACCTTAAGCTCGTGAAAAAAATCAAAGCTCCCGTCGACGTGCGAAGATCGAAAGAAAATCTTGGACCAGTGAAGATTTCGCATCCACAAGAGCTGTGCACGCTTGTAAACTTTCTCGCTGTGTGCTTCGTAAAGTCACGACGATCTTGCTCAACGCGGGGAACATGTTGGCAGATTGGTCGAAGATTAAAATGAAATTTTGATTTATTTTGTCCTGGGGAATGAGGAATTCACGTGCCATGATTTCTGACAGCAATAACGGTACGAGAAGATCGAGAACTTGTTGAGAAAATTAATATTATCTGTTACGTACTAATAAAATTCCAAGCCACGAACCATTTGAACTAATCTTTCGAAGGAAGCTTCGGCGGAGTTCGTTTGGGCCAATTGAGCAACTTCTACCTCGTTGGATGCTGATAAGAGAGACGAGTTCGAAAAATTATTTCACGAAAACCGCAGGCTCAATTATTTTTAAATTTTTGTCACTGGACAGATGGCTTATTATTATTTTAGTGCCTCGTCTGTTACATGCTTGTTTATCGCCGAAATAATTGTCTCTCTGTAGTGAAATTAATTTTGTTCGGTTACGGAAGTTATCAATTTCGTTGGACGTTGCGAAAGACAAGAATCTAGGAAAATCAGCGTTCGAAAATCACAGACTTAATTATTATTTTATTTTTATCACCCTACAAAAAATGCTCGCTTAATTATTTGTGTTCTTTTAGTGATTCTGAAATAATTAAAAAATATTCATATCATGAATATTTTAATATGAAATTTAAATATGAAATAATTATGTAATTTAAAAATAATTCAACATTTTTTTAATCATTTAAAAATAATTCAATACGTTTCAAATCATTTAAAAATAATTCAATACGTTTCAAATCATTTCAAAATAATTCAATATTTTTTTAATCATTAAAAAATAATGGTACATGTTGAAAAAAGTAGAAAAAAATGTTTAGCACAAAATTGATAGTCGTAAATTATCATACAGTAGACAACACGCTAATTTATCAGAAATATTTTTGTGTTTTCTGACAGTTGTAGGGTTTGAAAAGGACCCGCCTTTTCGAAGCCATGTGAGAGACAAAAATGTTCATGGTGGAGGAGGTTTGAAAGATTTCATTGACCCTACGTCCTTGTTACGCCTAAGTTGGGACACTTAAACACAGGAAATTGGTCTCTATACTGGGGTCGACTTTGGCTCTCGCACTCCCTCATTCTCTCTCTCTCTCTCTCTCGCTCTCTCTTCTTCTATAAATAGAAACAATAATCGTATGTGCAGTGTACTGGCCTGATTGGTTACAATATTTCATCTCGTATATCCGTCTCTCAAGCGCGTTTAGTACCCACGAATTATTTATTAAAAACCAGCTCGTTTCAGGGTTCCGGACCTGACAACATTCATGATGTTCTTCGGTCCGTTCGACGGTCTGTCACAACAGTGCCTCCCCCGTCTATTCTTGTAGGCCGGAGATTAAAAAATCTGAAATAATTCATAAAAATAGTCTTTAGTGAGTACTTTCGAGCAAAATATTGTGGTTGCTATGAAATATCTAGTTTCATGAAATAGTTAGTTTCATGAAATAGTTAGTTTCATGAAAAAGTTAGTTTCATGAAATAGTTAGTTTCATGAAATAGTCAGTTTTATGAAATAGTTAGTTTCATAAAATAGTTAGGTTCGTGAGATAGTTAGTTCCAAGAAATAGTTCGTTTCATGAAATAGATAGTTTCATGAAATAGTAAGTTTTATGAAATAGTTAGTTTTATGAAATAGTTGGTTTCATGAAATAGTTAGTTTCATGAAATAGTCAGTTTCATGAAATACTTAGTTTCATGAAATAGTTAGTTTCTTGAAATAGTTACTTTCATGAAATAGTTAGTTTCATGAAATAGTTAGTTTGATGAAATAGTCAGTTTTATGAACTAGTTAATTTGACATGATCTCAGTTGCCATATTTTCCATACTATTCGAATCACTTCAATCAAACAGATGAATTTGGATTCTTTAATTTTTCCCGAAATAAAATTTTAATTGAATATTACAATAATGTCGTACTTAACGACGGAATACATGGAGATACATCTTGTACCGAAAATGAAGAAATAATTCGTTGCTATTCATAAGTATTTAATAAGGCAATCATAATTTGCAATTTATAAGTATTCAATAAAGCAATCATAAGTTGCAATGTATAAATCATTAAACGAAACTACTATGGTGAAATTCGCATCGTTGAAATGAAAGAAAATGTATTTTTATTATCGCATTTTTTAAATTTTGTTCAGTAACCAAAACATGTTCCTGCAGTTTTACGTTGCAGTTCATAATGGGGATCGAAAAAAACATTTCAACGATTTTTCGTCGCCGAGTCGCGGCGGAAGAAAACGGGAAATTCGCGCAAAAAGTTTGTCGTTGCACTTCAACGATGCAAGTTTCAACATCATGTGAGATTATTCGTCGTAAAGAGTTCTCCTCCAATTTTCCACCTGGAACGAAAATGCGAAATAATTCGAGTTCTAGATAAGATTTTCCTTCGAAGTACGTAAAGCGATGGAATAATATCGATTTATGATAGAAGGGTGCACATTTTCAGAAAAATTGTTATTGGTAAAAGAAGATCGCCGTAAACAATACTTTCGTAAAAAGTTTTCAGCGTATTAAAAATCTCCTACGTCCTACGATGTAAAGTGTTGTTATGAGGTTCCAAAAAAATGGTTAAGTCAATCGATGAAAAATTGGCGATCTATTGTTGCCGCAGGACACTACCAGACAAAGCTGAATCGCTTCATTAATTCATTTCTTACAAATTTTTGTGAAAATATTTGCAAAGATTCTTGAAGATGTATAGAATAAAGGTTATTAAATGAAACTTCCATTCGACCAAGTGGGTATCCATAAAAAATTGTCGAAATCCCCCTTTTTTCAAGCTGTCGACTAGTCGTCTTCAGTGAAAAATTGTGACGGGTCGAAAAAGGTAGTTTTTTCCTATTTTTTTGTTTATTGCATTGTTTATTTCGTATTTGGAAAGAAGGAAGGTCATCAAGCATACATTGAACATATACTGTGTAATTTTTTTTTAGAAAAAATTGAAAATTGACAATGTCATTGAGGTACGAAAGAGCTTCTGTATAAAAAATGTGGTTCAACGGCAGGGTCGATATCTTGATAATGGTCGGATTCAAAGATAAGAGGAAAAAGTTTCATAATCTATATAAATGTACTTTTCGTTGTACGCAGCCGTTTTTCGAAAGAAAAAAATCATACAATAGGTGCGTTTGAAAAAAGTGTATTTTTGGCGAAATTTTTACTTATACATATTCGAAGACTTCAAAAATACTAAACGAAAAAAAAATAGCTACCTACAACGATAGTTACTGCAATTACGGAAATTTTGATTTACTTTAAATTGAAAATCGAAAATTACAGATAGAGTTATGATTCCGGCCAGTTCGAGAAAGTCGTTTCGAGAAAAATGCGATCGAAAGTTTTAGCATACGTAAATCGTTGCTCTACCTGCTCTCACTAAATCATCTATAACGTGGTCAATTTTTAATATTGCAACTTGATTTTTTTCCGCATTTCCTCGAATACCTACACCTCGAGAAAATGCAAAAAAAGATCCATATTTTTTATCTGTCACAGTGGTGTCCCGCCCTAATGAAATAATCGAATCATCATACTTTGGCATTTGACTTTCATCGAGCTCTTCAACCGGCAAGTCGCGTCATTGTCAGCACTTGTTCTAACCCCTCTACGCATTGTGAATTCTCCTTTAAGGGGGGAGATACATTTAGACGAGGAACAATTTAGCTGACATTCATGATTTTTAGCATTGAAAATGTTAGCATTGAAAATGTCTTAGAATTGCAAATGTTAGCATTCAAAATGCTTTTAGAATTGAAAACGCTTTTAGAATTGAAAGTGCGTTTAGAATTGAAAATGCTTTTAGAATTGAAAATGCTTTTAGAATTGAAAATGCTTTTAAAATTGAACATGCTTTTAGAATTGGAAGTGCTTTTAGAATTGAAAATGCTTAGAGAATTGAAAATGCTTTTAGAATTGAAAATGCTTTTAGAATTGAAAATGCTTTTAGAATTGAAAATGCTTTTAGAATTGAAAATGCTTTTAGAATTGAAAATGCTTTTAGAATTGAAAATGCTTTTAGAATTGAAAATGCTTTTAGAATTGAAAATGCTTTCCAAACTGTATATGTTTGTTGAGGTAGGCTGGGTATAGGGGTCTGAGTTAGCCGAATGTCACACGAAACTAACGTTACCCCCACTCCACTGCCACTGTGTTGTAGTAGAGTGGGGGAGCTGCGACATGTTGAAAACCAACTCATATTGTTGACATGTACAGTGAAACCTCGTTTATACGTTTCTGACTTATATGTTATTCTTATTTATACGTCATATTTTATGTACCCCTTGAATAACGCATAACTAAAGTTTCACTGTGCCTGTTTTCTTTTGTCCGAAAAGTCTCATTACATTTTCAATGCCATAAAATAGTTGCACTTTGTATAATATCTGTAGATTTTTTGTGAAGGAAAAGTTTCTTTACCATTTTTGAGACTTTAGGTATGTTTTTTCAGCTGTTACGTGGTATTTTTTTTATTAATCTTTCAAAATGCCGGAAGTATGGCACGGTCCTCTAAACTGCATTTTCAAAAGTGGCGTGACGTATAGCTAAAAAACGGGTAGACCAATTTTTATGAAATTCGGTATAAATCTTTCTAACCTTATTGTATAAAACATGGACCTAAATGTTTAAAAACATTTTTTAAAAGTATTTTTTGCTGCAAAATTTAGCCATTTGTTTTCGGAAATTTCAATCTTTTTTGTTTCACAGCGCACCGTTTCATCGATTTTCAACATTTCTCACATTTTCTTGGTTCATATAGTGCGTCTGAGTGTGAACTAAAAAAAAAATCTTGGTTGGGTTTTTTTCAGATTATTCCTGCCGCCGCCACGTTTCACGGCGTCTGGAAACATCGGCCGCAACCCGTTTAGAAGACGTGCCTCCGCCTTTTTTAAATATCAATAAAAAAAATACCATGTAACAGCCAAAAGTAATAATAAAACATACCCCGAGTCCTAAAAATGGTGAAAAAATCTTGCCTTAAAAAAAGATCGTAATGATCAGCAATTTTTTTCACGCCTAAAGGTATCTCCCCCTTAATCTCCCCCAGTCCCGCGGTATCTCGACGTGCTATCGTTACCAGCACAGAGTTCCTTTATGAACTCGTGTTCAGTGGAGCTATCACCAGTTGTTGCTGGCGGGAGGACTTTATTTGCACGCTCTTTGCGTCACGAATAGTTTGTATCACCGTTTCTCTTCATCGGTGCCTTTTTTTTCCCCACGCTCCACAATAGCGACTAGTTGGGTGAACGCAATTTTCAAAGTGACGATTGATCGAAGCGGTTCTTGTGTACCGGGCATTGTCGAGGTAACTCCCGCGGTGATGAAGTCGGTGAGACAATCCAGCCGGTCGAATATGATTTTTTTTTCGAATGAACATCCGCTCGGGATGCGATTTGACAGCTCGTTCCAGTTGTAACGAATAATGGTCGATCGGAGACAATCGGAAGGCTCTTCGACATATGTGCCACTGGCGAAGTTTTTCCGTGTCAGCTCCGACCGAATATTTTGTTTTTATGCTGATATTTATTTATCGATTATATTCATTTTTAGCTTATCCTTTTTCATTGTTTATATTTATTTATTGCTCGTATTTATTCGTTGCTTATCCTTATTTATTGCTCATATTTATTTATTGCTTGTCCTTGTTTATTGCTCATAATCACTAATTGGTTGTATTCATTCGTGGCTAATATTTATGTGTTAATTATATTTAATTATTGATTATATTCGTTTATTGCTTATATTTATTTATGGCTGATATTTATTTATTTATTGAATTTAATTATTAATTATATTCGTTTATTGTATTAATTATATATTTTTTAAATATTTGTATTTGTTAGATATTTATTTATTTCTTATATTTGTATATAGTTTATGTTTATTTATCGCTTATATTTTCATATACGAATACATACAGTTGCCAAAAGATCGTAGCAAACACGTGGTGAAAAAAGATGAGATCGTAAATTCCCGAAATGAATACTAATGAATTTTTGGCACTCAAGGGAAAAATGTTCTTGGCGCAATGTAATATTTTACAAGCATGCAATCATTTTGTACATTTATAACGGTTAGTCGAACGACCGAAGTTTAATCCCCGACGATAATTTCATCTCACTCGTCGACTCTTCGAATCGAAGGCTTAATCCGTGCGGGAGTTGGCAGCAAGTGAAAAAATGCAGGATACGGTCAGACCGAGTGCAAAAGTGAGGGGTTCCGGCTTTTTCTCACTGTAGGAAACGCGCTCGTCGATCAAATGTGATATACGGTCGTAATCGACGTTAGCCACTGATGGCGTTACGATCGTCAAACGATTAATCTCCCCAAGGAAATCCCGCTCTCTCTAAAAACTCGTTTTTCTCCCCCTATTTTTTCTTTTATTTTTACTTTTATATATACACAAAGCTCGTCTCTCGTTTGCCTCGGTATAGGGCAGGATTGCGTCTCCGCGGGAGTTATTTCGGGTCGTTAGAATCGATAATCTCGCCGGGGATTCTCGAGGTTCCGAGGAGCGACCCTTTCGCCTCGAGAGCCCATGCGGAAAGTACCGAAACATGATAAAACCATCCAAGGATTTCTGTTTCCCTTTTCCTCTTTTCTCATCACCCCCTCCCTCTCTCGCTGTCTATCGTTATCGTGATACGATGCAAACTCTATGCAGCCTTCGGCGCTTTCCAATTATTTCGATAAGATTTAAAATAAATATTTTCCCACGGGATAAAAGGAATAATACAACGGTAAGGAGGGCGAAGTCCGTTTGTTTCATCACGGCAATGATTGCAAGCAAAAACCGAGCTTACGAATGTTTTCCGGCAATATTGACGTTTGGATGATACACTCTTTCGTCAATAAATCGTCATGTACATTCATGGACTCTTAATGGATTAACCTGGATACGCATGTGTCGGAATGTGGACTGACACATGCCTATCGAATTAACCAATCGAAACGAATCGAAGAATATTCGTATTTAATCAAATTCGAGTAACAATTATATTCGACAATAATCGAAAAAGTTAGCGAATGGAAAAAAATTACGAGCTGCATTTATTTTCACAGGGGTTGTAATTAAATGTCAACGGCCCAAACTTTTTAAGGGGTTATGCCTGGTAGTGAAAGTCGTAGAAAACACTTTTCCAAAATTAATATATTTCGACAGTACATCATCTTATAAAACCCCTGACAATTTCGAGGTGACCGGATGAAAATTGACAGATTTATAGGCTATTTTGACGCCCGTCGGAACGCCCGGAGCGTCGTGTGAAAATTCATAGGCTTTTTATCGAAAGTACGTTTCCAAGTCGGTGAGTAAAATGTTTAAAAAAAAACTATTGCATCGATCTTTCTCAATTTTTGGGGCTTTTTCTAGATGTGAAAATATAGTATTTGATCGAAGGATTTTTTTCCCGATGTATACTTCCGATTTGATGAACGAAAAACGCAAATTTTTTCGATTAAGGCGTTAGGCCACAGTAACGAGTATAAAGTCATGTGCGAATTCAACAATTTTTTTTCGTATGAAAAAGTGATTCGCTCATAAAATTAATTACACATCTATTTAGTATGAATATCAAGTGGTTAGAAAATATATATATTTTTCGTTGTACAAAATGGCCGACTACTGATATTTTCTGTTGTTATCTTTTTTTAGGCGCTCCGCGGCGTGACATTTACCAACCACAATTTTTGACCCAGAACAAAAAACAAAAATTGAAATACCTAGAGAAGTACGTGCGGAATTTAAAAATTATCGTTTTATTCAAAAGTTGTAGGTATTCAAACTTAAGAAATGAATTTTCAGCGAAAAATTTCCTTATAACTGCTCATAAACTGCTCATAAAATGAAGAGTTTTCGATTAATCAGAAATTCCATACGTACTTCTCTCCGAAATGCGATTAGGAATGTAACTTTTAAGTTTGAAGTAAATCGAGTGAAAATTGTTGAAGTTATTTGTCACGCCAATTGTAAAAAGCCGTTTCGAGAAGTTTTGAGTAGTCGTCCATTTTGTACATCGACAAAAAAAAATTCTAGCAGCTTGATATTCATACTAAATAGATGTGTAATTAATTTTATGAGGGAATCATTTTTTCGTACAAAAAAAATTGTTAAATTCGCACATGATTTTACATCCGTTACTGTGGCCTAACGTCTTAATCATGAGATAAACTAGTATACCAACGAAATCTGCTTTATTTTTTGATATTCGATAACCGGGTTCAGAAAGGCACTCTCCACCGCAAAATACGTTTTCGAGAGGTACTTCCCGGACATTCGCTATGAATCTATTATAATTTAATATGTTTGCACAAGTAATTTTAGACAAAAATAATTTTTGTCGAAATTTGTCATCACGATTTTTTATTGAAATAATCCTAAAAATCAGCAGTTTTCGACTGTTACAAATGGGCATAATTCGTTAATTCGCGTTCTCGGCTTGTGTTTTCGCAAGAGATGGTAAAGCTCGAAGGTGGCCCTGAAAAGGGCTTTTAATGGTTGACGAAGATATTTGGCTATAGTGATTGGAGTAACTGGACAACCGTTGTAGTGAAACGTCGTGCGGCAGAGAGACAGAGCAGAGACAGAGGGAGAGAGTGAGAGAGAGAAAGAGAGAGAGAGAGAGAGAGAGAGAGAGAGGGGAGGAAATACCAATGAGGAAATGGAAAGAGATAGGAGAGAGTATAAGAAGCAGGGGCGATACGAAAGTTCGCGTGAGAGAGATGAAAAGAGACCGGGGATGGAGCTTGCGCAAGCTTCGACCCAACCACCGGAGCCGATCGTGCAGCGGGAGAGCAGAGGCAAAGGTTGTGCTTTCGTGCCACCGTGTCGTTCGGAATTCTCGATGCTGCCAGTCGACGGTATACCTCGGTAGCGAATCGAAAGCCGGCGGCTTGAAAAAAAAAAACGTCGGATCCAGCTATTTCTTTTCTCTCGTGTACCAGATCTTCACTCGCGTTCTCGCTCGTTCTCTAAATCGTCGCTGAAAGACTCCGTTGATTTCTACTTCATTTTCATTCGATCCACTCCAATTCTCGTCAACGCAGCTCCATAAACAATAAATCGACTGTAAACCAAAATATGGCGAGTAAAAATGCAAAAAAGTAAACGATAAAAAATAGGAAATAAAGTTGCGATTGTTCGACGATAAACTATCGTTTGGGTCAATTGTTCGCCGTTTACGCGAACCCGTGTCGGAGTGATCATGAAAGAGGTGTTCGATTGATTTTCGTTTCTTTTTTTTTCCCCTTGACAATCGTCGGAATTCATTGTGGCATTCGGACCAGTACCGAGCTCTCGTCCGTATTTTCTTGAACGCCTCGCCGAAAGGAGAATTTGGGACACTCGGGGACGCTGGAATTGGATTGGACGAGGGAGAGACAGGTGAATTTTCGTTCCTTGAATTATTCATTTTTCGTCGGCTCCTTCGGTGTGCTCGTCTTTATTCGTGTATAAACATCGAAACACGGTTTGACAACTCCCTCGATCTAGATATCGAGTCGATGCTACTCGATCGAGAAAAAGGTAAATTCGGCTCGGGAATAATCGAAAAAAAAGATTTATTGAAAAAAATTGAAAAAAACAATTTTTTTAAAGGATAAGTTGACCATTTTTCATTTTTGTTTCGGAGCTAATATAGAATTAGAGCCGTCGTCAACTTCCGGTTTATTTTCGCGATCAATATTCCTCCACGAGTATCCCTAAAAGACCTTTTTCCACAGCAGAGTTGAAGAAAACCCACGAGCAAATTCGAGTCTCGTAACTGATAAAAAAATAAAATGTACGAAGTTAATGGAGCAAAATAATTAAGACTAATTACCGCGACATTACGTACTTAAGTAAAAAATCTTTCATTAACCACGCGAGGAATAAAATTCGTGCGGTGCGCCACGGCAGATCTAATCTCAGATCGCCAGATTGGATAAAGATGATCGAGTACGTCCCTTGAATATAATAGTCCGCGTGTGTGCGTGTGTGCGCTCTTAATCACGAAGTTTGAGTTTGCAAGACCGGCACTGACATCCGGTGTGCGTGCTTTCACACCTATTTGCCCCATACACGATATTTGTCGGGGAGAATTTCGATCTTGCCTGCGGCGTTATACATTTCGGGACAGCGGGACAAACCCGAGTAACCCCAAACAATGCACCAGCCACCATAGCCCATGGGCGCGCTTTGCGGATTTCGCAATAAAAATAGTCGTTCAAGGGCTATTTTCATGAATTTTTTAATAGGTTTATATTATTGATATTGACATGAAAGTTGTTACACTTAAGGATGTTGAGTCCCAAATCGCAAATGATGATAAAATGCTGAAAATTTGGTACGTTTTTGTATGAAGTGTTTCAGAGGTCGTGTAAAAATTTTACGACAATTAGGAAGCTCGTTATTGAACAATTAACATTCACAAATTAAATGTTGTTTCATGGAAACTGATGTAACTTTGCAATGAGTTTTTTTTGACCTCTCAATTGTATAATATCTATAATATACTGAAAGCAACGGAAACAAAACGAAGTTTATTGATAAATTTTTTTTTATTTCTTTTAAAAATTGTTCTTAACCAAATGTTAATTTTTTAATAACGAGCTTCCTAATCGTCGTGAAATTTTAACACGACCTCTTAAATACTTCATACAAAAACATACCAAATTTTCAGAATTTTCTTATCATTTTTTATTTCAACCCTTAAGGAGGTTGAAGTAATAATGATAGAAATCTGAAAATTTAGTATGTTTTTACATGAAGTATTCAGGAGGTCGTGTAAAAATTTCATGACGATTAAGAAGCTATTTATTGAACAATTAACATTAACATGTTTCATAGGGACTCAACATCCTTAAGGGGCGGTACCTGAGTAAACGGCGAGAAAAACAGGTAAACTTGGGGAATTTTTATCTCAAAAACTAATGTTTCGATTGGATCCGGATTTTTTTATTGGAAAATATGTACATTGAGGTATGTATAGGAATTTTTTAAAATAAATTCGTCGACTGGAAGCGATTCAAGCTCGATTATCTCGAAACATAGTTTTCAAAGTCGGTGACAGATGTATCTCGAAAACGGCTTGTCCGATTTTGTCCGAATTTGGATACAATATTCTTCGATAGTTTTTCTCGTTCGTCTCGTAGGATTCTTTCGAAATTTTAATTTTTGACGGAATTGTGACCGTTTTAACTTAACATGCGTTTCCATTTGCAATTGCCGACGATTTTGGTTGCATAAAAAAGCAATGGTCCAATCAAATGAAAAACCTCTACGTGGCGAGCGAGAACAACTATCAAAAAATATTGTATCGAAATTTGGACAAAATTGGACAAGCCGTTTTCGAGATACATCTGTCACCGACTTTGAAAACTATGTTTCGAGATAATCGCGTTTGAATCGTTTCCAGTCAACCAATTTATTTTAAAAAATTTCTAAACATACCTCCATGCACATATTTTTCAACAAAAAAACCGGATCCAATCGAAACAATAGTTTTTGAAATAAAAATTCACGAAGTTTACCTGTTTTTCTCGCCGTTTACTCAGGTACCTCCCCTTAACAAATACACTTTCGAAATACGTTGAAAAAAAAATTATTTATTCAAGTCACCACTTATAGACGAAAATGGCAGTAAAAAAATGTCCTAAAAAAATTGTAGGTCTGCGCTGTTGATGAAATCTTGGAGATGGATCATCCGAAACAAAACAATCGCACGGTTTTAGATTCAGTATGTTAATGGCTATAGCGCATATCATACGATTTTTGATATATGCAAAAATAACAAAACAGCGGACATTTTTCGAAAAAACAAAAGCAGTGTTTTTTTCACCGTTTTTGGCAAAAGAAATAGTAAATATAAAAATTTCAAAATTCCTTGATATGCGCTATAGCTATAGTTGTAAATAATACGTGGTTAGAATTTCATAAGGTTTAGTAGTTACGAAGATTTTATCAACAAGCCGTCGAAAAACGTTGTTTCGAGAAAAACCCGTTTAAAGGTTGTTTGGGTTGCATAAATACATAAGAAATGTTTTTTCAAGTATTTCGAAAGTGTATTTATTAAGTGTAACAACTTTTACATCAATGTCTATAAGATAAACCTATCAAAAGAAAATCATGAAAAACGCCTTTTTTAGCGTCTAAAGTGAGAAGACCCCTCAATATTTTTTTTGGAAAAGAGCATGGTCCATTATTGTAGCCACAAAACCGTTTGTGGTGTCCCCTTCCGATTTCGTTCAGTATGAGATACGTTATTCGTCGTTAAAATCTAAACGACAGATTTTTTTTATTGGCGCCAAAACCGTTCTTAGGGGTGAAAATCGCCCTCAAATGACAGATTTAGTGCGACTTTTCCAGTTTCGCATATTTCTAGTCGAGATATTTAGTTGGACGTCATTGTGGAATACTGCTTATAGCGAAAAATAAAAATTTGGGTCGTTTCAAATCTGGCGAGGTAAATTGGTGAAAATGTGTGGGGGTTGGAAGATGAAAAACATCGGAAGGGATTTCCTGGCTTACATATTTTTTTCTGAATGCTACACCTCACCTAATCCTGCGAGAAAAAAATACACAAATATATATTTTCATACGCGCATTTAATGACGAACTATACATTAGTCGAGAATTAAAAACTTGTAGATTTGTATATAAATAATACTTGACCCGATACACGCACAAAACTCCATTTACGTCACTGACACGCTCACAAGATCTGTCTACTACCTTTCACTTTACTTACATCGTTTTTTGAATACGATTCGATTTACCTATTAATTTACATTAAAATTCGGTGGACGTGATTACACCAAGGGTGTTTTACCTACCCGATTTATTTGCACAAAGTTCAGTTAAATTATTCATTTAAAGTATCGTAACGATAATTGCTTTGGGCGGACGAAAAGAAATTGTGTAGTTAATTAACGTATCACATTGCCGTTGGCATCGTTGAAGGGCAACAGTTATTTTTTCTCAGTTCTTTACCGTTGTTATTATTTAAAACGTTTTTTGCAGATCGAGATTGTGAATTTATTAGATACCAACTCTATCCTTAGATACGTAAAAACGTTGAAGGATTTTCATAGTTTGCCTCGACAGAACAAAATCCTTCAGCAATTGATCAAATTAATTTTCATTGCGTTCCAACGATGCACACTTCTCGGTGATATTAATGTCGGTTTTTACTTAATAAATTAACGGGTTTTATACAAATAAGAGAGAAGGGTTGGAGATATATATCTAATTCAATATTATAATGAAAAATAAGAATACAAACAAATATTTAAAAAGATGATAACATAATTAAAAATTTCTATTATCAATGAATATGTACTCGTATATATACATTTTTTTCTATGTGGTGAGGCTGCAAGCATTTTCCTCCAAAATTTGAATATTTTATTTGTCAACAAGTTTCTTTCTATATTTTTTCCTGCAAGCTCGAAATGAGGTTCCAGATTGGAGGGATATTCATGCACTCATAAGCCCAATCGCACTAATAGTATAACGTAATGAAAGTATTAATTAAATAACAATTGATCACGGGTGCGAATTGTGTCTAAAGTTGTACCGAGAGGAAAAGAGCCGTCTCCAATGGTAGAATGAACGCGAAAAAAATCCGCCTCACTGAAGAGTCTTGAAATTCTTTACAGTGGCAAAAGAATTACGTTTCGTCGTGAATCGTGTCAAGTTGTGCGACATAACGACCAAAATTGGTCGGTCGCGTTTCCAGCAGTTCCTGTAATTATCACGAACGAGTGTGCAGTCGAGGGGTCTCGTTATACTTTGTATTTCATTTTTTTATTTTTTTTTCACTAAAAAACAGTAATTTCGCGACATTCTCTAGAATTTCCGTTCCGAGAAAATTCCCGGATGAAACAGATATAACGGTGAGGTTTTTAGTTCTCTCTGTGAAACAAAACAACTCGAATTTCAATTCGATATAAAATCAATAAAAAATGTATCATTACACTTAAGTAATTGATTGAAAAAAAGAATTAATTTACTGACAGGAGCATAATTTTTTGTTTGCGATTTTACCTTCCGCATTTTGCCTCCGTAAGAGGAACATAATGAGAACATGCGTTGCTCGATGGGTCGTGACCCTTGACGACGCGCATATTTTCCGTCCGCTCTCGCAAATTTCCTCATTTTACATCAATCCATGGCAAACGAATGATTGACCACGTTCATCGATGCACCGTGGAACATACTAAATATCATTTTCAGCACGAAATTTATTATCGTCCCTCCGGATGCGTAACGGGATCCATTAAAAAAATGTATTAATCAACCAGAATCGTTACTTTCCGAAATATGTGGCCAGTTCGCTCGGGAATTTTATCAGCATCCTTTCCAATTTTTTTAATCTCCGATGAAATATTTTCAATCTGCACATATCCAATATCCAATTTGTATTTATTTTCCGAACAAATATCATTGGCAACGAATAAATTCATCGTTTTTTTTTTATTGCAGCCGATTGATAAGGGCTGGAGCCGTGTGGAACTAGGCTAACGAATGTGTAAGAGTACGTTGTGACGTTGTCTGAGGCTTGGAGAGGCCCGCGGCGTAAGGGGACGAGCGAGAGAGAGGAGGGAGGGAGGGCAGGAGAGAGAGAGAGGGGGGGGTGAGGTTCGTTTGCTGGCTATAACGAGCACTCGACGAAGCTTCTCCGGACGCCCTCACGATAACCCCGTGATCCCGCGACGTTAACCCCGTGACTTTATTATTGCAACTCCTGTGGATTCAGCTGAAGGACGATTCAATTAAATTCGAGTACCCCTACCGACCAAATACAACCGGAGAGATAGCCGGATATCAAAAGAGACAGATATTTCTATGTACAGAACGTTGTTGGGCGTGTGTGTTTCGGATTTCGATACGTGCATACGTAGATATAATTTTCCGTACGATAATCGTCCCGCTCCATTCACACGTCTTAATCCAAATTGATTCAGTTTCAATCCGTAAGGGGGCGTACACAAATTACGTAACGCCGAATTCCCCAATTCCCCCCACGTACCAAGACCGTGAGGCCTGGCCGCATCCCTCCTCCCGCCTCTATTCTCTTAAGTAATGGGTGCTTAGTCGTCAATAATTGCCTTTTTTCATAGATATAACTAATCAGAAAGGATCGGGCTTATACTCATTTTCTTTTTATTGGGTTTATACTCGTCGGGTTATGCTCGTTTCATTAAGTATATATTCATCTCGTTTTATACCAATTCTTATGAAAAATGTTTAAAATTAACCGAGATATATGCCTGGATTTGACGACGAAAAAAAAAATTTTCTTCATTGAGCCCATCGATATCTTTATAAACGTCTATCTGTAAATAAAATTTCAACAATTTATTGACGTCGATTAAAATGTAGCTATCGTTATGCTTAGCCGTTTCTTATTTTGGTTTTTTTTTATAAAATGCCGACGGCTTGGACATTTTTTTTTCAAGGCCCCTTGGTATTCGAGCAGTCTTCAAAAATAGTGGTTATTAAAGTTAAAAAAAAAGGCTACGTACAACCTGAGTCACTGCGATTACAAAAATGTTTAACAAATTTTTTAAATGGGTTGATAAGTTTTTAAATATTCGCTAGAACAAGGTCGAAAAAAATAGCTTCAAGAAAAACACGTTCAAAGTTTTCGTTCCGTTTTTCTTGATATGAAGTTATGTTTTTTTTAGAACATTGATACTTACATTAAAGTATCTAATCCCGGGCGTTATGACGATTCTTCATCTTCATTAGATTTCACAAAATAATAATAAGTTTCACAAAAGAATAAAATAATAATAATAAGCGCCTGCACTTCATCTATTGTGAACGATGCCACACCTGTAGGGACTGCGGGCACTAACCAGTCGCGCTACCTGTACTCACTAAAGTGACTGTAACTCCGTCAATTTTCGGATTTGGGCCAAACAATTTTGCTAACATATTATTGAGTATATGCACTTTCAAGAATTATAAATAACAAAAAAATATGTTTTTCAAATTTTGCTTGGGGAAACTGGGACAGGGGGAAAGCTATTGTGCAAAGTTCATGCACAGTGACTTTCCCCTTTTACTGACTTTTCGCATGGACAACTGTCAACTTTCCACGGTAAAATTGCGTGCGAGTTTTAAATTAAAAACATGACAATGCAGAAATTTAGCTACTTCTGGACTCCCCCCTCCCCAATTGCGTTACGTAATTTGCGTACACCCCCTAATAGATGTCACGGGAAAAAATGCCGAGCTCTGGCACGTGAAAAAAACTTTTGTCACTCGTATAATTTATGCAGATACCAATATATATATATATATATATACAGGGCTACTCGTTAGTGGTGACAACCCCGTGAAAGGGTGGTAGGGCATTTTTTCCGCTATCGAACAATCCAGTGATGCTTTATACAAAAGTGAGACATTTTCGAGATATTAATGTTTTAATTATTTATTTAAGGAGTGCCAGGCAGCTTAAAAAATTGGTTTGAAAACATTTAATATGTAATCAAACTTTTTTATTATCTGTAGTTTCAGGACACAGTAATAGAGAATTATCGACAATAAAATAAGAATCATCTGCAAACATTTTTGAATTGGGGTCCAAAACTCTGCAAGTACTTTTTTATCCACTGTATAAACACATGTATTATTGCATATATATATATATATATATATATATATATATATATATATATATATATATATATATATATATATATATATACATTTCAATCATACGCGCATTTAATGACAATCTTAACATTAGGCGAGAATCGAAAAACGTTTAGAATTGTATATAAAAAAATTTACCCGATAGACGTAAAAGACTCCATTTACGTTACTGAAACGCTCACAACATCTTTCTGATACATTTCACTTTGCTCACATAATTTCATAAATACAATAAATAATATTTCAAATACAATTCGATTGATTAATTCATTTACACAACAAACTCCGTGAACGTTCGTTACCCGGAGAATATTTTACCTACTGAATTTATTCGCGCAAAATTCAATTAAATAGAAATTGGCATCACAAAAAACATTTCCATCGATATCGTTTTCTGCGAGCCAGCATGAACGCGTGGACTACAATTTTTCCACATTTAAAATTTATTTTTCATTCAAAGCTTCGATTAATCTGCGATTCGCCGTTTACAGAGAAACGCACACGATGAATAGTGGGGAATTTCGAATAATATACGGGAGAAGTGGCGCATTGGATTTTCGATTGTATCGAACTTCGGATATACGCGAACGCATAACATTATTCGTAAGCAATTAGCGGACGGCTCATACGGTAAATGCTGCGTTTCCGTGTGCATTATCTCCATAGGTCCATGTATGCGGGTATTGTTTCAACTAAATAATATCGGGTAATGATATTTGACTAATTAACACACAGCAATGTCGTTCAAACCAGTGAATTGTTCGATATAACAAACAGATCATTCATTCTTAGTCATTTGTATGGCCTCGTTTCGTACGATATACGATAAATGGCCTATGTTTGTACCATTGGGTGCGAAAATTTATATAAAGGGTGTCTCGAAACGACCTGGCATTTTTATTCATTAATAAAACGTATTACTTACTTGAATAGTACGAATATTTTTATTTCAATATCTGGTACAAACATGGAGGTTATGTGTGCGACACAATATGCGATAAATTGCATAAACGGCATACACTTGGAAGACATATTCTTTCATCAAGATGGCGCAATCTGTCATCGCGGGCGAAACAGTACAGTTATTGCAGACGAATTTTCCACTGTCGTCGAATATCCATAAGTGAATATCCATAAGTCGAACATCCATAAATCGAACACCCATAAGTCGAATATCCATAAGTACGAATATCCATAAGTATGAATATCCACAAGTACGAATATCCATAAGTACGAATATCCATAAGTACGAATATCCATAATCACGAATATCCATAAGTACGAATATTCATCAATACGAATATCCGTAAGTACGAATATCCGTAAGTACGAATATCCGTAAGTACGAATATCCATAAGTACGAATATCCATAAGTACGAATATCCATAAGTACGAATATCCATAAGTACGATTATCCATAAGTACGAATAACCATAAGTACGAATATCCATAAGTACGAATATCCATAAGTACGAATATCCATAAATATGAATATCCATAAGTCGAATATCGATAAGTGTGTATAGAGTAGAAATGAGTTTTTTTGGGTTTGTTTCTGGCGCTCATTTCTACTCTATACTCACTTTTCCTCTACATCCCATCACTTCTGGCACACATTTCTACTCTATACTCACTTATGGCTATTCGTACTTATGGATATTCAACTTAAGGCTATTCGTACTTATGGATATTCGACTTATGGCTATTCGTACTTATGGATATTCGACTGATGGCTATTCGTACTTATGTATATTCGACTTATGTATATTCGACTTATGGATATTCACTTATGGATATTTGACTTATGGATATCCAATTATGGATATTCGGTTATGGAAATTCGACTTAGAGATATTCGACTTATGGATATTCGACTTATGGATATTCTTCCCCAATCGAAGTTTCATGGTCGCGTTATCTTGTCAATTGGCCACCCAGATCGTGCGATTTGACGCCATTAGACTTATTTCTTTGGAGTTTTCTGAAAGGAATGATGCCAATCTGCCAATGATCCGCAAACCATTCCGCAGCTCAAGAAAGCAATTGGATGCACCATCAATGAAATTAGACCGCAATTATGCCAACATGTTATTGAAAATTTCGTCAAAAGAGTGAACGTTTGCAAATGGGATGAAGCGGCCATTTATCGGACATTGTGTTCCACACATAACCTCCACAACGGTTCTTGTTCGAACCGTACGCAAGGCTTCCCCATTTTACGCGGCTAAACCCGCTTCAACTCACCTCAACGTTTTTTCTACCTCTCACTCCACATCCCCCCTCTACCGCCCACTCCACTACCCCCCCCCCCCCCCCGCCACCCTTTGATAATGCCCATTCCACAACTCCACTTTACCCCCCTCCCACCCACCTTACGGCCGCCGCCGACTTCGCCCTCAGTATTGTATTCATCATGACATACCCACCACGGGCTTAGGGAAACTGCGAAAACCTATACCGATAGTCTCAAGTTGTCCTCATAAAGGAACTAGTCGTCTTTCACCGAGAAAATGACGAAGAAAAATATTTTAGGACGAAAGTGACGCGACTGGGATTCGAATCTGCGACCTTCCGATCCGCTGGCCAGCACGTTAACCACTAGACCAACGCACCGGGTACATAACCTCCATGTTTGTACCTTATATTAAAATGAAACGTTTCGTACTTTTCAAATAAATAATACGTTTTATTAATAAACTAAAAATGTCGGGTAATTTTGAGACATCCTATATATGTAGGTTTAATAATGACAATGATAATAATAATAATGACAATAATCATAATAATAATGATAAATCATTTAAAATAAGACCGACAGTGGCGGTCGAGGTTTGGCTCTGACGGTACATCGAGTTGATCAGTGTTGTTTATTGCCAATACTCCGAGTGATGACCGCTTAGCCGTGCACCGGCTGACGCATCAATCAGTGAGAGGAAGGCCAATACTTCTGAGACCTTGGTGTAGATACTTGAGCAAAAGTGTTCTTCCCTGAGCATCAGAAGAATATGTGGTCCTCTATGCCGGTACGGGTTTCCCATGGTTTCCCTGTACCCTCGGCAAAGGCGATATGGTGTAACTTAAGGGGTCTTCTCACTTTGGACGCTAAAAAGGGTATTTTCGTGAATTTATTTGATAGGTTTATATTATAGATATCATTTTAAAGTTGTTACACTTGATAAATACACTTTCGAAATACATTTTTTTTTTCAATGATTTATTTAAGTCACTACTTATAGACGAAAATAGTAGTTAAAAACAGTCCTACAAAAATTGTAGGTCTGCGCCCTGTTGATGAAATCTCGGGGATGGGTCATCCGAAACAAAAAAATCAAACGGTTTTAGACTCAGTATGTTAATGATTCTAGCGCATATCATACGATTCTTGATATATGCAAAAATAGCAAAACGGTGGATATTTTTCAAAAAACAAACAAAATGTGTTTTCTCATCGTTTTTGGCAAAAAAAGATAGTAAAGATCAAAATTGACAAAAATCCTTGATATGCGCTAGAGCTATAGTTGTGAAGAATATGTGGTTAACATTTCATAAGGATCGGTTCAATAGTTTCGAAGATTTTATCAACAAGCTGTCGAAAAACAATGTTTCGAGGAAAACGTGTTTAAAGTTTGTTTGGGTTGCATGAATATATGAAAAATATTATTAAATGTATTTTGAAAGTGTATTTATTAATTGTAACAACTTTTACATCAATATCGATAATATGAACCTATCCAAAAAATTCATGAAAATAGTATTTTTTAGCGTCTGAAGTGAGAAGACTCCTTTTAAACCCTTCGTTGGCAGAGAGAATTCAACACAAAGTGCCCAAAATGGCAGGAAATTTTTTTTATCCTTAAAACTTGTACTCTGGGGTTTTTGAGGGTGCTGATTACTAATCTGAACTTAAAATTCAGAAATTCACAACGATGAACAAATATGGCGAATGAAAATACAAATAATACAGATTGATTTAGATGAAACTCGGTACTCAAGCTTCATATATTTCCATCTATTTATTGTATTATGCTCCATGTTATTGAATTCACGATGGAAAATGCCTTCATTTTGAGTTCAGCATCAAACTCAGCGTCCCCGAAAACCCCTGAGTACCAAGATTTATCCAAATCGAGCTGTTTTTTGCACTTTCGTCCGCCATATTAGATCCGCCATTAAAAACTTTGAATTTTGTGTTCAGATTCGTAATAAGCGCCCTCGAAAATCCCAAAATACTAATTTTTATCTAAATCGAGTAAAATTTTCAATTTCCGTCTACCATTCTCGCGCCGCCATTTTGGATTTTCAAATTTAAAGTTCAGATTCGTAATAAGCGACCTCAAAAATCCCGGAGTACTAATTTTCATCTAAATCAAGTAAAGTTTTCGATTTTTGTCCGCCATATTAGCGCCGCCATTTTGAATTTCCAAATTTTGACTTGAAATTCGGATTCAGCGAGCCCAAAACCCCCCGAGTGCGGCTCCGGTTTCAAATCAGAGCAAGTTAAATCGGGAAATAAAGGTGGACGCACTATTACGAATTATTTGACGCACTATTGCGTCAATGCCAACGAAGAGGTTAAGTCGGCTGTACACGCAACGAAGTTAAGTTAGATTAGTGAAGTGCGAGTCGGGCGTGATATGTAAGGGTTGGGAAGGGTACATGTAAAAACCGGTAAGGCTATACGTTGAAACTCAGGAGTTCATTAAGACCTCAATGAATGAATAAAGAAATAAATACATTTTAACATAATATAATATTAAAATAACATCATATAATATAGCACACAGTGAAAACCGGTTATAACGACAATAAAGGACCCATGCAGTACCGACGTTGTAGCTGGTAAGCGTTGCGAGCGATGTATATTTAATTTTGTACTCCAGATTTGTATATCAGATTTTGTCGTTATATCTGATACGTCGTTTTCCGCGTTGTCGTTATAAGCGGCTTCGACTGTAATATAATTTAATATAATATGAAATGATAGGATATGATATAATATAATATAATATAATATAATATAATATAATGTAATATAATATAATATAATATAATATAATATAATATAATATACTATACTATAATATAATATAGTTGACTTTAGTTTTTATTATTCCAGGTATATACACCCCTCTAGGATGCTTACACAGAAAATCGCCCTCCCCACCTACCTATGTGTTTTGCTGTTCAATATTTTTTTTATTGCTAAACTTATACTTTACTGTCGTCTTGTTTTACGTTTCCTCATTTAGAATTTTTCCAATTAGTTTTTCAACGTGCTTAATAAATATCGACAATTCAGTCACAGGCTCTTTTTTTAGTATCTTTTATCTGTAGCTTCCTGTTGATTTGTTCTCCCTCTTCGTCTCCTATCCATTTTTCCAGGTTTTCTACTACTACTTTTTTTTTATTCGCGGCTTTTTTGCACATGCATATATGCACTACGTTTTCTACTTCTTTTTTGGAACTCTGCACTTGTTACCACTATGCTCCTTATTTCCATCTTTCCCCACATTTCCACATCTTAATTTACACCAAGTTTCCTTTATCTCTCTCCTTATTTACGTAAATCCTCCCAATACATTTCTTTCGCCATGCCGCTCTTTCTGCTTTTGTATTGTGGGCAGTAGGTCGATTTTTTAATTTCGTTCGAATCCTGTTGGATTTCTTGATCGACTTTTGTTCTCGTACCCCTTTCTATTATCCCTTCCATTTCCTCTCTACCGACGTTTGCTATCGTTCTCCATGTGTTTCGTCCTTCTACTCTATCCATTGCATTTTCGAATTTAGCTCCCCATTTTGTTGGGTTCGCAATTCGCACTCCTCTCACCTCCTCTTTAAGGGGTCTTCTCGCTTTAGACGCTAAAAAAGGCTATTTTCATGATTTTTTTTGACAGATTTATATTATAGATATTGATATAAAAGTTGGTACACTTAATAAATACACTTTCGAATTACATTGAAGAAAATTTAAATTTGTTTCAGTCACTATGTATAGACGAAAATGATAGTTCAAAAAAAGTCCTAAAAATTCGTAGGTCTGCGCTGTCGATGAATTCTCGGAGATGGATCATCCGAAACAAAAAAAATCAAACGGTTTTCGATTCAGTATGTTAATGGCTATAGCGCATATCATACCATTTTTGATATATGCAAAAATAACAAAATGGCGGATATTTTTCGAAAAAAAACAAAAAAACATTCTTTTTACCGTTTTTGGCAAAACAAAGGAAATATCAAAATTTTAAAAAATCCTCGCTATGCGCTATACTTATAGTTGTAAAAAATATGTGGTTACAATTTCATAAGGATCGGTTTAGTAGTTTCAAATATTTTATCAACAAACCGTCGAAAAACAATGTTTCGAGAAAAACGCGTTCAAAGTTTGTTTGGGTTACATAAATACATAAATACATAACAAAAATTTAATGTTTTTCGAAAGTGTATTTACTAAATGTATCAACTTCTATATGAATATCTATAAAATAAATCTATCAAAAAATGCACGAAAATAGTTTTTTTAGCGCCTAAAGTGAAAAGACCGTTTAAGGCATTTCTTCGGCCATCCTTCCTCCATCTTCATTATCTCCATTTAATAATTTGCCGCTCTCTTCTATGAATATAATATAATAAGTATATAATTAAAACATGTATATATATATCTATAATTTTGTATATATTATATATAATAATATATAATATCAATAATAATTATTATGATTAGTATTACGATTATATACACATGTGTCTGCACACAAAGGCGAAACCTCGCTCCCTTGATATTTTGGAAACCCCGTTATGAGTCGCAATTTTGAGATCGTTAAAAATTAATTCCATGTATGATTATTAATACATGGGATTCATCCAACTCTGTCCCATCCGAACTGGACCTACGACATAATTTGTCATATCTCTTTCTCTCTCTCTCTCTCTCTCTCTCTCTCTCTCTCTCTCTCTCTCTCTCTCTCTCTCTCTCTCTCTCCAGTATAACGTATACGTTAATACCACCAAGGGGCCAAAAGTCATTTGCCATAAATGTGTGTGATATCATCGCACGTGTGGATCCTCGAATACATGCAATTTGAAAGTTTAATCAAAAAGTTTGCGCGATGTAACGCGACCAGTTTGGACAAATTAAACATTTCATTGCGAATCCCGAGGCGGGCATTCGTAGCGTTAATGACAGATGCTGATGCTGTCACACTCAGAAATGTCTGCTTCTGACGAAAGGATGAGAGTTTTTTTCTGCTACTTTCGTCAAACTCGTTTGCACGATATTTCGAAGTTGCGGAGGTTCCATTGTTCCACTCGTGGAAATGACGTTTTGATCAATTATAAATAATGATAGTAATAATAATGACCATAACAATAATAATATAATATCGAGTATAACCCCCGAGGGTAGGTGAATGTTTCCCGATGGTGTTGAAGTTTGCATCGTTGAAATACAACGAAAAATTCTACTTAATTTTATCATTTCTTCATTTTCATTACTTCCTGAACTCTTTTTTTGCAGGTTTAGCTTATAAATCTCTAGTAAGGATATTAAAAAATTTTACAGCAATTTCAGCAGGCTAAATGTCCTAAAAAAATTGTGCAATAAGGAAAAAAATATTTTCGTTGAGTTCCAACGATGCAAACTTCAATACCATGTTTCCCAGTGGAAACTGCGGGAGTGTGTTGCCCGGAGCAATAAGTCGATTATCGTAATATCATATAATGAATATTTATATACAAAATGCAATAATATTTCACGCCGACATGTGCTATTTTTGCGTTACTCTTTAATTGCAAATTGATTGACCATTCCAAATACATCGAAATAATGATGACAAATTCCATGAATAATTCTGACTTTCGATGCGAGCTTAATAGAATCATCCGTCATAAAATATTCATTCGATATAATCGTCCTCCCTCGGAGTGTTTCCGTTTGTTTCGTTATATTCCGTTTATGATTTTCATCATTGCCTCTATTATTTCCAGTTGACAACGTCACTAATTGACCCCTCGTCCGGGGGGTAATTTATCGACGATCCCGCCCCGCGGAGACGAACATCATTGTGCGGATTCGATACGCATATGTATATACGTGTGCGCACACGTATACGCGTTTATGGTTGCGCACGTGCATTCGAGCGGGGAATAGATAAATTGCCCTAAGCGAAGGCCCCCGCGCGAAACGGCGTTAAATCGAGATTGAATTCCATTCAGCGTTGCACATAACGTTAATCACTGATAAGAATTTTCGTGCATATTGCATCACAAATCACAACGTGCTTCGAAATAATGCAAGTGAGTTATAATCGCTGAAAATTAATGTTCAGCCGGGGGAAATTAATTTGGACAAATTTTCTGGAGGCATGGAAAAAGTGGAGGACTAAGAAGATTAAGAGTCGATTGTAGGATTTCATCAAGTTTGCATACGTTGTAGTGGAAAAGTTTTTATTTTTATTTCATGAATTACAATCGAGTTTGAAATTCGAGCTTGATAATTGCGTTGTCGGCACAGCCTCGACTTTGGAACAACAAGCACGGGGACGAGCAATATTCGAGTTCAACGTAGCATTTTATTATAGAGGCCTACATTTCGAACGTTTTTCCTGGGCTTGATAAAGAAAAACAAAAAACATTTTTATCATCCCTTTTTGTAGTCTTCTCATTCGTGTTTCAAGAATTTAGAAAAAAGAAAAGTGTGCATATAAAAAATTGTGCAAATTAAAAATTGTGCAATAAAATTGTTCCAATAAAAAATAGTGCAAGAAAAATTGTGCAAACAAAATTTTAATTGAAACAGTTATAGGCCTCTGAATATGGCTGTGGAAACAAGTTCGACGTGATTCCAAAGCTCCCATTCATCTGAATACAGGAATAAAACCAATTTCTTTTGTCTATAAGAATGTCATTGTGGCAGGTAACGAAGAGAACAAAAATTACATATCAAATGTCTGCAAAAGTTTAATTTTTCGACCTGTTTTCCAAAGTGAATTTTCAAAATGTAGTGATGTTAATAATTTCGCTATGCCCGAGGTAGGGACGACAAAGGGATACATGCTGAAGGTCTATACCAAAGTAGTCAATCGGTTGAATGGAATTCGAGATTCTGCGTCAAGCAGAAGGTAAAAAAAAATAAGTTTTGAAAAACATGCGTTTAATGGTTTGAGTACAATTTTAGACAACCGCACCTACCTGACAAGTCCGCCGTCGATTTTGTTGAAACTCTTATATATAATAAAACATTGACAGCTATTAGGCACGTATTTTTTTTATCTTCGGAAAACCGGTTTTAAGGGGAGAAACAACCCCTCAACAAAGGTATGTCGAGGGGTGGTTTTGCAGTTTCACCCACAAGCGAGCCATCTATCTGAATGAAACAAAAGCCAAAATTCTTCTAATGTAACGCGATGAAAAACCCACCATGCAATGATTGAAAAAAGAAAAGAAATTAAGGGGTGACACGCCTTTCTTCGAGGCGTCGTTTCACCCCCTTTAAACGTTTTTCGCAGATAAAAAAAATACGTGTCCAACAGTTTTCAACGCTTTATCACATATATGAGTTTCAACAAACCCGGAGGCGGACACTTAAGTGATGTTCCTTGTTAAGTGGTATAATGGCATGTTATCCTTGAGTTATATTAATCGGCCATTTCTGCCTCGTAAATCACGCCCGCCAATTTGAATGAATCACGAAAACGAGATTACGAGAGATCACGAAAACGCGCCTTAAGGGGCATGCATAACCTTGAAGTTAAAAAAACATCGATTTTCAATATTTTTTTTCGTCTCAGGTATTGGGATGAAAAAGTCGATCTTTTGCACACGAATAGTATATAGTCTCGACATGTCACCGTTTTTTTAATGCAAAATATATACAAATAATGTAATCATTGCTATTTAATCTCAGGGCTGTAGCCTCCGCACGGCTCGGTCGCGTACATGATTCCGGTAAGTGGATTCATCTAAAGTAAAAATGGAAAAATATACTTTTAGTATAATGGTAAAGCTACAGACCCAACGGATACTTTTTCGAACTATTAAAAATGGCATGAATTGCACTGTTTTTAAAGAAAAGGTCGACTTTAGACCAAAAATAACGACTTTAAACATTTATTATCAACAAACGGAGGAAAATATGGAAAAATCATCCGGCCAGTCGACTTAATATGTTATAAAATACGTCCAATCCAAATTTGAAGTAATTCGGACGATTAGATTTTGAGATATGACGTACGCCAAATTGCTAAGTGTACTTTCGAGATAAACGCAAGCGAAGGAAACGTACTAAATTCACTTTTTCCGTATACAATTTTCGTATAAATGTTTACGTCTGCTCAATATCTTCGATGGTTCTTAATGGTTTCCAGTACGGGCAATGCGAATAGGATATGTACTTTGCTATAGAATCGTTTTCTTCGTTATAAACAATTTAATTGTTATAATGACGATTGTGACGAAAAAGTGCATTTTGTAGAAAAAACGTTTGAAATAAAATATGTTGCCTTTTGAATTGACAATAAAAAATGTCTCGTTTACTTTTTTTTGTTAGCTCTATTAGTAATGGAGATATGAACAAGGAACATTTTTATGGGAAAGACAGAACGATGAGTGAGAGGTGATGCGATTAATTTTCGTCGTTTATATCTCTATTTCCGATAGAGCTAGTAAAAAAAATAAACATCTTTTATTAAAAATTGCCATCTATAAAATGCACTCTTTCGTCCCAATATTTATTCGAAAAATTTTATCGTAAGAAAGTGCTTTCGTATGTATGGACTACTTGCTTGAGATAAAATCGCAATTTTTTTTCGTCCCTTCAATCTGCGATTCCTACACCGTATAACAATCAAACAGCCTGGTTGGACAAAGTCATATCAATGCCCTTAGAAACCACGCAATGCACCGCGCTGCGCTAGAGTCGTAACGCAACGGGACGTTCTGACCTGCTCTACTAAAATCGCCATAACTCGGTCAATTATTGGAATTTTTACAAAATCTTTTAACCAACTCAAAGTCAAGACTCTGCGCAATAAGAAAATAAAGTAAACCAAAAGTCGATTTTTTGGAATTCCAAGGTTATGCATATCCCTTAAAGTTTGCGGTCGCCCAGCCCGCTCTAGTCAAGCGTTTGCACATTTTCTCGACGCTTACCTGTTCTCGGGTCTGTATCTTCGAAAATACTTCGAGTTTACTTCCAGGGCTTTAGAAACTAGTTTCTAATATCTGGACCGTCGATTAAAGGGAAAAAATCGATTTTTTACCCTCTACACCAGACGACTGCCTTAAGGATCTATACTCCAAGAAAAAAGCAAGAAAATCTTTTTTTTCAAATTTCTAGACTAGAATACGGCCATAAATCGATAATTGGTGGGCTGCATACGAACAAAGCCACAGCATGAGAAGCGAGCCGAGCGTGGTTCGTTGTGATGCACGTAGACGTAAATGAATAAAAAATTATTCGGCACAATAAAGCAATAAAAAGGGGAAAAAAGTGATTGAAGAAACCGCACAAAAAACTCGATTCATTGGTTGCTCGAACGGTGCAATTTTGTTAGTCAATCCTCACGAGCAAAAACCATTCGATTGGAGCTGAACTTTTTTGTTTTGTTTTGTTATCGATACCTGCCAGTCTCTAGTAGGCGAATCCTCGAACAACGAGTCGAAAGCATTCAACGTGCCCTCTCTCTGGTTCGGCGCATGTTCGACAGTCGCGCAAACTGCAACCGAACCGTGTGCAAGACGTGAAATTGCTGGGTATCAAAGCGTGCGCATATTCTCCATTTATTTTTTATTCTGCCCCCTTAAGGGGGCAGAATAAAGGGGGCGGGAATTCCCGCTTTTCGTTTTTATTATTTTTAATCTTCCGTTAACAGATATAAAGGGTGAATCGGTCGTTGGGGAAAAAGGCGCGCGGTTGTGCGGGACAATCGCGTATCGGGAATGTGTCAACGACTAGACCATTTTTTTTTTTCGATGAGAGCTAAAAGGCAGAGGAGACATCAATATAAAGTCTTGACGCAGCTCGCGTGCATCTCTCGCTGTCCTCCATATAAACGTTAAACGTCGAGAATACTGTGTATATTTTTGTTTCTATGAAAGCATTCGTATATGCATATATATTTGCGAAATTATTGATTTCTATTAGAGTGGCTGCGTATAAAGCCGCCCGCTGCCAATAGATGACGTTAGGCACACCGTTTTCTCGAATTAAAAAGTTGGCGATACACAAGGCGATAGTTTCAAAGAGTCCAGGGTACTATTACGATATCTCTGGCGCCTTAATTTGGCCGTGGATTATTCATATTTGGCACCAAAGGAAAAACTTTTTGAAGAATGAAAAAATCGCGATTTTGGCTTCCGTTAGAAGATACAGGACATTTTACGAATTATTCGTTATCAAGCTATTTAACTGGTTTATGTAATGTAGCTTTCTTCGGAATGCGCTGTGTCGAGAAAAAAAAACAAGAACAGAAACATAACTTTTCAAAAACCACAAGAAAACACAACAAGAAACCCAAACACACACACATACACACAAGCACACACAGCAGCCCTTTTCAGGGCTAAAGAATACCAATGCAGACAATTTCCACTTGGTGTATTCTGGATAACGTTAATGATCTGCAGCCAACTTCGTTAAGGCCTTAGGCCGCAGTAACAGGTACAAAATCATGTGCGAATTTAACAATTTTTTTTCGTATGACAAAGTGATTCGCTCATAAAATTAATTACACATCTATTTAGTATGAATATCAAGCGGTTAGAAAATATATATTTTTTTCGATGTACAAAATGGCCGACTACTGATATTTTCTGTTATCTTTTTTTAGGCGCTCCGCGGCGTGACATTTACCATCCACAATTTTTGACCCAGAACAAAAAACAAAAATTCTCGTCAATCTAAATTGGAATACCTAGAGAAGTACGTGCGGAATTAAAAAATTATTGTTTTATTCAAAAGTTGTAGGTATTCAAACTTAAGAAATGAATTTTCAGCGAAAAATTTCGTTATAACTGCTCATAAACTGCTCATAAAATGAAGAGTTTTCGATTAATCAGAAATTCCGTACGTACTTCTCTCCGAAATGCGATTAGGAATGTAACTTTTAAATTTGAAGTAAATCGAGTGAAAATTGTTGAAGTTATTTGTCACGCCAATTGTAAAAAGCTGTTTCGAGAAGTTTCGAGTAGTCGACCATTGCGTACATCGAAAAAAAAAATTCTTAAAGCTTGATATTCATACTAAATAGATGTGTAATTAATTTTATGAGTGAATCACTGTTTCATGCGAAAAAAAATTGTTCAATTCGCACATGATTTTATACCTGTTACTGTGGCCTAAGGCCTTAAGGGGGGATTGTCTTTTTTTTCGCAAAATTTACCGCTTTTTGGGAATTTTTTTGTGAAGAAAGTATACAACGGAAAACTTGTGAAACTTGGCATATTTAGTTTTATTGATCTGTTTACTACATAGAAAAAAATTTTTAATCAATTTCATCAAAAAATCCGCCTCCCACCCCCCTCGACGCGCGATGGTCCTTTTTTGATGGTGTGCACGATTACAGCCTTCACGTTCATCCTGCAACAAAAATCCAAAAAGCATTTTACTTTAGACACATATAGCTATCGTTTGATGAAGGGAAAAAAAAATCGACGATTTGGTGACGTTTTGAACTTGAAGTATCGATTTTTCGAAAAAAAATTGATAGATTTTTTGTTATAAATAGAAAACTATTAAACGTATTGCTTTTTTGCTTCATCAAACGATAAAAGGATGTCAGCTGAGCCTTCTGTCCAAATTTGAAGGCAATCGGTTGAATAGTTTTTGAGAAATCGTGCACACCATCAAAAAAGGACCATCGAGCATCGAGGGGGGTGGGAGGCGGATTTTTTGATGAAATTGTTTAAAAATTTTTTTGTATGTAGTAAACAGATCAATAAAACTATATGCCAAGTTTCACAAGATTTCCGTTGTATACTTTCTTCACAAAAAAATTCCCAAAAAGCGGTAAATTTTGCGAAAAAAAAGACAATCCCCCCTTAAATCAACGACCAAGTACGACGAAACAGTGTAAAACACGCGGAAAATTCGATTTACGTCGAAAGTCGGAAAAATACATTTTTTCTCTTCGAAGCGCTGTAAATCCAAAACTGAGGCTCAAAACGAAAAAAGTTATTCCTGTTTTTCGTATTTTTTTCGATCATATTTCATAATCCAATGGTCAAATTGAGGCGCCAGAGATATCGTAATCTCCCCAAGTCCTGCTAAAACGCCATAGGTGACATCAGAGCGACGCGTTGACATCACCTATTTTGATTATCTCTACAATAGCAAGCATCTTTCCAAATTAGTCACATTTTCGTCCAATTATGCTCCATTATTTCTTGGCAAAGAAATCGGTTGCGCAAATGCATCATTCGCTGGAGGAAGTGTATGTCGAACATCCTCCACTGAGTACAACGTGCAAAGAGTGCGCATTTGACGTTTCCAAAGTCGTGATTTCTCTTTGGACAACAAGAGAGCCGTCCATAAATCACGTCATCGATTTTTGCTTTTTTTATTACCCCCTCGCCCCCAAATCATCCTTCCTATCGTCATAATCCAATTATCATTAACATCATCCAACGACCAGACCCCCGCCCCTATTTTAAAATTACGTAATTTATGGACAACCCCAAGGGTTCCAGTTGGTGCGACACAAAATCTGAAAAATATGGCATTTTTCATTTCTCGCTCAAATTGATCGAGCAGACTCTTGTTTGATCGGAAATCGTTTGGTAGTTACGAATTTTCTAGTTACAACTTCTTCTAGGCCGTCTTTAGCCTAGGAGAACGATTTTTGTGTATAATCGTCACCCGGATCAAGAGTTTTGGCCCGATCGAGTTCCACTAGGAAAATTCGTAACCAGCGGACGATTGTGCATTGACTGAAGTGTCGGCAACTCGATTGGATCGCTAGATTTAGATTGGTCCTGACAAGGACCGCGCAAAGACCACCTAAAAGAGGAACCGGAATTTTTTTTGTAAAAATTACACGTCTGTTGTTTGAAAATGATTAAAAAACTAATGGAGACGGCTTTCTGCGTCACACTCAATTGATCCGCGAGTTCTTGTTGACTTTGAGTATCATGTTCATCCAATAAGACTTGAAATTCGTTGTCTGCGAACTTTTTCGGTGGTTTCCCTCGTTCTTCGTTTCTCACGTCAAAATCACGACTTTTGAATTTTTTGAAACTCCATTTCTCTGCGACTTCATATTCAATGAAGGAATTCGGCTCCCTTGAAAATATTCAACCTCCAGTTGAATGCCCCATGGATCAAAATGACTCAACACAACGAAAATAATTTTAATCATTTATCTGAATCTTTGGTTATTTTGTACGACAATCTTCAAATATACAGACATTACTTGTTATAAATGGAAATAAATTTTTTATAATTGTCTCGAAAAATGCATGCGTTCGATTAACAAAAAGTGTCAATTTCGTATTGTATAGCAACATTTCTTCATAGTATAAGGAGAATGGTTTAAAACGGAAATATGCATTACAATATTAATTTCATTTTACTCTTCTAAGCTCTCTTAGGCTGGGCGCTCTTATTGAGAAACCCTCACGCGAAACGACTCGAGCTCGGGGTTCGAGTCGGAGTGGGAGAAGCGCTCGAGCGAGAAAGAAAGGAAGCGTTCTTATTGCGGGCGTTCTTATTGGGGGGTCCGACTGTATTTGACCGGGCCCCCCCCCCCATGGAACAAACCGGGAAGATTGCAAAATCGTTTTTTTCATTGCTTACCCGCTATATTGGGCAATTACAATCTATTGGCCGGTATACATTGCGAGCAAGTACATATTCGCTAAATATCTACCCGGCCAGAACATTGGCATGCTTTGAAAAGTGGAGCATGTGTTTAAAGGGTTACCCCCACTTGTAGCGCAAAAAAAGGCCTTTTTCATGACTTTTTTTAAAGGAAACTACAAAACTTTTTTAATCGATCAATATACCATCTTAAAGAACACATCTTGAAGAACTTTCAGTAATTTTTTTATTGAAAAATATTACATTGTTTAGTGGCAAATGGCCGTCGATGAAATAATGTTTTTATATACACGGTTTGCGGTGACCAACATTGCGGCGAAGTAGATCATCTGAAAAAAAAATGCGGATGGATTTAGTCAAATATAAGTATAAACTAGCCTTTAATCGAAGGATTTTAAAAAATATTCATTTTTCACAAAATGGCGGACAGTCAAAGTTAATGGTTCGATTTTAACGAAAAAAAAATCGAACGATTAAAGACTACATTTTTATGTATTAAATAAGCCTGCAAAGTTTCAAGAAGATCGGTCCATTAGTGTTCGAGTAATCTTGGTCACCGACTTCAGAAATGCCATTTTGAGAAAAACGCGTTTAAAGTTTCAATTAGCCGGTCGTTCACACAACGGATTCTTCTCTTTCAACGCTCATATCTCAGTCAATTTTGTTCGGATCGACTTGACATTTTCAGGACATATTCTCAGATACTTATACTTCAAAAAAATGCAATAAAAAAAATCGATTTTTTCAAAATCGCAAGTGGGGGTAACCCCTTAAGCACTAATGAAAAGCTACTTTTCACCTCATCAAAGATATTTATCATTGATTCGGATGAAACTAATACGTCTGTCGTCATTATTTTCGTTAAAAGCATTCATTTCATCACATCACGCTTATCATAAATACCGGAACTACGATAACTAATGATTTGAGCATAAAGAATAGCCAAATTATTGTGGCAAAAAAGTAAAGCAGCCGATTCGTGGCTTTTGAACGCCTTGTCGCCATGTTGGGAAATATCAATGTTCTGGCCGGGAAGACGTTACCTGAGTGTATTTCACCAACAAGCCGCCAGGTGGCTACAAGCGAAGCGCTTCGCGTAAGCAAGGTACCATCGCACGAGGATAAAAGTTCGTCCCGTGATTTGTACTACGTACAGAAGTGCTCTGCTTACAGCTTGGACTTACGCTTATGATTTTGCGATACTTGTGGAATAACCCTTTGCATTCTAGGCCTTTTTCGCTGGGATAGTGACCTGCATACGTTTTTCTGTCGCTTTGTCTGTCAGGAAATGCGGGCAAGCGTTTGTATAAACTCAAATACTACCTTAGCAAGTACATAATCTACAAACAATATGTTGTCGAAATACTAAATTGAATAAGCTCCTGATTTTACCTCCTCAAGGATTCCAAAAACGCTAAAACTTCATTTTTAACTTCCTCGTTTATTTCTGGTTATTATACAGTACTTTTTCTCGACTCAAATTTCTTCACGGGTAGGCATACCCCGTTAAGAAGTACTTAAGGAGGTACGATCACTTCCACGGGGTCAAAAAAGAGTCTAAATTTATTTTACCCACGGCTGCTCTGATTGATGTTTACTTATGTTGATTATTCGTATTATCGATTGTAGTGTGCCAAATGTTGTGGTAAATGATGAATTTATTGCTCGTGAATAAAAATGGACTAAAAAGACAAAAAAAATCAGCCGGAAATGTATTAAAACAGGCTTCAATTACCTCAGCGGAATTAACGGGATAGGCCGAATATAATTATACATAATATTGATACGTGATAAATGATAAAACTCCATAAATTGTTGTTTGTATATTTTGTGGCGGCTTCTATTCAAATTAATTTCAAAACAAAGCTGGGTTATGTTCGCCAAACGCATAAGCTGTTACTTGCGACGTTGCTTAGTCTGTGGTGCTATTTCGTCGTTCTGACCATTTTCAACCGAAAATTGAAACTTTCTTGCAACGTAGTGCTTTAACTACACGGTGAAGATGGATTTTCTTATTTTTTGAAATATCTATTATATCTAATCTGTCGAATTTCACTTTTCCAACGGGTTTAGTTGGATACGTGAGCAGAAAAACCACGATCACCGCACTTCCGGTTGACCGTCTCCATAAGACGACGTCCTTCGGTAACTCCAAGCGCCCGACTTTGCAGTTTTATTGCGAAAAAACTAAACGGTCAAAACAGCTCAAATTTTGGCAACAGGCGCATGAAGTATTCGTCAAAATCATATAAAAATTTCAAATCCAAAAGTTGGATTCGTAGTAATGATCGCACCTCCTTAAAAAGAATAAACTAGGATATCTTACCCCATCCGCCCTCTTCCCCAGACATGCCATCCTCCGATTGCCATTAGTTCCGGTCGATGCAGTCAGCGCTTACGGTTCGGCACTTCACCTCATACGAAAGAGCCAAAAAAATGGCCAGACGACTGGATTGCCTCCACAGAACCCGAATTCCTCCTGCTTGGAATCCAATTTTTCATAGAAACATGGAGCAACCTTGTCTCTCCCGACGGGCAATACTCTGAATAAACTTGTTTAGCGATTTGCTACCGAACCACTATCCTTCTCACTCAAATATGGACGCTTCCATATGCAACCACCCAACATATACAGGGTGGACCATTTAACGTGACCACCTGAAATATTTCCGTTGCTTTTAGAGTGACGAAAAAAATGTCACGAGATAATTTGATTGATTTCAAAGGGCTGACACAGTGGTGAAAAGTTCATTTTTCTCAAGATCATCGTTTTTGCGTTCTCAAGGTCATTAATGGTTTTCCAAATGGGAATATGCTTTTTTTAAAGACATTGCAGCTGATATTCAGACGAATCCAAAGACCTATGATATCATGACCTTGGAATGATTTTTCACCAAAATATTTTGGGTGTGCTTGGGTTTGTTTGGGTTTGTTATCGTCACTTCAGAGGCAACGAAGATATTCGGGGTGGTCACGTTAAATGGTCCACCCTGCATATCATTCTCAACAATTTTTCAGCGCTAAAGTTTTCTCACCAGCCCAAAAATACATTCCCAGCTTCGCAAGTATATTCCTATCGTTCATATTTATTTCCGCGTATAAACTCCGTATTTTGACATGATCCAATATGCGTATATTTGAATACAAGATACATAACGGAACTCACCACTGTAAATGCACGTATACGCGGTACACACACGTGCATCTAATGTGTACATATAAATGCATACGTATGCACGCGTCTAGTGCGAGTTCATGGGATACCCAGAGAATTTTGTAACGTTATGTGCGTTTCCTGTGGCGTTTCTGGGGTAGAATGAAAGAGGGACGAATAGAGAGGGTGAGAGAGGGGGGGGGGTGAGAGAGAGAGAGTATGAGAGAGAGGATGAGAAAAACGATATATAGAGCATGCTATGCAGGAAAAGGGAGGCCGAAGGTTGTCGTATGCAAAATAGATATACCAGCGAGTTTCCGGACTATCTTTGGCCTCTTCGCTATGTCAAATCTCCATCTCGCGAGGCACAATGCTCGCCGTTTCCCGCGAGTTGATAAATATATAGTCCCGAATGAGCTTTCCAAGTTTATATGCATTACTTGTTTACCAACGTCCTGACACTTCTTCACTATTTTACTACAGAAAAAGGCGTACGAATTATTCCAAGTTGAATATTTCTTTTTCGTGACTTTCGAAGGACCCTTGCGGGACTTTGGGTATCAGTTTTCCCAATTGACCCCTTTCCTGTCACTCCTTACCCACACTTCGGCGAATCTAACCTAACTTCCGCTGCGTTCACAGCCGTCTTGAGGGGGAAGATCCCGTTGGGCAGCCAAAAATGAGCAAACTTGGAAGATTTTTTGTGTTGGAACTATTTATTAGACACAATTGAACTGTTATGTACAGATATTTCTTATGCAGGATGTTTAGCACATGGACCGACACAGTTTTTTGGCAGATTAAGGGGGGGGGGGGCTCATTTGCCACTTTTTTCACCGTTAGACGGTGTCCTAAGTGTCACGGTAATTAAAGTATGATTTTTTTTTTCGTTTTTTTTAAATTATAATTACCCGAAATTTCCCCTTTCAATCGTCATAACTTTTTTGTTTGTGGTTGTGATATCACGAAATAACTTTTGGTGTATTATGCAATGTATGTTTATTATAAATACATCATTATTTGATACAATTGGTTTCAAGAAAATTGCTGATGAACTTCCAAAGTCTTAAAATTGCGTAAATGTATGAAAAATGGCAAATTCTAAATTCATTATAAAAAAGAAAACTAAAAGCTATTTTGGACTTAGCTTTGTTTTGGAAAGTTCTCAACTTCATACACTTTCTAATGGTATGGTACATGTAATAGAAATAATTTATTATGTGGTCAAAATAAAGAAAATCATTTTTTGTTCTAACGAATTCAGAAGTTGATATTTTTCATACATTTACACAATTTTAAGACTGGAAGCCCACAAGTCACTTTCTTGAAAGCAATTGTATAAAATAATGATTTATTTATAATAAACATACATTGCAGAATACATAAAAAATTATTTCGTGCTATTACAACCACAAACAAAAAAGTTATGACGATTTAAAGGTGAAGTTTCGGGTAATTAAAAAAAAACGAAAAAAGTCATATCTGAATTACCTTGACACTAACAATAAGTTTACAATAAGTTTACACAACAAAGAAGTTTTTGAGTTATCTTGTACGAGATTCACGAAAAGTGTTTTTTATAAAAACGCGTTTGAGGGGGAGATGCCTTTAGGCGAGGAAAAAATTTCCTGATTTTCGTCATTTGGTTTTAAGGAAAGATTTTTCCACCAATTTGAGACTTAGGATATGTTTTATTACTACTTTTGGCTGTTACATGCTATTTTTTTTTATTAATCTTTAACAATGGCGGCGGTATGGCACGTCATTTAAAAATGCATTTTTTAAATTGGCGTGCCGTATATCTATGAAACTAATCGACCAATTCCGATGTAATGTTGTATAAACATTTCTTACCTTATTGTCTAAAACAAGAGGACAAATATTTTTGAAAATAAAAAAAGAATTATATTATTCCAAAATGTATCCATTTTTTCGGAAAATCCCATCTTTTAATGTCAAAGCGTACCATTTGATCAATTTTCAATATTTATCACTATTTCTCGGTCCATATTCTGTGTATGAGTGTTAAGGCCTCAGGCCACAGTAACGGGTATAAAATCATGTGCGAATTTAACAATTTTTGACACCTCAGTTGTGGAGGGCACGGGGAAACTTGAAACTGAAAAACATAATCACCATCGTACAATTATCAGATTGACATATACTACCGGCCAAAAGTTTCCGGACACTTCAGATAATTGCAAAACTTTCGATCACTTTGGATAATTGCAAAATTATAGTAGAATAATATAATTAATTATACAGACGTGTATAATATCTTCGTAAAATAATAAATGAAATGTACTATATTATTATAACATTATTTGGCAATTATCGAGTGATCGAAAGTTTTGCAATTATCTCAAGTGGCCGGAAATGTTTGGCCAGCAGTGTGTATATATTGTCGATGTTTATTGGCAATTTGTTCCTGCACGAAAACGTCGAAATGAGTAAAATTTTCGTACGGATCGGTTGATTATTTTCTTGCGCGTGTATTTGGCTGTCAAAAGTGTTTGAATATTTTTTGAACGTGTCTTTCCGATCGATGGTTACAGGTGGTGATCGCAAATGAGGCTTCCGGCGAGGAGGCAAAAAGTTGTCTGACAGTATACGGCGGGGGCGGAGGGGGGAGGAAGGTAGCCGGCTGGGAAAAATATGCCTGTACTGGCAGCTGGAAGTTGGGGTTGGTGGTGGGGCTTCTTCGGTCTGGCCCTGCTCGTTCTCGCCACCCCGAGTCCTGCCGCTATTCGCAAAGGTAAGCCTTTAATCCTTTCCCTACAACGCGCCGATTCATTTTACACGTTGTTCGCGATCGTACACGTGCACACGGATAGGCGCGTTAATGCACAAGGACATGAACAAACGACCAAGGCATCGCCCATAAACCAAGCCATTTTTATTTGGTTAAGATCGCCGTATTTTTCGCGAACACAGTTTACGTTTTTTTTTCTTCTTTTTTCAATGTTCCTTCGGACACCTTTTAGCCCATATTTGTCACTTCGGTATTTCCGGTTTCTCGGAGACCCCTACGGCTCACCCGTCCCAGTATCGAAGCCAATCAGAGTAATGCAAAAATGGATCATTCGCTGTAAATTAATTTTTTTCGATTGTTTCTCCTTCACTTTCAGCCCACACCTGTCGCTTCACTATTTTCAATTGTTTACAAAGAATCCCCTTTTTGTAGATCATTTCATTTTCTGTGAGATCATGTCATTGAATAATTTAAAAGTTTCATAATTTAATATTTAACGACATTACGAATTCATTATTTGGAGCAAAGTTGATATTTTCGTGAAATTAATTGTTATAACAACTAAAAATGTAAATAAAAAGACGCTAATTCTGAAAAAATTACTTTTTAATATTTACTGTTCATGGAAATTGTAGAATACATGAGCACAGGTGATATTTTCGTGAAATAAATTGTTATATTAACTAAAAATGTAAATAAAAAGACGCCAATTTCGAAAAAATTACTTTTTAATGTGTGCCGTCAAAAAAAATTGTAAAACACATGAGTTTTTTTTTCATTTTATTCGTATTTTTTTCTAAGCTATGCATTTTTCAAATTGATCTATAAAAGTGATGAAAAATACTTCTTAATGACTTTGTTCTTATTGCAAATGAGTGATAAGAAGTAACTTAATAAAAATAGCGTCTTTTCATTCTTATTTTTTGTCAATATAACAACTAATTTTAAGGAAATAGCAACTTATCTCCAAAAAATATAAATTTGTAAGGTCGTTAACTATTAAGCTATTACATTTTGAATTATTTAATAACATCACAATGAAATCATCACAAATGAAATGATCTGCAAAAAGAGTTTCATGACCTTTTGTGATAAGTCCCAGAGTTTCACCGGAAAAGTGGAAAAATCGTGAAATTTATTATAAATTCAACTTTGACCTCGAATAACTCTTGAACGAGTAGATTTATCATACGATACGAAACGTTTTCGAAAAGCGTTCATTTCTCTGCAAAAAATTGTTTCGCGCATTATTGTACATTTACCCATCGGCGTGTTATAAAATTTAAAAACTAGCAAGCAAAGTTTCCCCCACCTTGTTAGTATGGGGAATAAGAAATCGCAATGAGGAATCTCTAAACATAAATATTAAGCGCTAATATTCTAACAGACGTCCTATTTCACCGTACTGCAACTACTGAATAAGGAAATTACGGGGTAACACCACTCTAGCGGTCGAAAAAAAGGCCTAACATTAACAATTTATTTTGGGAGCATGAAAAACGGAATAGGATTTTTTTTGAGAAGGTTTATTTAACACATTAAAATATAAGAAAAAAACTTTTTATTATAATTTTCATACAAAATGGCGGCAACAGAGCCAATCTTGAAAAACGTGTTTTTCAAATTGGGAGGACGGATTACCCGAACACCTTTGCATGGATCGATTTGAAATTTTGATAGTAGCTTCACAATTATATTCTCTATGGAAGTGCGCAGCCGTTTTTTGATCAAATGTAATTTTTTTTTATAAACAATGTCCTGTTTTTTCGTGCAAAAAATCGATTAATTTCTTTCAAAGCACGCTTTTTTTTCAAAATTTGATTTAAAAAAACATCCCCACGTAGTCCCGCGTAGTAACCCGTCCTCCCAGTTTGAAAAACACATTTTTCAAGTGGGCTCTATAGCCGCCATTTTGTATGAAAATTACAATAAAATTTGTTTTTTTTTTTAAATACTTTAATGTGTATTAAATAAACCCTATCAAAAAAAAATTCTATTCCTTTTTTCATACTCCCAAAATAAATTGTCAAAGTTAGGCCTCATTGTCTGCCGCTAGAGTGTTGTTGACTCTTTTAAAAAAAATAGGCGATTCTTTTTAATCGCCCTAATCTACACGGGCGGACCGTTTTCTTTTGATTCTATCAAAATTGCATTCAATTTGAATGAAACGTTGATTCTTTCTCCTCTCCTGTTTCTTCTTCACTGTCAGCCTAAGCCAGTCACGTCACTACTTCCAATCCAATCCAATCGTCAAACAATACAAAGATCCCCCAGAGTGTCGCCCCCTGAGCGAGCCAGTGCGCGGCTGACCGGTCACCCATCCAAGTATTGGCCGTGCTTGATGCCGAAGATCACCGCAGCTGCAACCGTTACCATCAACTTTGACTTACAATCGCCCTACTAAGTCACAAAAATGTGATAAGCAAGCTTCCTTTTTTCGAAAGATTCCGCCTTTGTGCCATTGCTGCATCAATTGCGCACAAGTGCGGCAACAATCGATCAACGTGGTCAGAACCCTAGTATATATTTTCACAAATGGATTTACGTGTCGAGTAGAAAAATGTCATCAGGAAACGTTGATTCCACTACCAAATGGAACTACCGATCCCTTAGAGGCCATCCGTCTGTGTAATGTTCTCCATTTCATTCCTATCCCCGCACGGATCTTTCCAATTTCTCTCACAGCTATTTCGAATTGGCGACGCATGATTTACGCTTCGTATAAATTGCTAAGCTCGAGCGTGTTCAGCTCCAAGATACGTGTGTATACGAGAGCATATGGACGAAACGGTGTGTTTGTAGAATGGAGCAAATAGGTATACAATTCCTAGCTGAATGCGTGCGCCTACATGGAGCTGGAGAACATGGTACACAGAATGGACCACAATACATATGTACATTCCTGTGTATATGTATATATATATATATATCTACACGACCATATGCACCATCAAAGCTGGTAGGTTTGGTCGTTGTTGCTCACGCTACACGAATAGACTCTACACCTGGTGTTGATCAAACTAACGTAGGACTGAAAGCGTACACGATCCACTGGAGGAGGCTTTTCCCAATCCCAATGTCTGACCAGTTCCATTTGAATGTGTACTCTACTAGGTTGGCTGGATACCCAAACCACACGCATATTTCGAGCGAATCATTTACTTAAAAGCTTATAACGGATTTCTCTCTCTCTCTCTTGGATTATATTCGTAAGTAATCAACGAAATACAATATGCATGAAGCAACCAGAGTATAAGAGTCTTGATATCATTATTGTTATGCCGCCCCCGTCGTCCTCCGATCCGTTTATCAATAAACTGCTCCTAAGCCAGCGAATAAGGAGCAAGCTTCTCCTCGAACGATACGATTCCTCCAATTACTCCGTATCCACTATTCGGATGGGTGCCCGCTCACTGACTACCGAGCGTAAGTTCCACTGACTTTCCGATTACGAAGATAACCGAGACTCGCTGAGACTACCTGCTTTCATCGACCCAGGTTTTGCCCAGTTTCGCCATGCCCTCCTGTGAAATGTGTTAGCGCGTCCACGCTCCGGGCGATCTTTGGGAAACTGGAATCAGGTGCCAAGTGCGGAATGAAAATGAGAGGGACGAGATCTTGGAGGGATGGGATTAATCAATTATTCCGCAAGCAATATAAGAACGACGAGGGGAATAATATATATAAGTGACAGAAGGGGAGATTGAGAAGGGAAACCTGTCTTTCTCACTTGGAATTTTCTTCTTTTCCACCGGCGCAGCGACAAAAGTTTCCAAGCTATGAGCCACATTCAGAAATCTCGACACCCTAAGAAAGAATACATATGCCAAGCATATAATGCACACCCACACACACACATCCACACCCACACACACACACCCACACACGCACACACACCCACACACACGCACACACCCACACACGCGCGTGCACACGCACGCACGCGCACACACACACACACACACAGACACACACACACATACACAAATATATATCGGCAGTAGAAGCGTGAGAGCATCGGTGGAATTGAGCAAAGGCAGGATGCCAACGGTTCGAGGGAACTTCGCGAGTGGACGCATTTGGGGATTTCGAAGTTTAGACTCTATACCAAGCGATAATGCTTTCCCGCCTTTTCTCTCTCTCTCTCTCTCTCTCTCTCTCTCTCTCTCTCTCTCTCTCTCTCTCTCTCTCTCCCTCTCTCCCTCTCTCGCTCTCCCTTTCTCTTTCTCTCTTTTTGCCCTTCGGGTCGCGCCATCAGGGAGGCCTGGGCGACAAGCTTGGATGAAACTTTCCTTCTCGCCTCGTGTGCGCCTGAGCTTACTCCTATACCGTCGCGTTCGATCGCGACAAAACACCCCCCCCCCCCCCCCCATACACACACAATCGGAACTTTATCCCCTCCTCTAGCACGACGTTGTCGATTTGGGGTTTTTTTTCGTTCCGAGCTTCGCCTCAGCGGAAGTAGAAGATACTAGACACTCGAGGAGAAAAATGTTTTGTCATCTCCGGCAGGGTTGCAAATATTTGATTGGAACGAAGGTTCATCGTTGTTATTGCATTGCTCTGTGGAATATCATAAGATTTATTTTAATTCGTGTTCAGTTTGCCATTTCCTCGGAGAGACCTCGAAGGTTTGCCACAAGTCACGAATTTCTATTGCACGTTTTGCATTTGCACGAGGGCACGGGGAAACTGCGAAAAACCTGGAACGATAGAGACGGACGTGTTTTGCTGTTTGGTCAGTTGGGTTACTACCGGGACCTCGGCAAATCTGACGCTTGAGAGCTCCTTCGAATGGTCACCCATCCAAGTATTGGCCCGGGCCAACTCGTCGATGGGTTCAATGTTTTTTGGGTCATGTTTTATGATCTGCAACGCAAGTGATCCTCCGTTTGATGGATCATGCCTAGTTGTAACAGTCGAAAACAGTTTATTTTTGGGATTTTCTTTTAAATCGTACTTTCTGGGAAAAAGCGTTTATAGTTTCAAACGATGCACGTCAACTTAACAGCCTATACATCTGTCAATTTTCATCCGATCCTCTTGACATGTTTCGAGAACATTTATGAGATGATAGACCGTCGAAATATGTTGGTTTTAAAAACAGTGTTTTTTCGACTTTTATAATTGGGCATAACCTCTTAACGCGAGCCTCTACATACGAAATCCGAAAAATGAGTCAAAACGAATTCGTGGCTTTTTCCAATCAGTGACAATCCTGCCGAATACACAAAGAAAATATTTCACGCATAAAAAAACCTAAAAGGCGGACGGGGCGAAGCAATGAAAAAGTTCCATCACTCTCGACGTTATGTGCGTTTTTTTCCCGCGTGATTCTCGAATTTCGTGGTCTCGAAGGACAACCTTCCAAGTTTCAGAGTGCGAGTGCCGAATTGTCGAAATTCAGTGAAAACGACGAGGGCGGAGATAGAAGTCTCGAATTTCGTGGTGTATCCCGAGGGGCGATGGCCCCTGGATCCGGCGAATAGAGGGGCTTATGGTTGTGGGAGAACACGCATGCGGCGAAGTTCAGGAAATACGAAGTGCCTCTTCATTGCCGAGAGGGAAAGAGAAAGTACATTTGTATTTATTTTTTACCCTCGACAAAAGTATATTTACACTCGTAGCTATCGTTCATGTCACAAAATACACGCACTGTGGTTTTGTTTGGTTTGCGCTTGTATTCGTGTCTCGAATTGTAAGGCTTCGTACCAATTAATCCTTGTAAATTGTACCTCCGGCAAATTCGACCAGGTAAAAACGAACTTCGGGTGAAGTGTACCAAATGGAAACTAACCGCAGGTAAATTTCACCTGAAAGAAGGTCGACCTCAGTTCAACCGAAGCAGTAGAAAACCATCTGCAAGTGAATGAAACGAATTACCATGAAAATTAGTTTTCACGATAAAATCTTTTCGAACGAAACGATATATCCTACACTCCCAAAAAGTGTAAAGTATTTTTTTCTAACGAGGAACACTTTGGTGATCGCCTGCGATTTTGTTGTAACTCGTGAATATGGTAGAACATTCAAAACTATTGGGTACGCAGTTATTTTTATCGGCGGAAAAACGGTTTCAAGGGGTGCAAGCACCCCTCGGAGAGACATATGTGAAGGGCTGATTCTGCAGTTTCACTGGCAAGCAGTCCACCGATTTCAGTCAAACGAAAATTGTTCGCATGCAAAACGATCAAAAATCCGCTGTGAGTACATGGAAAAAAATAAAAATGAAGGGATGAACCAACCCTCTCTTTTTCTGCCTCTCATCCCACATTTGAAAGGGGTGCATTACATTTAATGAACCGGGTAACACTTTGAGGGACGGGGGGTAGAATCATAGCTTACGTATTTTGATATTTTTGTCGGATAAAAGCCTCTTGGGGTAGACCGTAATATATAGATTTTTGAGGATTTTGAATGAAAATTGAGGGTTTTGGAGGGAATCAATGGTGAATACGATAACCGCAATTCATAATTTTTTTTTACCGAGAGATCGCGAAACTAGAAACGTGAACCTTCAAAATTTGTTTTCTTTCATTTCGATACGATCATTTTTCACTTAACAGCGCTTCAAAAAACACTTAAAAAATTGAAGAAATTTTCTGTTCCTTTAATTTTTGCAGTAGTATACATCGATAGGGACTTATCCAAAAATATCAAAAATCCAAATTTTCCTCCCACCTCCGTAAAAAAAGCTTCTGCACTGAATCACGGCCCACTTCCTTTCCGTTCTGTTTGGAAACTTCGATCTACACTCATTCTTTTCGGAATCTTACCTTTTTCAAAATACCGTTTAATTCGTCGAGCTCCAATAATATTTCGATTTTTGGCCAAATTGCAGAGACGAGTCATCCTTGTCCCCCAATTGTTCCATTTCATTTTTCTCTGCCACGTTTATGTCATTCAAATAGAATTTACGCTATGGCTGTTTAAAATATCCCGATATCGGCGATTTTGAAAAAATGATGAAAGTGGTCGAAATTTTAATTATTTCATTCCTTCCAGCATCACGAGCATTCCTTATGCAAGAAAATGACAATTAATTCGAGGGGGGCAAGCAAAAAGAGGAATTGTCAAATATATCGAATCAAAATACCGATGAGAAATAGGAGTCTGCTATTCGTTTCAGTAATAACATTTACGTTACGACGTAACTGTGCAAGACTGCTGCATACTCATAACGCGAAACTTTTAACGAACATCTCATATTTATTCATAATCCAGGATCGGTTTGCAGCGTGGAAGACACGAAACAGTTCTGATCACGTTTTGGTTTTCCCTTGGCGCTGAGAAGCCTGTGATCCTTACTCTTCCAACGCAAACCAAAAGGCGAGTCCCCGTGGTGTATTCGGTAACTTTCACTACTCTGGAAACGACCTATGGATATGTTCCTACAGTTTCGTATAATCTCGTATTAATGTCTTCCCAAAAGAGCCCAACTGAATCTCCTCTCTCGCTCTTGAGGGAATCGTTCGGGACGGAAGTCTTGGATGATTTTTTCTCTACTTGAATTGAATTGCAGTACAAAATATCAATTGCAGAAGACAATGACATCATTCCATTGAATTAGAAATCAAGATACTCAATGAAAAATGCAAAAATCCATTAATCGTTGCAGAAGAAAATTCAATTAGAATTAAATTAGAATTTAAATTAAATTAGAATAAAAATTGGGGCTTAAATTCAATTTAAATAAACAACAATTAGCGTGTACATGGATTTGTTGTTGAAACAATTTGTAGTGCCTCTTGAATACACTTGAATTATTATTAATACTCGTTTAAGTCTTTACTTGAATCACTTTAACTTGAACCTAACTTAAGTTAATGAACTTAAGTTTCTGATCTTTGATCTTGAATTCTGAACTTGAACTTAACTTAAGTTAATGAACCTAATTTGGAATCTTAACTTGAATTACTTTGACTTGAACTTAACTTCAATTAATGAACTTAACTTGAATTACTTTATTACTCTTTTAGCCCTCAATACCCTTCAATTTTGTTCAATTCGAACATTTTAACTTGAACTTAACTTAAGTCAATCAACTTAACGTGAACTCTCAACTTTGACTTAGCTTAACTTAAGTTAACGAACTTAACTTAACTTAAGTTAATGAAACTAACTTGAATTCTTGACTTCAATTACTTTGACGTGAACTTAACTTAAATTGAACTTATTAACTTGAATTAAATTAAACTTAAATTAAATTAAGTCGAATTGTTTGAATTCCCTTTTAATCCGCAATACCCTTAAATTCTGTTCGATTCGAATCTCAACGAATGGAGCTCATGCTAACTTAGGATGTTGAGTCCCAAATCACAAATGATGATAAAATTCTGAAAATTTGGTATGTTTTTGTATGAAGTATTTCAGAGGTCGTGTAAAAATTTCACGACAATTAGGAAGCTCGTTATTGAACAATTAACATTCACAAATTAAATGTTGTTTTATGGAAACTGATGTAACTTTGCAATAAGTTTTTTTTTTGACCTCTCAATTTTATAATATCTACAATATACTGAAAGCAACGGAAACAAAACGAAGTTTATTGATAAATTTTTTTTTATTTCTTTTAAAAATTGTTCTTACCAAAATGTTAATTTCTTAATAACGAGCTTCCTAATCGTCGTAAAATTTTAACACGACCTCTTAAATACTTCATACAAAAACATACCAAATTTTCAGAATTTTCTTATCATTTTTTATTTTAACCCTTAAGGAGGTTGAAGTAATGATGATAGAATTCTGAAAATTTGGTATGTTTTTACATGAAGTATTCAGGAGGTCGTGTAAAAATTTCACGACGATTGAAAAGCTATTTATTGAACAATTAACATTAACATGTTTCATAGGGACTCAACATCCTTAAATTTCTTAACTTGAATTACTTTAACTTGAGCTTAACTTGAATTCTTAGCTAGAATTACTCTAACTTGAACTTACCTTAGTTTAATGAACTTAACTTGAATTAATTTGATTCGTTTTTAATTCTCAATACTGTTCAATTATCTTTAGCTCGAATCTCAACAAATGGAGCTCGTTTTCTATTCGACGTCAAATTATTGTTTTTTTTAAGGCTCAGTCCATCGCTGCTCGTCTTTAATTCCCACCGAGTTTCCCATTTTTCCCGCTCTCTCGCCTCTTTATATTCCCGAATCGCCGTTCGTGCGCACGGTAAAACTTTTCCGCTGTTTCAACTGCGATAAGAAAATCGGGATAATCCTTGGGATACAGAACTTTAGATCGCATTGCGAAAAAATAAAATAAACTTTCCTTTTTTTTCAGCGCGAATCCATACTTCGTTGAACCGAAGGCTTTTGCGCGATAACGAATGACGAATGGCACAAACGAGGGCTCAAGTGTGTTTCGCGAATAAGGCCTTTCAATTTTGTGATCCATATTGTAGCAGTTTGAAAGTATTGATTCGAATCTCAGTCTCGCTCAACGATCCAATGGTCCGCGATCAATCTGACTTTTTTTTACCAATCGTTACTTTTCTTCTATCAACCGTTACTTTTTTAAAAATCAATCGTTACTTTTTTGTCTTATCGATCTTTACTTTTTTTTTTAACCAATCGTTACATTTTCTCAATCTGTCGTTCGCCAAAAGTTTAAGAACCGACATTACAACTGAGAACGCTGCGATTGGAAAAGCGAGGGCAGAAAGGAATATTGAATTTTGAAAAATAGAAATCAAATTCAGGGAGGCTACCAGTCCAATGGTTTTTTAATTTAAATTTCAGTCGAAATTTTTTAATGGATACCCCGTGCAAATAATGAGAATTCCGTTGAGTGACATTTATTCTCCATACATTCCAGTATCTTTACAATTTTTTTCATAAGACGTTGTAACAAAATGACGACGCTGCAGCTGGACGAAGAGAGTCATCTTCGTCTGATAGTGCCCTGCGGCTGGCAGGAGTTCAGCTCCTATTTTTGTACCTATAACGAAAATTCAAAATAATTCTAGTTCTAGAAAAGATTCGCCCTCGACGTGCACAGGAAAATCGAAAAATATCGTTTTTTATAAAATTCTGCATGTTGGCAGAAGAAAAGTGTTTTCGGTAAAAAACCATGGCCGAAAATAGTTTTTTTTCGGAAAGAATTTTCAACACATCGAAAAAGTGCATCGTATTTTAGTGAAAGATGTTATTTCAAAAAAATCTGCAAGTCGATGAGTGAAGAATTGGCAATGTGAGGTTGCCGGCCGCAGGACACTATTGGACGGAGGTGACTCGCCTCATCGAGCTTCAGCGCTGTCATGTTCTTGAAAAATCTAGTGAAAAATTTGTAAAACTGCTCAAAGATATGTAGAATAAAGTTAACTGAATGGAATTTTTATCCTCTCAACTGGGTCGAATCTCACCTTTTTCCGGACACAAGGCTTTCACCCTTAACCCTTCGTTGACACACTCATATTATGATCGGTGAAAATAGGCGACAGGTATTTTTTTCCATCTACGAAACCCGATTTTTGAGGGATAAAACGCACCCTCGAAAGAAGGGGTGTTTTTCGATTTTCGTTGACAACGTTTTAAAGGTACGGGATATGAAAAAAAATGTTAATTGCAGCAATGTTTATTTTTTCGTGTACTATATATTGGAGATGAGAACGATAATGTTACCGACGAAAAACGAAAAAACACCCTATTTTCGAGGGTGCGTTTTACCCCTCAAAAATCGGGTTCCGTAGATGTAAAAAAATATCTGTCACTTACTTTGACCCATTCTACAAGCATGTCAAATTTAATCGAAATCGGAGAGATCGACCTCTATGGATAGTGGATAGTACTCTATCCACTTGCCGTTAACAACCCTTCTGCTGGTTTTTATTGAAAAAATCAGGGATACACCTTAACCATTTCTCAACACGTCTGCACAATTGAAATTCGGAAGGTGAAAAATTGAATTGTAAAAAATTGCTGAGACACTCAATTTTGGGGAAGTAAGCACTTTCCCTCGAGTTCTTCCGAGTCAAGATGACCCAGTGAGTCAACGTAGGGTTAACAATAACAAAATCCCCACGTTGTCACTCAAAGCGATGCAGAACTACGCACCACCGCCATTCCCATTCTCGTTTCTTCATCGTGACTCGATGCTCCTGGACCACAGTTTAGGATACGGACCTTCATTCATTGCTCTATTTCACGAGTAACCGGCGAGCCTCAAGTTCGCTCAAAGCACGAAGTTTCCAGCCACGCGGGAGCTCGGGGAAATGACCGTCGAGCGGCCCTCCAAAAGAGCCGTCAAAGCGAATAAAATGGGGGAAGAATGCGCAGATAAAAAAAGGGACGGAAGAAAAGCGTGTACGTCGAACGAATGGTATATTAGCCGAGCAGATCGAGTAAGGAACGTCACGGGGATTACGGGAATTAAGCGAAACGTGAGCGAAAACATGCGCAACAAAACCGCCAGTGAGAGAGGGGTGGTGAGAGCGAGAGAGAGGGGAGAGAAAGAGAGAGAGAGAAAGGAAAAAAAGAATGAAAGGTCAGGGGGTGTATCGAGCCGAAGGTCCGAAAAGGGCGGAAACGCGTTAACGTTGTTCCACGCGTAGAAAGCGTGTATGTGTAATCCGCGCCTCGTAAATTAGCCTCCGGGCCGGGAGCAATTGTGATATCGAGAAAGGCTGTAGAGCGGAAGGGGATGAGAGAAAAGGGATTCCGTAGGGTATAAAGGGCGGTATACCGAGGGAGGATGGGGCGCGGAGGGAGAAGGTTTGGGGCGTTAAGCCGTGAGCTTACGCGATCCTTTTAAGAGGAAACCTAATCCACATTCAATGCTCGACACGATGCTTCGCGGGCTAGTAATGGCTCGAAGTTGGTCGTTGTGTACGCGTGGGAGCGCGGAGAGATGGCGCCACTGCTGCTGCGCTTCGGCCCTCTGGTGAGCGCGTTGCTGTAACTACGATGACGTCACGCGCGAACTCGTTACCGAAGAGTGGACACGTGCGCGGCGCCCCCATGACATTATTTCCCGTATGGCCTACGTGCATGGCCTACTTTGCAAATGGCACGTATATTGGGGTGAACTTGCCTAAATCGTACCATGCAGCATCACTGACGGATCGAAACGAAACTACTGCACGGCCATGTTGGGTAGCGAGAGTTCCAAAAATTTCCGGAAGCTGCATCGTAAAATGGTCGAACAATGGATATTTTGTTACTTCTCACTGATATTTCGATCATGTCGGTGAAATTCTGTTGCAGTGTTTTTCAAGCTTCTTGAATACGCGGCCCCTTTACAAGTAAAAAAATTCAGCCGCCCCCCCCCCCCCCCCCCTAGAGCTGGTAAGGGAAGCTTTGAAATGATTAGTGCCATTCGCCATTTCCTACTTATGTGAACGTCCAGTGATTTTGTGTCCAGTAAAAGAGACGAAAACTCAGCACTTTTAGCGTAGAATTAGAATTTTTTACTGAAGGTAGATGGTTGCATACTGAAAGTAACGGCAATGAAATTTCGCCCTTCAACTTGCCCCTAAGAAATAGGGTATAGAAGTTAGGTGATGAGCAGCCCCTATCTTTAAAAATAGTGGCACAAAAACGATTCGAAAATTCGGGGTTGATGCGTGTGTGAGCGGAGTAGACATCGCTGCGTCCTTGTCTGGGTCGGTGGTGCTCTCGCGTTTTTGTGCCGCTTTTTTCAAAGATAGGGGATTGGACGTCAGATAACTTTATACGTAATTTATTATTTCAAACAACTTTTGTTTGAAATCTTTTTTCATCGGGCTATTAATTATCGAGATACGGCGATTTTTAAGTTTTCAACCTAAGGGTTGGGGCGAGTTGAGAGGCAAAATTTCATTGGAGTTACTTTCCGTATACATCCATCTAGCTTCAGTAGAAAATTCTAATTCTACGCTAAAAGTGCTGGGTTTTCGTCTCTTTTACTGGACTACAACGTTCTCTTCAATGGTGAACATAAAAACTAAGAAGAGAAATAGGCTCCAATTAGAAAACGATTTAGATATTTGCATCTCAAAAATAGAACCACGACTCGATAACTTATTGAACAATAAATAGGCACAACCTTCTCACTGAAATTATTGTATTTTTATTGAAGTGTAGGAACTACAACCCTTGCTTATTACTTTTATCTGGCTTGCGACCGCGACCCCCCAAGCAAGATTTTCCGCCCCTTCTGGGGGTCGCGACCCAAACGTTGAAAAAAACTGTTCTGTTGTATTCAGTGGAACACGAATGTATTCTGGGGTGATGCGTACAGAAAAATAGTTCTTTATTTTGAGAAATGGCATCGACTTCGATCATCACAAGAACCGCGTTTCTGTTTGGTGTGATACTTTGGGTTTGGATGTTGCACCCAAGCCGTACCGGTAGGGTTGTTCCGAATAGTATCGGTATGATCCGGGAATAATTGAACTTTTCATTTACGTGACTCAACCTTGCACAAGTACACTAACGGGTTACACCTATCTCGTGACCGGGAAAAAGAGGAATTTTTGTTAATTTTTTCGGGGAAAAAGCGTGCAGGGGTCCATTTTTTTACATTCAAGAGTATGGCTTCAAGTATCTTTTAGAATCTTTGTATGGAAAAATATTTATAAATGCGGTAGACACGATGGTTTATGCAAACGCCTGTTTTAAAAACGTCTTTCGCCGTGACCACCGCTCCTCGGAAGCAAATCATCTGAAAAAAAAATTCAACGCATTTAGTTTGTGCATGAAATTGAAGAGTTTTTGGACAAAGTATTTAACAAAATGTTGATTTTTGAAAAAACGACGGCAGTCCAAAGTGAAAGTATCGATTTTCGTCGATTAAAAATGACTATGCATCGAAAAAAAAAAATCCTTCGTCCATGCACTGCTTTTTGATGTGTAAAAGGAGCTTATCAAATTTTAATCTACCTAGCTCATAGCTCCCTTAATTTCGAACAGATCCACTTGAAACTTTCAGAGACTACTGTCGAAAAGTTATATTTTGAGAATCCGTCGAAAACCAACATATTCAAAACCTTCAGCTAGGTGTAAGCCTCTAACAGGGATATTTGAAAATTTACATGTCAAAGAAGAAAATGAAATAGTCTACCAGTTTTGCTCAGCTTAGTTTTGGGTTCACCATCTTTGTCCCCGAGGGAACAACCAGCCCATAAGATACCAATGTGACAATTCCGCATCATCGCGAAAGCTCTTTTCCGTCATCAGTAAAATTTACGATAATCCTGGTACGATCGAGAACCAACACTTCCAAAAAGTACTCTGAACATTTTAGCAAAATGTGCATACAATTGTGCGTCCAACAACAATTTGTCTATTTTGAGTTCGCCTTTTACGAGAAAGATAAGTACGTAAATGAATAACCCTGATCATTTTCCTTCCCATCAAAAAAGAGGATCATTGATAATATCTAATCATTGGAAAAATAATTAACTAATAAAAATTCAGTTTTTATTACAATCAATAAAATATTTTAGAGCCCTTACTTATATATTACAAATCCTAGCTCATTTATAATTATTAAATATCAATCGTTACATAATATTTAAATGCCAGATTGTCGATTTATTTTCCCTGAATAAAATCTTAAAAGCACTAAATCAAATAATATCTGCTAACAAGAAAAGTCCCCAGGGGCCACGATTAGGGTGAATCTCCTCTAACTGGATCTTCGCGTCACCCGGGCTCGAAAATTGAATACTTGATCCGTGAATTCGCTTTCAAGACGCCCACGGCACGGTTGATGCACGTGGGATCGTTGGAATCGAGTGGAAAGCCGCCTGATCACATATGTATGCCAGCAAATGTGGTATTACGTTAATACTTGCCCGAGCGTATATGTGCGAAGAGTAGGCCTTGGTTCCCTTTGCGCGCATAGGTGGCGCGCATTGTAGACGGAAATTTCGGAGTGGGAGATTGACGAGCACCCCACTCCCTTTCTCGTACTAGCTCAACAATGCGTGAATATGCCGGAAAATACACTCGCACACGTACGCACCCAAACACGTGCAAAAGAGCTTTACATACCGTACGAATATCGTCCTGGGGTCTTCCCATTATACATTTGCTCGTATGGACGACACGTGTGTCCTGATGAACGAAAGGACGCACTGGAACGTTATTCAGCAGAGCTGAGCCATGTCGGTTCAGCCTTTTCGTCGGAGAACTGCCGACGTGTATCCCTTCGCGCGCAGGAGGTACTGTGGACTCGGGAGCACCGAGGGTGACAAAGGGGGATGAAGGAGAGCACGAATCCGCAAGTGCAACGACCTGAATCCCAACGATCTCGCTGCATGCCAGATACCGGTGTAATCGGGCGAGTGAGCACAACAGAGAGAGAGAGAGAGAGAGAGAGAGAGAGAGAGAGAGAAGGTGCTAGTAAGATAAAGCTGCATGACGTACGGTACACTAGAGTGACATGTCACATTCCGCGACATATATATCACAAGTATTATAAAATTGTCGACGTGCACCCATCCGAATACAAAGCAATATACATTTCAAATGATTTTATGACCTTACACATTGTTTCCAAAAAAAATTGTTTTTTATTCAAAATCTCCGCCGTTGTTCAATAAAAAATTGGGTATTCATTGTGAAGGAACGGTACTTTATGTTTTATTCAAATTGAAATTGCTTGCTGAGTCACTCGTAATGTATAAGTGCAAGTTCTTCTTGCGTTTGGCATGAACCTCCCTCCAATAATGCTTCCAATTCCGCGTCATCGTACACTTTTGGCCTTCCGCTACGATCTTTGTTTTCGACGTCAAACTCACCGTTCTTACATTTTTGCAACCACTGACAACTTCTCTCACTTGAAGCAGCCTCACGATATACTTCTGCAAGCAATTGATGCGCCTCGGCTGCAGATTTCTTCGAATTAAGGTAACGGTACCAATGCTCGGGGCGTTTGCATTCTATTCACCCTTCAATTGTTAATTTATTACTGGAAAACAGTACGCTATTAACGAATTTTAGTAGAAAAATTGACGAGTTATATTAACGAGTCGGCGTCAGTCATGTCATGAATGCACTTTTCTAACCCGAAGAGCCAAAGAGTTGCGATTATTTGTGACAGGAATAGGAATCTATTTTTTTTTATCAATTTCTAGACTAGACTTATGACCAATCGAAAGCGAGTCCGACCGACTTTTCGACGCCGCCGTTACACTTCGCGACCTCGCGACAAATGACTTGTTACTAACTTAGTTTTTGATTTTGAAAAAAGAAGTGAAAAAAGAAGGGAAAATTAATTGGTAAGTACATGTGTCCCATATTTAGATAATATATTAGGTAACGTAACTAGTCGCGACGCAAACAAAGTTTGTGGTTATGTGGTCGGCTTTCCGCGAGGTTATACGGCATCGATGCCGTCTTTTTCTTATGTATTCAAAAATGTGTCCGGAGGGTTACTTTTTTCACTGATATACCGAATTAGTGCTTACGGGGGTCGAGTCACCAGAAAGTTATGATAATATATGGTCAGTATATGGATGAATAAAAAAGAGTTCTCACGTACCTGTTCAATTTAAACTCTGTAACTATAAGAATGAATTTTTGCATGTCCGAAAACTAGGGCCTCATACTGGTCGGTAGTCAATAAGGCGTGTCCGAAAATTGGGTCATGATAGTGTTCGAACATAGGTACGTAACGCGAAAAGCTGTCCGAAAATTGGTACATTTGGTACTATTGAACATTTAAATGTATAAAAATAAAAATATTCAACTTTTCGGCAGTTAATGCATGTGTTTTGAAAACTTGAACTTACGAGCTTGCCGTTAGATCCGGTCATTTTTTTTTAAACGGTCCATAAATGAATAATAAGTCCTACAACCTAAGGATGCTTTTAACGTCCGAGCATTAGTACCGTTACCTTAAAGAAGTAAATAAAAAGTTCCCGCAAATGGCGCTAATTCGTGTCAAAACTCGACATTTTCGCACTAAAAAAATTATGTCATGCTGATACGAAATCGCTAATGTTTCAAGGTTATGATCTTGCCAAATGTCCAACCTTACGATATGACGTTTTACATCTAAAAATTTCAACCACAAACTTGGTGGGGCCATCTTTTGTCAAACGGCGGAGACTTATTTGTACTCCCAATAACTTCATTTTTTAATATATATTTGTAATTTTTATTTCTGTTTTTCGTTCGTATGCCCTTTTGGGTTTAAGATCTAATGGGTGCCACTGTGCGCCACACTTGTCACTTCGCCATGCCGTCCACAGAGAGCCTTCAAGTGTTGTCCTAATAGAACGCGATTATGCAACTATCGTGAGTTCGCGCGAGTTTGGCTCTTACGAACCCGCGATCAAACATACAGGTGTCGAATAAGTGACCTACCAAGTGTAAAAGTATGAAACCGGAATTTTTTGTCAACATTACACGTCTGTTGTTTGAAAATGATAAAAACGAATGGAAACGGCTTTCTGCGTCACATTCAATTGATCCGCCAGTTCTTGTTGACTTTGAGTATCATCTTCATCCAATAAGGCTTGCAATTCGTTGTCTACGAACTTTTTCGGTGGTTTCCCACGCTCTTCGTTTCTCACGTCAAAGTAACGACTTTTGAATTTTTTGAACCACTCGAAACACTGTGTTTTACCAAGAGCATGTTCACCGTAAGCTTCGACAAGCATTCGATGCGATTCTGCAGCAGTTTTCTTCAAATGATAACAGACAACCAAATGCTGTCCGCAAATCGTAGTTCGTAGGCACAAAACTCGACATGTTTAAGGTTATAGAAAAATGTACCGGTGTAGGGAACTTGGGTTGTTGTGTGTTGAAAATCATCGTCAGCTGTTAGAGGGAGATGACGGCGCTGCAGAAGCGGTCTTACGGTCCCTATGGCTAGCACCATCTATATGGCAATTCCGGTTTCATACTTCTACACCTGGTGACTGACATTCGCGCGATGTAATGCATACCTGTACGTTTGATCGCGGGTATGTACGAATGAAATTTGCGCCAACTTGCGATGGTCGCGTAATCGCGTTCTATTAGGACTAAGCCTCAGAGTGTTGGCCAGAGCTTCTAGTCAAGCTGCTAGGGCTTCACCCATCCAAGTATCGGCCCAGGTCAATTCTGGCATGGGGGATGTGTTTACCCATATAGGGGACGTTTTTGTTCTGTATATTATTACGATGAAAATAGTATGGCTGGTAGGGTAATTCCGGGGGAGTTGGCTATAAGGGAGAGATGACCAATAGAAATGTTTCATAGAACCACGCACTAGATTTCACCTGTTACTGCTTAATTCGCTTTGCATCGTGTGCAGGTGTAGTGTACGAGCAAAATTTTTGCTAACAAAATGTTAAGTACGTAAAATCCTTTTTAATTATTCTGTCTACTGCTAAAGTTTTTTGAAGGTTTCTTGTTTTACATTGTGGTGATGTTATTTTCTACAAGTAATGGTTACTTTTAGAAAGGTTTGGTAGGTTTGTATTTGTTGAATAGTTGTAGGTTTGTATTTCTTGAATAGTTCACGAACAGTGCTTTGTTATAACCTCAAGAGTTCGCATGTATTGTTTCTACTTGTTTGCATTTCAGATGTGGCCATCTCTCCCGGAAGATTAGGAGAGATGGCCACGTACAGTCGGTGTATGATGATCATGGTATTAGTTGTAATGTGTTCAAGTAAATCATTTTTCCTAGATTTGTTTTGAGTGCCTAATAAGTACAAGAGAAAAGCAATTGCTCTACGAAAGAACTGGACCCAAGGATACTTAAAAGAAGCTATTAGTGGTATAAAAAATGATGAATTGTCAGTTCGTGGGGCCCCTAGGACCTACGATATACCTAGGAAGACCTTAGAAAAACGATATAAGAACAATGACAAAAAATGTTGCGGAGAAAATTATTATGAAACTCGTCTGATCGAAGTCTGGCTTCACTGGATAGTGTGCCAACTTTGGGTACACACAAAGTATATTGATTTCGATGATATGTGTTCTAGATGTGGCCAAAGAAAATAATTAAAAATCGAAACATAAAACCAAGAAGAAAATCGAGAGCATAATGCTGGGTAAGTGGCCATCTCACCTCTACTCCTATGGCCATCGAATCCGGATACTTCCGGAGAGATAGCTAATCGTGTTTTTAAAAAAATCTAAATTTTAAGGTTGATCTGATAGGAGTTGGTTTTAAATTCGAAAATTATGCTAAAGTTAAATGTTGAAAGTTTAATCACAAATAAAGATAAGTTAAGAAACGTCTGTACTTTGATTTTGACCGATCCTTGTAAAACTGTGACCAACTACCCCAGACTTACCCTAACTGACATACCTAATATTTATTGGGTTCAAAGACAGGTTTTGCCAAATTCGCTCACTCGTTTTTATCCTCCCTACTCCGGTACCTTCTGCGTCTCTCGTCCTCGTCTCTTTACCGCATTACGATGAACCAACCAATGAATGGACGAATAACGACACTGTAGGATTCAGATGGACTGGAAAATGGAAATATTATCGAAACAAATTCTTCCATCGCTATAGCTCCTAAAAGATATTATTCTGATAGTTAAAAAAATGTTCGAAGTAATTGTAACAAATAATATTGAAAGAATTGATAAATAGGTAGCGAAATGACTAAATTGTCGGTAAATGGACGAAATTACCAGTAAATGAACACCGACTGCCAGTAAATGGACGTGTAGTGTAGATAAACGCTGTAACGAATAACGATTTATTATTTATTTTTATCAACTGCTAGATTTGGAGATCACTGTATTGCACAAAAATTATAATATTCTTATAGATATGAGTATTGTGTTTGTTATTACGATTTCGGAGAAAAGACACTAAACTTTTTTGCATCTTAACGAGACATGCTGAAAAAGCTACCAAAGTCTGCTTCGACAAAGAAATAGCCAACCAAATTTGGTCAAAATAAAAAAAACGAATGCAATTATTTTGTAACAACATTTAATTAAATGTACATTGTGATTCATTAACGGTATGAAATTTTACAAGTTTTAGTAGATGAGCTAAATTGCTTACTCTACTTTCAAAATTATCAGAACAGAGCCCATATGTCCATTCCCTGGAAAGAGGTTAGAATGCAGGACCAGTGAATAAACATGTCTAATTCTGACCTATTATTACAAATGTATTTAAAAATTTTGCACAAAATCATAGATTGATTCTATTTCAAATGATGAAAGTAATACTTTTTCTCAAAACTCATAAGAACTCTTGTTGTTTGTTTTTGAGCACCTACTGTGCACAGCCGTATCGTAACTAACAAGAAAGGTTGCGAGGTCGATCTCCCCGATTTCGATGAAACTTGACATACTTGTAGAATGGGTAAAAATAGGCAACACGTATTTTTTTTTTTTTTTTTTTATATCTGCGGAACGTTTTAACGGTACGAGATATGAAAAAAATCAAATTGCAATAATGTTTATTTTTTCGTGCACTATACATTGGAGATGAGAACGATAAAGTTGCCGACGAAAAACACCGCTTTTTTCGAGGGTGCGTTTCACCCCTTAAAAAGCGGGTTCCGGGGATATGAAAAAACACGTGTCGCCTATTTTTAGCCATTCTATAAAAAATTCCGTGTGACGTCAAAATAGACGAGAAATCGGTTTTAACGACACCTCAAATTTTTTTCGCTAAATTATAGTGATTCCAGTTTTTATCGACAATTCGTATTATTTACTGATTTGAGGGGCTATACCATTGTGAACGCTGAAAATTTGCGTGATTTTTGGGAATTTTTTGGAAGAAAGGTACTCAATTAAATGTTTCAGCAAATTAAGAATATTATTTGGCTATATTTGACCTATATTACATAATTTCTTCATAGAACAATATTGAGATCCAAGCGATTTATGCGCTGCCTTCCGAGGCGCCAAAAAAGGTTCCTCCACTGCTAACATGATTCCCGCCGATTAAGTAGCCGAAACCGAACAAGGAAAGAATGTCGTTAAACTGGAAGGTATTTCCTGTACACTGACGTAGGATTTTCGAAAAATATCAAAATCTAACAAAATGGCGTAGTTATGAAAAAGTCTATTTTCTTGCCTATAAAATAGTCGTTTTTTTCAATGCCAAATCGTCAATTTTCATCCAATTAAAAACATCCTATGTCATTGTGGAGTAAATATATTCAAGAGTACTCGGTTCAAATTTCAAGTCAATCGGATAATTGCTCTTTGAGTTACAATGTCAGCAAATTTGAAAAATCTCATTTCGAGAAAAACGCGTTTAAAGATTTAACTGGGGCATTTTATACCTATGAGCGGTTGCTCTTTAGAAGGCTGCCATTCGAGGAGTATGAGGGATACGGCCTTGACATTTTTAGAGGATATTCTTGAAAGTATAAACTGTCAAAAAAGCAAAAAAATCGATTTTTTGAAAGTGTCACATTGGTATAGCCCCTTAAAATATAAATCAGCTTTCGTCCATTCCCCGGTCAACGTTCATTAACAGGTCGGTTCACCCTATTTTCTTTTACTTTCGCCCCGGGCTTTTGCATCGCCGAGAACCGCGCTCATTAAGTGCAATAAAAACGGGCGGGGGTTTTTTTCCCGCCGTCTCGCCCACCGAGTCGCTTCACCGTCCGTTCGCCCGCTTCCATTTAGTGGAGAGTCAGACTCGTTGAAGCGACCAATTGCGCTGGCACTGAGGATTCAATCGAGGCCTGCTTCCGACTGGAAAGTCGGAGATTAACGGGCAAAGCCGAGAACAACGTTCTCCATGGTGCAAGGGAAGGAGAACGCTGACGCGCAAGTACGTCAGGTAGAAAAAACGATGTACAGACGGAACGAAGGAAAAATCAGACGATAAAAGGGAGAAAGTAGGAAAGAGAAGAAAATCACCATTCAGGGCTGAGGCTCGAAGGGCGCACAAAGGGCCAAAGGGAGGCGGGGCAGCGACCGGAGAGTGAAACTAGTTTGGAAAAGGTTGATGGTAAGCGGAAGTAGGCAAAAGGTGAAAATATAATGGTGCTCGGGGACGCGAGCGAATGAAATTCGTCCGGTACGTGAGATGGCTCGCGTGACTCGATAACTTTCATATTCGTGTCACGCTCAACCCCTGTTCTCCCAGTCCACACATATACGTAAGAATTTTTATTTTTTATTGAATGCTCTCCATGCAGGCGATACGAAATGGAAAGAGTTTGCTGCATAGTGTGCACGCATCAAATTTATGCAGGCGGATCCCGAGGTAAATAAGAAAGTTCTGGTCTTATCGACCAACGGATATAACACGAAGCGAACATGCATCCCCATACCGGCTCATTTTTTTTCTTTTGAATAATTTAAAATTCTCGCTTTACTACCCAATCATCGTCCCTCGCTCGACGGAGCTGCATCCAAACGACCTTCTTCCGTCAGAGTTCGTAATTCGACGATGCACCGTTGACGACATTCAACGTGGATCAAAGCCTAACTTGACGGCATCCCGTCAATCCTCAAACGAAAAGACGTAAATGGCTCCACCAATTGGCAATGGTGAATGTTTAAGGAAGCGGATGATTCAAGCTGGCGGTGTTCGCCGTGTGTTCAAATCATGTAGAAGTAACACAACGTAAAGGCGAGACACGCGTTGCCATATTGATTATACACACTTATGCATTTGGTAACACTTAATGCGTTAAAACTACACACGCGAATGTGCAATTTTTACGCATTAGATTATTACACACCTTCGTAGCTGTCTCCATGAACAACACGCTTACTGGAACACACATAACGTGTGTAGAATCAACATACAAGACGCGTATTTACACACATCGAACTAAACAATACACGTTGACAGCAACACACGAGCATAAATAACACAGGAAAAATCAACACAGTTTACGTGTGTTAATTGCGAGTTATTGATCGTATGTTTTAAAAATTACCTTGGTAACGCCATCACGTGAAACTCGTTAGTTGGTTTGACATTTATTGACTGACCGGTTAACAAGACCACATTTGATCTTCAATTAACCGGTTAACGGATTCAATTTACATCGTTGTCTACACACACAAGCTCTACAATAATATTTTTGGTAGCAGATTGCAATATACGGGTCAAAATACTGGAACCCATGGTCAACAAATCAATCGTGTGCCTACTCGCATCATACTACGTCATCATAATGTATTTAGAAAAGGCAACTATCAAAACTGTAAATATATAATCAACTTTATAATTAATATAATTAATACATCCAACACAGCGTAATATATAAGTAATTTCCAATAAATACATATATTTTGACGGTGAAGAGTTTTGTCATTGAATTAAATTTTCCGACGCATCCCATGTGTATGCAGTACTGCAAATATTAGTGTATTGTTCCTACACACTTTGAGGGTGAAAATAGCTGCAGACACTTTTTACACGTTTTAACGTGTGTAAGAAAATAACACACGTAAGTGTGTTGTTTGAACGCATATCTCCGTGTTATTTTTACACCGACATTTTTGTACACACGTTAAAACGTGTAAAAAGTGTATACAGCCATTGACGCACGTAAAGTACATAAAAATAACACACAACCCAAACAAATGTATTGTTTTTACACGCCTTACGTGTATAAATCACTGTGGGCACTTTTTACACGTGTGAAAATAACACGGGTAGATGCGTTCAAACAACACACTTACGTGTGTTAGTTTCGTACACACGTTAAAACGCGTAAAAAGCGTCTGCCGTCATCACACCCTCAAAGTGTGTAAAAGCAATACACTTATTTTTGCACTGCTGTATATACTTGGGATGCGTCGGAATAATAAATTGAATAACAAAAGCTTTTTATCGTCGAAATATATGAATTTATTGAACTGAACTCAACAGTACTTATAAATGACTCTGTAGTATGTATGAGAGGTGTCACTGTTTTTCTTGTCTTCGCATAGGCCAGGTCCTCACACAGCTTCACGATGACGGCCGCTTTTTGCTTGTCGGTGATGACCTCTAAACAAAAAAACGTCGCTGAAGATTCGATACAGCTATCGAAGTTTTGGAAAATGGATTCCAATTTCAGGATCATCCACGTGATAAACTCAAAAATGATCTATAAATGAAAAAGTTAAGACCAAATGTGGTCTTCAATTAACAGGTTAATCAATCGATGTCAAATCAATTAATGAGTTTAACGTGATGCCCTAGCCAAGATGATTTTAAAAACATATGATCAATACCTCGCGATTAACACACTTAAACTGTGTTGCATTTTCCCGTGATATTTTTCCTCGCGTGTTTTCAACGTGTGTCGTTTAGTCCAATGTATGTAAATATGCGTCTTGTATGTTTATTCTACCCGCTTTGTGTGTCCAAATAAGCGTGTTATGGATGGGGACAGCTACGAAGGTGTGTGATAATTTAATCCGTAAAAATGGCACACTCACGTGTGTAATTTTAACGCATTACGTGTGTAATTGTAACGCATTAAGTGTTAGGAAATGCATAAGTGTGTAAAATCAACATGGCGACGCGTGTCTAGCCTTTACGTTGTGTTACTTCTACATACTTTGAACACACGTCAAACACGCCTAGTTTTTCCAGTGTGGAGCACAGACCCTTTGCCCCTGATAAACCGATATTCGGAGGGTCGTGAGGATATCGACTGGACCAACTCTGGGCTTAGCCACCAACGAGGCTATCAATCTATATGCATTTGGTTATGGTGTCGGAGAGAGATAGAGACTTGCTGCGTACTGCAAACTCTTCCTGTCTCTCTATCCCTCTCTCTCTCTCTCAGCCTCCATCTCTCGTGGGTCTCGTTCGTTCCCTGAACTTTCCATTATGCACTCGCGAAGTCCAGCTTCGTTGTGTGTAGCCCAGTGCGGCGCGGAGAATACAACCCTTTATTTATAGAGGTGCGATAAGTCAGGTTACTCAGGGGGTGGTATAGGAAAAGGGGTTGTTCGGAAGGGAGGCCAGAGCTCCGGGAGTCGGTGGATGGAGGAAGGCTATACACGGAGGTTTCTACGCTGCGGGCTTCCCGGCACCGTTGCTTCGCCGAGCCCGTTTCGCATCAGGGGAACGGGTACGTGTTTGGTCAGACGTAAACTAAACTCCCGGGAACGATACGTGACCTCACTCCCGAGCGTGGGTGTTGTCGCGTCTGTGGAAAGAGGCAGAGAGGTAGAAAAAGAGAGAGAGCGAGAGAGAGAGAGAGAGCTCCTGTCCAATTGGTTGATAATAACCAATGGTTTTAATTCTCAATCTCGTGTCGTCACTTCTCTCCCACAGACTTTCCTCTCCTTTACCTGTCACTGCAAAAACTAGGGGTGTTTGACGCGTTTTCAAAGTATGTAGAAGTAACACAACATAAAGGCGAGACACGCGTTGCCATATTGATTCTACACACTTATGCATTTCCTAACACTTAATGCGTTAAAATTACACACTTAATGCGTTGAAATTACACACCTAATGCGTTAAAATTACACACGTGAATGGGCAATTTTTGCGCATTAGATTATTACACATCTTCGTAGCTGTCCCCATAAACAACACGCTTATTGGAATACACATAAAGTGTGTAGAATCGACATACAAGACGCATATTTACACACATTGAATTAAACAATACACGTTGATAGCAAGACACACGCAAAAATAACACAGCAAAAAGGAACACAGTTTACGTGTGTTTATTGCGAGTTATTGATCATATGTTTTAAAAACTAGCTTGCTTACGCCATCACGTGAAATTCGTTAGTTGGTTTGACACTTATTGGTTGACCGGTTAACAAGACCACATTTGATCTTCAATTAACCGGTTAACGGATTCAATTGACATCTTAGTATACACACACAATCTCTATAATAAAAATTGTGGTAGCAACAAATCCATCGTTTGCCTACTCGCATCATACTACATCATCATAATGTATTTAATAAAGACAACTATTAAAACTGTAAATATATAAATAACTTTAGAATTAATATAATTAATACAATCAACACAGCGTAATGTATAAGTATTCTCCAATAAATACACATATTTTGACGATGGAAAGCTTTGTCATTGAATTCATTTTTCCGACGCATCCCATGTGTATGCAGTACTACAAAAATAAATGTGTTGTTTCTACACACTTTGAGTGTGTCAATGGCTGTAGACGCTTTTTACACGTTTTAGCATGTGTAATAAAATAACACGCGTAAGTGTGTTGTTTGAACGCATATATCCGTGTTACTGTTACACCGTCATTTTTTAACACACGTTAAAACGTGTAATAAGTGTCCACAGCCACACACGTAAAGTGCATAAAAACAACACACTTGTTTTTGCAGTGTGAGGAGTGATATTGATCAATGTCGCCAAAACGACTCGCATTCTTCCCCGGCTACGGAATCAATCTCGCGCCGGATATAAGTGCATTGCACTGTCTTGCCACCTCAGGTGCATGGAAATACAGGTGAGGGGCTGAGGAAAAGCGTCCGGGCTTGAAACGCCACGTTGATACGTTGATTGCTCAGGTGCTTTACTGCTTGTCGTCAAATTGACAAAGAACGATCAAGGGCCTATTGCATGATTCGCTGCAGGCCAGGTAGACGATTGATCGGAATTGGCGCTGGCACGAAATGGAAGGAAATTCACTTTTTTTACGGTAAATTGCGAATTCCGATTCCGAGGTTTGCGATATACGGGGGACAACTTCGTTATCTTTATTGTCATTGTTTTTTATCATAGGGGTTTAAAAAAAATATTCCGCATGGCCTGGATCTCTCTCTCTCTTTCTCCCTTTCTTCCTCTTTGGCTCTCTCTCTCTTCCCTTCTCCCTCTCTGGATCTCTCCCCCTCGCTCTTTCTCTCTCTCCTTCGCCATAGATCTCGAGAGTTTGCAAGGGTGCTTTTTGAAATCGAAAAAGTGGATACAACGAGCTCGCGGTACCGAGGTACTCGGCAACTGATCAATTAAAATGCAATATCTCGCTAAAGGGTTTTTTTCCGAACTGCTATTCCACGTCAGAGCCAACTGAACATCAGAGGAGCGAACGAACCGGGGAGTAAAAGAGAAAGAGCAAGGGCAGGTGGGGGAGAGACCGAAGAGTTGCAGGCCTGAAAATATATAGTATAATCGGCTAACGTTTCGTCGTTCGGTGCGTAGGTTTCGTTTTTTTTCTTTTTTTTTTCGTTACTGTACAATCCGGATGAAGAGTCCTATTTTCCCAGCGATACAGTCCATTTTTACGTATTCTCTCGTAAGCTATAAGCCCCCTCGCGATTGCAATTTTTCCCTCTGCGCGGCTCGCTGTATCTTTTTTATTTATTTATTTTATATTTCACGGGGAGTAGATTTCTCGCTAATCCTGCTATTGTATATGCGCTTTCAAAGCCTCCACGGGAATGCATTCGTATGAAATTTCATCGATCAGTCATAACCTGTACAGCCGAAGGGCGAAGCTTTCTATAATGAAAACGGAAGATTATTGTTTGCGTTTGAACAAAAATGTTTATGGCGTGAATACGAGCGCGCTCGGTCGTGCGTCAGCCTGGCACAACAGTCCGAGAAACCATATACATCTTTCAATTTCAATTTAGTTCGCGTGATTTCGTATCTTCTCCAGCGTGATAAAGTTTGTAACGATGATTGACGTTTTCTGTTCATACATAAATTATTCTAAAAAAACCGTTTGTCATTATTATTTTGCGAGGGCATCAGAATCGCAGAGCACAAATGAAGAGTGAAGAGAACTTTTTCAATCATGAGGGAGCGAAGCTATTTCTGGTTTATACGTTAAAGTGGAGAAACGTCAATCGAGTACCCACATCTGCATATTTTATACTGCGGAGGCAGGCCCTGAAGGCGGATTGCGAATTAGTATCACGCTGCAAATTCATGGTGCTCTAAATCTTAGCTGAATGTTGAATTTTGTCATCCGTTAAAAGCATTCGTTTGACGAAGCTGCGCATCGAAGATGCAGCATGACATTGCCGGAATAGGTACGTTCATTACGAACGTCTACCGCAATGCTAACGAGACACCGGCAGAACTACTCAAACGATCCCAATTTCACGGGAATAAATTTTCGTCACAATTGTCATAATGGACTTGCCAATCAGCCTGATAACGATACAATGATCGTGGTTGCCAGTGGGAAAAAATACGCCCGTGGTGCACCCGAAGGAGGCAAATATTAGCATTTGATTTTTGGTAGGCTCCTGAGGCCCAGAGTGGGGTAGGCTAGATTAAAGGTAAACCCATCGTACCGATGATAAAACAAAATCATTTAGTCATATAGATGCACACTGAATAATATTCACATCTTTGTGAGGAAAATGTATTTAGGTTTAATGCTTAGACACCTTCTGAGTATCTTACTTTTGTACTGATTTTAGAACAACATCATTTAGTCATACAGACCCACACAGAAAAATATTGCAATCTCCGTAACGAAAAAGTACTTAGGTTTGATACTTAGACACCCTTTGAGTATCTTATATTGACTTACAGTGACCAAAATGGAGAAGGCTAGAATGAAGACCATTGTACTGATTTGAAAACAAAATCATGGATTCATACATACCCACGCAGGCAAATATTAACATCTTGGTAACAAAAATATTTGGGTTTAATACTTAGAGGGTGTTCTTACGTTGACCCTAATCGGGAAGGTTAAAGATAGACCCATTGTGCCAATATTAAGCAAATCTATTTATTCATAAAGGTCCACAATGAAAAATATAAGTATCTCTGTAACGAAAAGGTATTTATAGACCCACACTGAAAAATATTCAAATCTTTGCAAGGAAAAGGTACTTAGGTTAGCTACTCAAACACTTTCTGAGTATCTCACTTTTGTACTGATTTTAGAATATCCTTTAGTCATACAGACCCGCACAGAAAAATATTACCGTAACGAAAAAGTATTTAGGTTTGATACTTAGACACTCTTTAATTATCCGATATTAACTTGTCGTAACCAGAATGGAGAATACTAGAATGAAGTCCGTTGTACTGATTTGAGAACAAAATCATTGATTCATACATCTCCACGCAGGAAAATATTAACATCTCGGCAATGAAAAAATATTTGTGTTTGATACTTAGAGGGTGTTCTTACGTTGACCCAAATGGGGAAGGGTAAAGAAAGACCTACTGTACCAATATTAAACAAAATGATTTAGTCATATAGGTCCACACGAAAAAATATCAGTATCTCCGTAAAGAAAACGTATTTCGGTTTGATACTTAGACATCCTCTAAGTATCCTAAATTGACTTATATTAGCCAGGATGAGGAAGGTTATATTGGAAGCGATTGTACTAATATTAGAAGAAAATCATATCGTCATATACACCCGCACGGACAAAAATATTAACATCCCTGTAAGGAATGAGTATTCAGGTTCGATACTTGGAGGCTGTTTTTATATTGATATTTACTGACCAGAACGAGGAAGGGTAGATTGGAGATAGACCCATCGTACTGATATAAAAAATAATAATTTAGCCACATGGACCCACACTGATAAATATGTACATCTCCGTAACGAAAAGACATTTAGATTCGATACTTACACACGCTTTAAGTGTCACAAATTTACTTATATTGATCAGAATGGGAAAGGATAGATTGACGACCATTGTACGAGTATTAGAACAAAAGCATCTAGTCATAAAGACCCAACTGTATTCAGGTTTAGACCCTAACGCAAATTTATTTGGGTTTCATACTTAGAAGGTGTTCTTACATCGACTCAGGGATGCCAAAATGTAGAAGAAAAGCTTAGGAATATTCGTTAGGGCAGACTAAACAGAAGTGTCAGACTGACGTGCTACGTTGTTGAAAACTTTAAACTTAGCTTGAAAATCAAGTTTTAGTACTAGGACATTGGACCATGTTACCGACAGGCTGGTTGCAAAACTGGACAAGAGTAAATGATTTTGTTCTAAAAATACGCCTCAGGAGGTTAACCTTATTCAGACCACTATAGCAACGCTGGTAACGTCGCCAAATAGACTCTTTTTTACCAAAATGAACTCCCGACTGAGTCGAATTGACTCTTCCATACGCACTGTTGAAGCTTGCGCTGATCGCGAGCGATGATCAAGCCGACACCGAACATGCCATAGCCGTTCGTTCGAGCCTCGCACGAGGGCACGTAACTCGCATACACTAAAGAAGCAAAATAAAGGGATAAGGGTTGAGTGGGAAAAAAGAGGCTGGAAAGGAAGTCGAGGCGAAGTAGCGGGACGAGAGTGTCGAGCACGTAGGCATAGTTTCGATCGATGGACTCGTGGTGACCCGTATTCATCATTACGCATCTCAAGAGCGTACACCGTACACACGTACTTGTTCATAACAGCCTCTCAACTCGCCGGAGCTGCGAGCTCTTTCAGCTCTCGTATATTCACGCGTTCTTGCCTGACGGTATGCCCCAGGCTTCGCACTGCTTTTCATCCCTACACGTCTCTCATTCGTGCCCTTTTTCCCCCCGCTTTCGTTATCAGCGGAACTACTCTTCGCTGCTGATTCACGTTCATTCAGAGTCGTTCTTTTTACACGTGTTTTTTGTTTTCTGCTTTTTTTTTTATTTATCGAATATCCGCACACTCAACTGATTGGAAACGCACGTCAGTGGAGTACTCCCGTTCTATTTCTACAGCGAGTTTTTCAAAACGCATCGAGGGAGGAGCACAAAAGAGGCTTGCTTGTGTGCTGCTAGTTTTTTTTCACATCCTTGGGAAAAATGATGGACGTTGCGAGGGTTTCGAGATTCGACTGTTGAAATTTGCAAACGTTGAATTTGGAGAGGGAGCGAAAGTAGCCTCGATTTCCCGGGTCAAGTTGGCCTGGGCCAATACTTGGATGGGTGACCGCTCGGCCGCGAAAAATCATTTTCACCCAAATATCGCGCTCTCTTCCTTTTTATATTTCGCAATCTGAGGAGGCGCAGGATGAAAAATAAAATCAAGACAAAAGATGAGTTGAAGAAGGCGGTTCATTTTCGAGGTTTCACGAAAAACCGATAAATTTTCCGAACTCCTGGGTAAAGGCGCCGTGGAAACTCGTGAAAGTTGGTCCACTTTCAGCACCGCAGTTTCGAAGCTTCTGCGCTGCTGGCGCTCCTGTACTTCGCTTTAGTAGAACACACTTAGCTGCTGTTCTCCCGAACTAGAAAAGCTCTCGCATCTCCCTGGCCATCATATCCACACAGAGACACACACACTTGGGCGCAAGCTCGCACATTGCAAAGTCACTTACAAGTTTTCCGATTAGGATCCTCGATGGTTCGAGTTTGATTGGAATGACAAAACGCGTTCGAGAGAGAGAGAGAGAGAGGGACCGAGAGAATGAGATGCTTACGAGCAGTATCATAGCGAAAGGTCTGCGTGACGGGAAGTTCGAAGGTGTTCCGGAATAGACGTTGTCAATGAGAGTGAGTTAAGATACTTCGATCCCTGATGGGTTTGCATCAGCTTGCAAGCCCAACACACAGATCGAATTTCAATATTTTTTCTCGTGCGTGTAATGGAATGATGATTTTGGGATTTTACGCATACTTAAGGCCTTAGGCCACAGTAACGGGTATAAAATCATGTTGCGAATTTGACAATTTTTTTTCATATGAAAAAGTGATTCACTCATAAAATTAATTACACATGTTTTTAGTATAAATATCAAGCTGTTAGAAATTACATGAATATATTTTTTTCGATGTACAAAATGGCCGACTATTGATATTTTCTTTGGTTATCTTTTTCTTAGGCCCTCCGCGGCGTGACATTTAGCATCGACAAATTTTTACCTAGAACAAAAAACAAAAATTCTCGTCAATCTACATTAGAATACCCAGAGAAGTACGTACGGAATTTAAAAAATATCGTTCAATTCAACATTGTAGGTATTTGAACTTAAGAAATGAATTTTCAGTGGAAAATTTCGTTATAACTGCTCATAAACTGCTCATAAAATGAAAAGTTTTCGATCAATCAGAAATTCCGCACGTACTTCTCTGCGAAATGCAATTAGGAACATAACTTTTAAATTTGAAGTAAATCGAGTGAAAATTGTTGAAGTTATTTGTCACGCCAATTGGAAAACAGCTGTTTCGAGAACTTTCAAGTAGTCGGCCATTTTGTACATCGAAAAAATATATATATATATTTTTTTTTCTAACCGCTTGATATTCGTACTAAATAGATGTGTAATTAATTTTATCAGTGAATCACTTTTTCATACGAAAAAAAATTGTTAAATTCGCACAAGATTTTGTAACCGTTACTATGGCCTAAGGCCTTAATACAGTGTCTTGCCAAGTTTGAGTTTTTTTATCGAAAAATATTGATAAACAATGAAGTTATTATTATTTAAACAAACTGCCAACGTTTCTGCATGGCCAATCAGCGCAGGTGGTTCCGGCAACTAGGCTCATCTGCACGGAAAAATCAAAAACGGTACGGCTGGTATGATAATCAAACGTTTTTTGGCCGGATACTTTTCGGAAATTTTAAAAATTACGAAAATCACGTTGTAGAAACAAAAGTTTGATTTTCGACCAAAAGTCGACTTCCATATTTATTGATTATTAACAAATGGATAAACATATCGAACAATCATCCTGCCATGCGATAGAAAGTCCCGAGTAGAAATCTTGCTCCGGCTACAAAAAAGACCTGATCAGGCTTCCTGCTTTATTTTTCCGGCCTTGATCAAGATTTTTTTATCAAACCCTGATCATTTTTGAAACGCAATCCCTGACTTCGGCCTGATCAGGGTGAACAATCAAGGCCTGATCAGGGTAAAAAATCGAGGCCTGATCAGGGTAAAAAATCGAGTCCTGATGACGGTGAAGAGTGAAGGCCTGACATGCAGTTCGAACAGAGAAGTTTGCAGTTGCTTCGGAAACCTCCTTACATTCTTCATTGCAATGCCAAAAATATTTCATTTAAATAGGATCTATTTAAATCGAATAGATTTTTTACTACGATTCTATTTCTTTCAGATATATTTTCTAGACTATAGAATTGAACATTTCGTAAATGCAAAATAAATTGAAATGCTTAATTTAGAGTTCTACCACAATGATTTTGTATCATAATTCGTAATACCCTGACCTTCTGAAAGGATTTTTTTCAATCAAAATATTTCTGCCTTCACATGGGATCGAACCTAGTACGTGTTGTTACATGCTCCGCCTGAATTTCAAGCGAATCGAACGAATAGATTTAGAAATTTAATACATACCGTTTCATAAAACATTGTTTCGAGAAAAACGCTAAAGAAAAAAGGGTCAGTGGAATCTTTACAATAATAGCCACAACTCCGGTAATTTTTGGAATCTGTACAAAATCTAGGCTACAAAAAGCTACTCTTATCAAAAAATCGTCCGCGAAACTTCAAGCTTACCAAGGCTCCTCAAGACCCGTTTTCACCACTCATCTATACAGCTCCAACCTACACGTACTTCCACCTACCGGCACAAAATCGCATCGTTTCCGAATGAGTATTCTCCCCTGTCGCACATTCGGTTGCGAGGATGGAGAAAAAAATTTTACGATCGCATCGCGAAAAGCTGCGCCACCCAGTCCCGTGTTTTATCTCGATCGATATATCGACACGTCCGTAAAAAAAATGTGTGGGTTCGATGTGTTTACACATATTATTTCGTTGAATAAAGCTCAAATGAGTTGTATAAAAGGTGTTCGGGATCCTATGGGATACTTTGGAGTACGAGCGCACGTCGTAAAACTTCTCGAGAAATGGACCTGTATAGAGGAGCGAGAGAGGGAGAGGGAGAGAGAAAGAGGGAGAGATCGTATAAAGCGAACGTTGACAGGCGAGGGCCGGCCCGTGTCTCTCTCGATCGAATTTTATCGAGACGATGCAACCCAACCCTCTTTCGGTCCATACCAAGTTTCATACACACGGATGTGCCCCCACGTACCTGCAATATATACACTCACGTACTTGTGTATATTGCATGCATACCATGGACATATCCTGTCTTGCTTTACGATCCCGTTTTGTACGGGCCGTTAAAATAAAACGAGGGTGGCGAACCGACTTCCGGTTGCACTTGCGACCGTCCATAGCACGTTCTCAGCAACTATCGCGAGACTACGAGAACAATGTACTCGTAATATAGTCGATTGCTAGCCATTCTTCACTTACAGATGTTTGCCGATTTTTCACTGCTCGTGGAAGGCGCCTACGCGAATTTGTGTACGATTGGAAAAATGTGGTCGAAAAAAGAAAACAATTACATTTGGTTAATTTAATTTTCTTATTTTTTGAGCTTGCAGCCATTTTCTGCCCTATTCCGTTCGTTTGTCACTTTTCCATTTTTAGTTGCTGAGCAATGTGTCCCACTTTCTAGTTATCGTATCTTCGAGTGGATGCTTCATCGATACCCAGATAAGGGGATGTATTCAGCGTTTTTTTTACTATCGCGAAAATTACTAAAATAAATAAATAAATAAAACTAATAACTCAATAAATGAAGTATTAATTAATAAATTAAAAATAAAAAATAACTTCAAATTAATAAAATAAAATAATATTAATTAAAACATTGAATAAAAAATAAATTGAAAAATAAATAAATAAATAAAATTGATAAATCAATTAAAATGGTGAATCAATTTTGCAAATCGAGCTTCTCTATCAAACTCATTGCTAACGTTAAACGAATCACACGCCACCACTGCACATTGTATAATATAATTTCACGAGAAGGTAAATTTTATTAGTTTCATTTAGTCGATTTTAACTGCGAATGGGACACGATTTTACGACGCATTCAAATAATCTAATGGACCGATAAAGTGTACGTGGACCCGGCCAGGGCACATCGAAGATCGATCGCGATGGAGAAACGGAGATGACTCGCGGGAACGACAGTCGTACGCGGTTTCGGCCAATTAATTATATATCCTCTGAATATTCAAGGGATGGAAATGTCGTTAGATTGTTGGAAATTCATAGGGCGGGATGCGAGACAAAGATCGAGGCTTCAATACGAAGATAGCTGGCGAGCTTCGAATGGTCGCGGTATATATAGGACAAATTTCTTGGGAATAGCGAACGAGCAAATTATATTTCGTAGCCAATTTCTATCTCGATGTTATAAGATAGCCATGTGCTTTTGAGGGTCTTGCGCGGAGATTTTGAGATCGAGAAAAATATGATCTTCAATGGTTTTCCTAGTCATCTGAGAAAAAAAATATAGCGTTTTTTCGCACTGTGTAATATTTGCCAGAAAAAACAATTTTAGCGTTCTGGAAAGAATGAACGTTTGATTTTTGAGGACAGCAGAATGAAGATAATTGAATTCCGAATAATAAGGACTCCGGAAAAGGGTTTTTTGTGCATCGCGTCGTCGAGAGAAAATTAAAGATGCAATTCAAAGAGGCTAAATGGAACTTAATGTCATTTAAGGGCTTACATCTAGTTAACATTTTTTTAATATCAATTTTTGGGTTTCGACGGATTCTCAAAATATATTTCAGAAATATTTTTCTAAAATTTGAAGTGGAACTGTTCAAAATTGTGAGAGTCATGAGCGTTTATAGGTCGGCTTCACGAACCACCGAACTTTAAAGGCGTTTCCTCATCATGACTTTTTCGAAATCGGTGACCACGATGTCGCGAAAATCACTGAAACAATCAACTTTAAATTTTACAAGCTCCTTTTCTACTTAAAAAAGCAGTGCTTGAAAAAATAATTTGTTTTTCGGGCACAGTTTTTTATCAATGAAAGTAGAAGGTTTTTTTCGACGGAAATTGAAACTTTTAGTACGGACTGCCCTTCTTCATTGAAAAATCGATATTTTTATCAAATCCTTCGCCCAAGCACTAAATAATTTCATACAAAAAACAAATGGGTATAATTTTTTAATTCCCCATAACTTGCTCCCGAGCTACAGTGGTAGCCGCGTAGGACGTTTTTCAAACAATGGTCTGCACAAACCATTGTATTCACCACATTTATAAATATCTTCAATACAAAAATTGTAAAAAAAAACTCAGAACTATACTATTCAATGTGGAAAAAAAGTTAACAATGTGGACATGTTTTCCCAGGAAAAATTTACGAAAATTTCTCTTTTTCGGCTGCGAGCTAGATGCAACTCGTTAAAAAAGTTTTTTTGCCAGTGTTTCATTTTCGATATCAAATTATTTTCACTCAACTGCGTTCTGCACAAACCGTTATACCCCTCACATTTGTAAATCTTTTTCGATATAAAAATTACAAAAGATACTTGACAACATACGCCACCGTGCAGAAAAAAAATACGTTGAAAAACTGCACACGTTTTCCGAGAAAAAATCATGGACATTCCTCTTTTTCGGCCACGAGCTAGATGCAGCTCGTTAAAAAAGTTTTTTTTGGGAGGGTTTCGTATTCGATATCAAATTACTTCCATTCAGCTGCGTTCTGCACAAACCATTATATCCCTCACATTTTTACATCTTTTTTAATAGAACATTTTTAAAAGATACTTAACAACATACGTTTCAATGCAGAAAACCAAATGGAAAACCTGCACACGTTTTCACAGACAGAATCACGAACATTTCTCTTTTTCCGGCCACGAGTTAGGTGTAAGTCGATAAAAGGCGTTAGGCCACTGTAGAGGCCGAAAAAATAGGTTTTTTGGGGATTTTCTGTTCAGAAACACTACAAAATAAATCGCGATTACAAAAAAGGTGTTTATCATACATTTCAGTGATTGTATACAATATTTTTTTTCGAAGCGATTAATTTCAAAATGGCGGCTGTGCAGCGTTTTTGCGATGACGTCCACGTTTTTCCAGGGTACACGGCAGGACAATAGCTCCAGTCATTTTTTAATTATAACGAGTCAATGTATTTTTTCGATTATATATATTAACTGCTATAGAAGTACGTAGGATTTTTTTCGATGTATTGCTTTTTGGCCAAATGGCGCACTTTTAAAGTGGAAAGTGAAAAATTTGCCTAAAAAATCGTCAGATAATTCTTAATACCAAATGAACTATGCAATATAAAAAAAATCCTACGTACTTCGATAGACAATGTATTTTGCAAGATATATTCAACATTTCAAGTGAATCGGTTGAAAATTGTCTGAGTTATGTTTCCGGCCAACGTCAAACGGAGACGTCATCGCTAAAACGCTGCACAGCTGCCATTGTGAATTTAATCGCTTCAAAAAAATTATTGTATACAGTCACTGATATGTATGATGAACATCTCTTTTTGTAATGTCGATTTATTTTGTAGTTTTTCTGAAACAAAAAATCCCCAAAAAGCCTATTTTTTCGGCCTCTCGAGTGGTCCAAGGACTTAAGAAAGTTTTTTGGGAGTGTTTCGCATTCAAAATTAAATTATTATCCTTCAGCTGAACTCGAAATGGATTTTTTTCGAATATTAAACTTTTCTGGCAAATACTGCTCACCAGAAAAATCCGCTATATCTATTTTTCAAAGAAGACTTGAAAAACCATTAAGTATAATATATTTATCGATCGCAAAATCTCCGCACCAAACCTACAAAGAACACACAAATACCTTATAATGGTCACCCTTGATCTATGCCCATTCATGTATGCATTGAAGCCTCTGAGCTTGATGCACAGTATCATTGAACAGTGCATCCAGTGTAACATAACAGACCATTGGTTACCATATTCTCGCTTTGTGTACCGTAAGTTACCAAAGGGTCGCAACATCCTCTAGGGGAATCGTCAAAGGCCACCCGTATCTCCGATGCAGTCCATTGCCATTCATTGGACGTGAGTCTTCCAAGAACCTCCAAATATACTCAGATGCATTCGTCCACGTGCACCGACTCAATGTTAATTGGATCCCCATTCTAATTAGTCCGGCCCTGTCTCGAAGTTGATTCTGAAAGGATCACTTTATCAAGAGTTAAGAATGACAAATTCAGGTTGACATTATTCCCGAGACGCATGTCTAGTTGTTGCTCAAATTTGTATAAGAGACCTGGATTTTCGGAATCGGCTGATGAAACGGATAAGCAAACATTGAATAATTTATTCCGGCGAGGATGGCTAATCGAAAACCGCAAACATTCTGTCACAAATCAAATCGGGTCGCTGGTAAAGCACGATGTCAGATGTTAAAGTGGAATTTGCTCAATGCACGTCTACGTGGCCTGAATGCTATCAGCGTCAATGGAGGCATGAGAATATTGACGCGGGCGCGCGAGGCGTGGATGAAACCCCGCAAGTGGCGATTAGATTTGCAAATCGACGTTACCAGCGATCCGACATCGATGAGAGAGCGAGAGAGAGGGGGAGAGTACTCGAAACCAACGAACGAACAAAGGAAATGAGGTATGATGAGAACACTGTTGATTTCGTTGGAGAGGAAGTTGAAATAATCGACCTCCGATGTAAGTGTAAAAAGATGGAAAGTTCCACTCCCCCCACCGTCCAGTTGGGCCTAAGTTAATTGTAAAAAATACTGCCGATGGAATAAAATTTGTTAAGGAGGGCATCGTTCTATTAGAGGTGCAACGTCATTTCCTAAATTGTGCAAGTAGTATTTCGCATTAGCATGCGGCTAGGCTGACGGGGTGGTGAATTTAAATTGATGGTGCAGCTTCGGTGATGTCCGGTGATCTTTGGTATCAAGCGCGACCAATATTTGCATGGGTGACCGCTCAGCTGCGAACTGCCCTGCTCAATGGGCGAGATTCTGAGGGATCTTTATAAGGGATTGAAAAGTAGTGAAGTGACAGGTGTAGGCTTAAAGTGGAGAAGATACAATAAAGAAGAAAAGTTTCTCGCGTTTTTATTCAAATCGAATGCAATATTGTTAGAATTCTAAGGAGATCGTTGCTTGCGAAGTAGGAGGCAAGAAAATGAGAAAAAGATATCGTCACAAAGGAAGACATCCGCCGAATCTCTTGACAGAATTCTGTGACTGTGCAAGAGGTCGAATCTCGATTACTTCGAGGTGAGCGAGCCTCCAAACTTTCTCGCTGATTCTCCTAACAGAGATGGCGAAAAGCTCCCCCGGTCCTTCATCCCTCCCTCGGAGAGCACGGCGCATCCTCGATTCCCCATCCTCATCTCATCAAGCTTGGGTTTCAACCCTATCGCGACGCCGTCTTCCATCTACCTTCTCTCCCGTGCCTTCACCAACACTGAACTTCCATTTGTGCCAGGAGTCTCTCCGCATAGCCCTCCGAGACGATAAACGAGGAGATGATTACAGTCGTAAGTTTTCACGTGCCGTGCGGACGTGGGTATTCCCGCTCCGAACTCTCCTCTCTCTCTCTCGCCTGAACTCTCCTCGTTCATGATTGTGGCGAAAGAGGCGAGGCTATTCCAAAAAGAGCATGTTGTCCATTTTCTTTTGACGTTTAATTTTGAGCAAGTATCGGCCGAGCTGTCGCGATGTTTTTCGAAAGTCGAGGCTTTTGCTCGGTTGTTGTGGAAGTGATAACTTCCAAAGCCCCGGGGAACGGTGGCGTTGTATTTTCATGCCGGAAGTAGGGTGGCGAGTTCCAAGAGGGTGCTCGAGAGTACCGGGGAAAAGCGTTGACGGTTTGAACCTGGTGCGAATGTGACTCCAGCATCGAACGTGTCTCTCGCATCGCGGTCTTAAAGGGCACTGGTGTCACCAAGATGATGGCCAGGCCACGTCCTCGTCATACGACAAGGGCGACGACGTGCTCGTGCAGCGCTTTCCACAATGTCGACTCTTTGACGCGGGGATCTTATTACGCGAAGCGAACGTGTTTTCAACGCCTCGTTTCAAACTATCTGAAAAAGCGAGGCGTGCCTTTACTTCCCTGCGTTTATACCTCTGCCACCCTTTCCGCCTCACGGCCAACTTTCACTTCTGCTTTTTATTTTTCCATTGCAACATCTGTATAGGCATATTCCCATGTGACGCGTATGATTGGCCATTGGTGAAGACCCAACCGGCGGGTCTTCTTCTTCGCCGGATACTTTCCGAAGTGGTCATCGACGATTGAATGCCTAATTCCACTCTTCTCCGGTACTTACAGCTGAACGCGATCATTGCAACAAGACCGTCGACATATACGAGGACGTCTCGAGCCCCTCGGTCAGCCCGGCGACCTGGGGCAAACCGCTGACCTGCTGGTACCGTTTCCGTGCCTTTCGTGGCACTCCACGCGATTGGATACTGCGTGTTCGATTCAAGAAGTTCAAAGTTGGCGTATTGGTCAACGCGACAACCTGCGCCGGTGGTTATCTTCAGGTAGGTCCACTTTCAGCAGACAATTACTCATTTCCAACGATGATCATTATCCGTGCAATGGGGAAAAAGCCAATGCCGTCGTTCTCGATTGGGTCAGCCGATGAGGAGATTGCCCTCGATGGCAATTGGACAAACGGCTATCAGGGTCATCCAAAGAGTGATCGGAAATGAAAATTACCATTGACGGATGGCTCGGTCGCGCATTCTTCGCTCGATTATCAAATGTCCCGAAAGAGTGGTAACCTCTGACGCGTTGGCCAGGCCCGATGGCGTTTGATCACCGATGTGATGCCGCGTCGAAAATTCGATCACTAATTATTCAACGAGTTATCAGGGAGAGCAGTTGGTAGTTGCGGGCAATTGCGTTGCTTATTAGAGACAGCACGCGAGCCCAAAATGAGTAGAGATTCGAGCATGAAGTTCCGCGGTAGGATGGTCCTACGAGGAATGAGGGCAGCTCGACCAACGAGTGGCTCTTCTCCAGCGAAACGTCCAATGGGAAGAAGGCTGCGACGCGCTACTGGCAACGCTCTGCGTAACCGGCCAAGCGTTACGCGCCGTTATTTGATCGAATTAATTTACGGTGATGCGAATTGCTGCGCGTTCGAGCCCTGGTTTGTCGCACAAAGGGAATTCACCTAGCGATCCTTGAGAGATAAAGCTAAGCAGGAAAAAAGTGACAATTCCCCCAGTCGGGGGGGGGGGGGGTGGGGGTGGTGTTCGTCAGTAATGGATACTGGATGAGGGAGCCTCGTTCACCTTTTCAACGGGAACTCTCCTCATTTTGTATCATCATTAGGGCTAATGTTGTTACTCCCTTGGCCTTTGCTGCCATTGGGCGATGGGATTTTGCGTGGCAAACGACGTTTTTTGCCTTCGGCCTCCTCGTTGCCCTCACTGAAATTCTCGTTGCCACAGGCTAAGCCACCAAGCCATCTCCCTCGCCCCTGGAACGACTAATTTCACTAATTAATTGCGTCATTCCATTTCTGGCTGTGGACCCGCACTGGGTGCTTCCCCAGCCGGATACTCATTAACGGCGAAGCTCATTGGCGCATGACACTCACGTCGTGAACCCCCTCGGCTCGCCTATCCCCTGATTTACCACGGATAATGGGTTATTGTTTAAGCTCGAAGCACCGCGGAGACCGGATAGCGGACCGTTTTTTGTTCCTTCTTTTTTCTGCCTTCCATAAATCCTTTTATCGCATGGATTTTTTGCGCTTCGGCGCTGAGCGCGTAATTATTGAGGTGCTCTAATTGCGGGTTCATTGATACTTCGAGGATGGCAGTTGCCTAGGTACATTGAAATGGAAAGTATGCGTTCCGTTGATCATGCGCGTTATCCGCGGCTTAGCCGTCACCGCTCCGGGTATTGGCCTAAGCTGTTAGGCCTAATGTCAGAAATCGCCCATCACTCTTGCTACTGTCGGTTGTTGGTCACCTTCATTTTCGTCTGATAATCAAACGTTTATTGTTCTCGCAGATTTATACCTATTTTCATTTTCGAACGAATCAAATTTTGGTAAACGAACTTTCAGCAAGTATCGGCCGAACTGGCGCGATGGTTTTTTGACATTCGCGGCTTTGCCCCGGTGGTTTCGGAAGTGAAAATTCGAATTGAAAGTGAAATTGAAGTACTTTGCAATAAACGGTCTTTCGACCTACCTTGATAGCTTTGAATTTTGTTTCCTATTCAACTGCTAAGTAAGTTCTCTAATTGAGTAACGAGGATATTTGTTAATTTCGCTGATGGGTTCTTTTCGAGATTCGCGAGAGCAGCCATGGGAGAAAGCCAAAGGGGGAAAAACGTTGCAGCGTTGCAGTGGAAAGTTGAAGGCCGTACAGGGACTCAAACAAAATATGTAAACGCATACTTTTCGTCCCTTTTGTTCTTTCGCTCGCCATCTCGTTCATGTATGCGCAGACAAGCCGATATTTTTCCACGGGTTACTTGGACAGCGGAGGATTTTTCGTTTTCGCGAAAAGTACGTGGATGGAAAGTTCGAAGGGAAAAGAGACAACCGAGAGCGTTAGGTGGAAAAAGAGATCGAACGGTGTGCGGAGAGAGAGTGCAGGATAGAAAAATCGGAGGGACTATAAGAGAAGATGAAGGGACGTCTCGAGGATGATTCGTCTCGTGTGTCTGTTGCACACGTTGGCAAAATCACTGGCTCTTTTCTTTCAACGCCGATGGAATTTGCTTGTAATTTTTTATACTATCTCTCACTCCATTTTCACTCTCCCCTCTCTTTCTCTCCCTTCTCTTCTCTTCTCTTTTACCTCTACCTGCCAGTTACACACTTTCGTTCCGCACGAATCCTTCTCCTTTTTTCGTTTCCTCCCCACCCCCAACCCTTTTTAGTTCATTCGTTTTTTCTTTCTCTCAATTCACTACGTTGCTCCGTCCTATCGGACACGACTTCGCCCCCATGGCTCGAATTCTTCGCGAGATTGACAATTGAAGCGAAAGAAAAACGAAAAAAAACGCCACCGTTTTTATTCCAGTAACGAGAAAATTGTTTTAGCCCTCGAGGGAGGAAAACGTATCTTTTATTTCTCCCTCGTTTCCTTTCAAATCTGACGATTGATTTCGGCTCTCGGTAATCGCGAAAGCTCCGAGAGAGCGAGCGATAATTTTACTGGTGCTGACAGGGGGAAAAGGGCAGTGAACGTATGTTTTAACTGCAACGTGGTGGAAAAATTCATTTGTAGAGTTTCAAGAGAGAGAGTTGTGTTAAAAGAAAAAAACACAATGCTTTGTGCACGATGAATCACGGTTCGAAAAACTTTCATTACACTTGGTAAGAGAGAAACGCATTTCGAACTATTGATTTAATTTTGTCAATGTACCCAGCGCATTTTTCTATCTCACGGAACAAATATTGTTTGACGTTAAACAAATTCTTTCAATTTCAAACAAAAGCCGTACGAACGTACGTTTGATTGAAATTTGTATTTTCCTCCAAATGTAATCCTGCCCCGGTGGTAATTTTCTCTCTTGGATCGATACACTTTTTCGAATGTTAATAAAAACAGCTGCATTGCAGTTTCGTTTATACGTCGAGGCTGCTCTTCTCGGTGTACCAATTAATTTTCGAGTTCGCATTGTCGTTATTTGCATTTTCGCTCGTTACTTCACGTCTCGTTTATCGAAAAGAATATTGTTGAGTGAAAAAATATGATTTCCGTGGCAGTAATTGCAACCAGACTGGCACAATATGATAATTGAATTTGCAAGTATGTTGTTAAGATATGATTACCAGGAATTTTTAATTTCACTCGTGTTTGCCTCTTCGTCGACTGTTCTCTTCCGCTTTTTGTCGACGTTTATGATGGAATGGTGCCCTCCGTATAGTCGAGAACTTCAAAAGTTGGAGGGTCTTTGCATATACGTATAAACACGTGAAAGGCGAGAGAGGCATCCGGGAGAGACATCGACGTAAACGACTCCAGCGACCAACGTGTCCCTCTTCCTCACTTTTCCTCTCTCTCTCTTTCTCTCTCCCACTCGCTCACTTTTCTCTATCGGGTATTGATCTCCAGGGCTCGAGAGAGGACGTATACTCTGTACTAGTTCTGCAGCAGCAGCAGCAGCAGCAGCAGCAGCAGACATTGTGCTGTGTGGGAATAAAGGAAAGCCAGAAAGCTCAGTAGCAGTCCCAGAAAGTCTTCACGTCTCTTTCCATTACCTTTCGCTGCCTGGGTATTCTCATTTTCTCTGCCTGCCTCTCCGCGTCTTTCCTGACTTCCCTGATGACGAACTGTACCAAGATACCGTATACGGTTGCTCCCGTTTCCTCTGTTTTCGTCCATTTCAACTTTCCCCCACGACCCAATTTTCGGGCTCTTTGTCTGACCTATTCCGCGCCGTTTCCACTAGCACACCTCCGCATGCTCTTCCAGCCCGAGCGATACATTCACATACGTACAGCTCTCGACCTGGATCAATGCACGCGGACTTTTCGGAGCTAATATCACACGGAAGTTCTTGGGAACACACAATGATATCGGTGCCACTAACATTGCACGTATTTGA
>OX632364.1:7858303-7900813 GCA_951751655.1 Ophion costatus
AGCAATGGGTGTCGGAGTTCTCGGGAGTCGAAGGTATATTTGCTCTCTGACCGGAGCGAGAGACCTCGAGGAGACGAAGAAACCTCCTCCGTAGGGTTTGCTCGGAGGGGTTGGTTCTCGTGTTTGCGGGGCTACGGAGGGCAGCCTGCCGAAGATTAATGACGCTCTGTCAGTGGCACACGCTCGCCGTAGCCGCCTCGTGTCCAAACGCTATATACGTACCCCAATAAACTCTATACCTTATTTCCCTGTTCCGCTCCCTCCCCCATTTTGCTCTCGCCCCTTACGTAGCCTCCATACGGCGCGCTAGATCCACAGGCCTGCGTCAGGTGGCCCGAATGAATAATTAAGAACGATGGCTCGAGCCGATATCAAAACCGGGACTAATCTACCCTCCGTTATATCCTCCGTTCCATATCTTTCTCCAGGCAAAAAAAGAGTACTGGTACCAACGAGGGAACGGGTTACACACCCCGAGCCGAGACGAAAATCAGCATTTTTCGCGAATTTTTTTTTACATAGTGATCAATTAATTACAGCGAAAAATGCGGAGAAATTTTTATCACGCGTTATTTATTGGTCTTTGATTGCATGCATATCTTATTTATTTATGTATTTATTCAAACCACATCGAAGTTTCCATAAATAAATAAGTTAGGCCTCCGACGGTCGCTCTCATGGCCTGTGTAATAATTGCCTGACGAGGCGATCAATTCAAAAAACCCACGAAGATTCTTTTAGAATTATCGCCCATCGGGCTAAAAAAAATATTTTGAAAACCAAAAAAGTAGCACATTTATGGGTAATTTTTTTTCGCGTGTAATTTCGCGTTGTGAATAATTATAAAAAAAAGGAGCGAAATAAAAATAAAAATGAAATGACAGGCTCTAGAGGATATTTTTCCAGCGGTATAAAACATTGTGTTAAAAATATCAGTAACTGTTCAAGCTGTGCAGACCGTCTCGAAAAATGTATTTCCGAGAATTTTAATTTTCAGGCCGATAATTCCGTCCCAAAATGACATGCGGAATATTTTTTTTTAATGTCGCGCAAGAGGATAGACAATAATAATAAACGATTTTTTTTCACACTTGGAGGTTTATTATCCTTCAATCGGCTGATTTTACGATAGTACTGTAGGTCGCCCACTTCTTTCATTTCGCGAAATATCCTCTTCATTCACTTTGCCCTAAGCCCTAAGACCTTTCCTTCGCGTCACCCTACCTCAATTTTTCGTATTCTTTTCGAGCCTCTTATTCCCCTTTTTCCGCACTTTTCAACGCTCTTGAGCTTGCTCTTTCTCGCTTAAAAGCCATCCATGAATTATGCAGAATTTAAAGCCCACCGAGGTCTCGAGCGACGTTTCTTTTCGATAATCGCAAAAGTCTTTTGGCCTCTGTCATTCCTCAGGCCTTTTCGAATTATTCTCGACGAGCTTTTTTCCCCCAGAGATTGCGTTATTCACGTTTTCGTAATTTACTCAAAGTTTCGGTGCATTCGCACGAGGGCACAGGGAATTTATGAAAAATCCGTGCCACTTATTGTGTCAATGAATTGGGAAAAAATTGTTTCGGGGGCTTTTGAGAAATTTTTAGCAGTTTCGATTATGAATTTTTTAAATAACATAATTTTGTTATTGAACTAATTGAGAAAATTTTTGGAAAAAAATTTAAATATGTGGTTTAATATGTTAGAAAGTTTGATTGTGAAATTTTTAAATATTATACTTTTTGTCTCGAATTAATTGAGAAAAATTTTAGAAAAGAATTGAATTTGGGTTCTAATTGTTTAGAAATATTGATTATAAAATTTTTAAATCAAAACATTTTTATTTTCCTTAAGCGGCCCTGCTGTCGATTGCATTTTTTTTTAAATACCAACACTGCTTCTGAATATCAATAAACTGTTTTGGATGACAATTAGCAATTAAGGCCTTAGGCCACAGTAACGGGTATACAATCATGTGTGACCTTAACAATTTTTGTTCGTATGAAAAAGTGATTCACTCACAAATTTAATTACACATCTATTTAGTATGAATATTAAGCTATTAGAAAAAATATATATATATTTTTTTCGATGTACAAAATGGCCGACTACCCGAAACTTCTCGAAACAGCTTTTTTCCAATTGGCGTGACAAAAAACTTCAACAATTTTCACTCGATTTACTTAAAATTTTTAAGTTATGTTCCTAATTGCATTTCGCAGAGAAGTACGTAAGGAGTTTCTGATTAATCGAAAACTTTTTATTTTATGAGCAGTTATAACGAAATTTTTCACTGAAAATTCATTTCTTAAGTCCAAATATCTACAACATTTGCATAAAACAATATTCTTTAAATTCCGTACGTACATCTCTAGTTATTCTAATGTAGATTGACGAGAATTTTTGTTTTTTGTTCTAGGTAAAAAATTGTGGATGCTAAATGTCACGCCGCGGAGTGCCTAAACAAAAGATAACACAAAAAAATATTAGTAGTTGGCCATTCTGGACATTGAAAAAAATATATTTATATAATTTCTAGCAGCTTGATATTCATTCGCAATACATGTGTAATTAATTTTATGAGTGAATCACTTTTTCATAGGAAAAAAAAATGGTTAAATTCGCACATTATTTTATACCCGTTACTGTGGCCTAAGGGCTTAAAGTTGCTGCATATCGTTCTAGTAAAACGAGTGGCAAACAATTGCAAGTACGTCAACGCTGCAAATGTTTACCGCACGGTGCACGGAGAAAAATACGGCCTCAAATTCTAACACTGGTTCCCAGAATTTTAATATTCAGTGCTAGAAAAGTATAGCAGTTTACTGCCAGTTCGGAATTCTAAGACTTGTTATAGAAGTGCAAAAATGATTCTCATACCGTATAATAAAAATGATACGTGCATATTACATTTGAAACTATTATCGCATAGGCGCGATTCCTATATGCTGTATAGTAAAAATAATGCATGCTTTGTAAAATACCAACCTTTATTACCCGCTATATTTTCATATGGACTTTACTATACGTATAGCATGTATCTTCGTGTATGTATAGATTTCACTATACGCATAGCATAAATCTTCGGCGTATAGCGAAAAATATTACGAAGTTATTAGTAAAATGTGACTCTTTATAGCGCACTTTTTGTAGAATACTGGAAACTAATTGTTCCAATCACGTGGGCAAAATATTTTTTGAATACTACCAAAAATCACAATATGCCGAATAAAATGTATTATTTGTATCAGTTTACGTGCCATATCGTAGGTTAAAATTTAAATTTCTTCGTTATTACTATACCATAATTACAACTTTTATCTTCCATTTAATACTTTTTGATATTTAATGATATTTTTTTTTAGAAGCATAGTATTAATTCTAAACTTCGAGGCCCTTGTTTTCTCCGTGTGCATACGTCCCACCCAGTATACATGTTCATTTATGTACGTACATAAATGCACTCGCGTTTCACTGCGGTTAGATGCATCGTAGTGTAGTCGAAAACCGGAAGTACAAGCTTGCGGCCCCCTGACGTCCACCTTTGGTGTTCCAAACGCGTGATTCGAATACAGATACGACATGGCTCTCGTACGATCGAACCTCGAGTGCATCAAACACACACATGTACGAACGCACTGTGTCCGTGAGAGATGCGACAAATGCAGATCTTGGCGCTCGTGGCTCGTCGGCGAATTGTCGTCGACCGCGGAATATCCGCATATACGCATGAAACACACCGAAAACTCGTACCAAATTCCCACCACAGAATCATCCACAATGATCCGTGACCGAGGGCTCGTTACACTCCGAATGAGCGAATATGTTTATCGTTTAATTTTATTGTTTTTATCTATTCATTCTATGATTTTGATCAATTCGTTGTTTAGATTGAAATTTTGATTTGTGAATTTTAAAATCCGATGAACTTAGTTAAGCTAATATAGTTAGTTTGAATTTTTAATTGATTTTAATCAATTTTTATGAACGAAAATGAAATTTGTTTTATTAAATTATTATCGCGCGCATACTTCACAGGCAATTGTTGTTGAATGGAATGTACACTGCCGTTGGAAAATAGGAGCACATGGCGCGACGAAGGTCGGAACTAAAAGATACAGATCTCGGTAAAAAAAGATGGCGCTGAGGTTCATGATACTGTTTAGAGGATAAAAAATTACGCTCCGTTATTTTTTCTATCTTATTCGCTACCACTTTTTTACGTAGCAGGTACATTGGACGTGGTAGTTTATTTGCGATTTTCCTTCCGCTACAAGCTCGCCTGTAGTTTTTTTTTGAAATGGCACGATAAATGATTTTCTTGGAGGAACTCAAAAAGAGAGATTTATTTTGATTTGCCTTAGAAAAAATAATTTACTACTTTTTTACACCTTCTGATTTTTTTGGCAATGGCAATAGGAATTGTTTTTCTTTGAGGATTAAAAATGCCGAAAGTAGCGTTTAATTTGCCTGGAAAAAATAATTTTCCGATTTTCACAACGGGTACTTTTTTGGGAAAGGTAGTGAGAATTTTTCTGTCGGAAAAACTCGCAAGTGCCAGAATTTAACTACAATTGGTAAATAAAAAAAAACCTGAGAAGAAAAAGCATGGGGGGAAGGATATCACGGTTTTACCGAAAATATCATTTTTCAGGGATATTTTTATTAAATATAAATTTATAGCGGGTGGGACCAAGATTTTTAAAAAGCAACGACTTATTTTTACATGAGATAGGGCCATTAGTATTTTTTTATCGGCGAAAAAACTTTTTTAGGGGTGGTAGCCACTCCTCGAAGAAATGTGTGTCGCCCGTTAATTTAATTTTTTTCCGATACTTCTATAGTGGGTTTTTCATCGCTTTACATCAAGAAAATATTGGTTTTTGTTTCATTGAGATGGGTGGAAACTGCAAAATCACCCCTCGACACGTCATTCTTTCAAGGTTGGTTACCCCCCGTAAAGCCGTTTTTCCGCCTATCAAAAAAAAATATGCGTCGTATAGTTTTCAATGATTCATCACATATATGACTCAACAAAATCAAAGGAGAACACTTAAGGGGGGCGAGGCCTTGAGGCGACGAAAAAAATTGCTGATTTACATAGTCTTTTTAAAGGAACCATTTCTTCAACATTTTGTATTACTACTGTTAGCTGTTACATGAAATTTTTCCTTATCAGTCCACAAAAATGGCGGAGGTCGTTTGAACTGTGTTTTCAAAACCAGTGCGACGTATACCTAAAAAACTAATCAACCGATTCTGCTGAAATTTGGTATAAATCTTTCAAATCTTATTGTCTACAACATGATCCTAAACTTTATGAAAATTGAAAAAAAAGTCTTATTTATAGCAAAACGCAGCCATTTTTTCAGAAAGTTTAATCTTCTTGTTTCAAAGCGTACCATTTAATCGATTTTCAACATTTTTCACTTTTTTTGGTTCGTATTCCGCGTATGAGTTTCAATGAAAGAAAAATCTACGTTGATTTTTTTCGGATCCATCCCGCCGACGCTACGTGTCGCGTCGTTCGAACAACATCCGCCGCAACCTGTTCAGAAGACCGCGCCATACGTCCGCGATTTTTAAAGATTGATAAAAAAATACCACGTCACAGCCAAAAGTAATAGTAAAAAATACTCTAAGTCTAAAAAATGGTGAAGAAATCTTTGTCATGAAAATCAGCATTTTCTTTGCGTAAAGGTGAGGTGATAGTGCTTATCAAAATCCTTGTGAGGTGATATTACTTGTAAAAATCCCTCCTTAAGGGGCTATACTAGTTTGAAACTTTCGAAAAATCGATTTTTTTGCCTTTCGACAGTTTATACATTCAAGAATATCCTGTAAACATTTCAAGCCCGTATTTCTAATACTCCCCAAATGGCAGCCTTCTAAAGAGCAACCACTCGTAGGTATAAAATGCCCCAGTTAAATCTTAAAACGCGTCTTTCTCGAAATGAGATTATTCAAATTTGCTGACATGGTAACTCAAAGAGCAATTATCCGATTGACTTGAAATTTGAACTGAGTACTCTTGAATATATTTACTCTACAATGACGTAGGATATTTTTGATTGGATGTAAATTGACGATTTGGCATTGGAAAAAACGATCACTTTATAGGCAAGAAAACAGACTTTTATTTCATAACTACGCCATTTTGTTATATTTTGATATTTTTCGAAAATCCTACGTCATTGTACAGGAAATAAGGTAAATGTCCCAATTATTAAACAGGTCCCAATTATTGAACACTATCTTGTATTTTTATTATTTCTCATTCACCTGCATGCATTTTCTTATTTATAAAAATTTCATTACATATATGGAACTTTTAGCTATCGCAATGTTACCTTACTTGTGCAAAAAAAGCTTTAATTAATAGAGAACAAAATTATTTAATCAGCAACGGTGACCCGATTTGACGTCTCGTGGTAACTGTTTATCGTTTTTGCTAAGACGCGTCGCTTCATGCGTAAGGGCATAAAAAATTCAAAAACTGTCGCATCTCAAAAAGTAAAGGCGTTTCAGGTTCCTCAGAAAATTTCTTACAAATAACAATTTTTAAAAAATGTTTCTAATTAATTTTTGTTAAAAAATACGGTGTTCGATCACTGGGACATAGAAAATGCAGTGTGTCCCAATTATTGAACACTCGAATGCTCCAAGATGGCGTCATTAAACCCATCAAAACATCGAGACAGTTAACATGTGACAGATCGTGTGAATCGGATTTATTCAAACAAAAACTGTAAGTTCCTGAATAAACTTACCTTTATTCTTTTAATAATAACTCTAAGATCGTCAAATATATTTATTATTTGTATTTTCGTGCAATAAACATAAAAAGAAAAGTAAAAAGAGAATATAACCTAAATGTAACCTAAAAATACGAATGCAATGTTCAATATTTTTTGCTCTCCGATATTTCAGGGACAAAATTTCAAAAGGGAAAGAGAATTCTCGAGAGTGTTCAATAACTGGGACATGCCTGTCCAATATTAGGGACATAGGCACTTCCAGTGTTCAATACTTGGGACACTTGCATACTTCACATTGTAATTTTTTTTTCATTTGAAATCATTTAAAAATAATTTAAAGGGTGATTTTTCGAAAGTAAAAATATCAAAGTATCATTTGAACATGAAATCGATGGTTTTTTCTTGATTTTATATTTTTTGGTCACCGAATTCAATGCCCCAGATCCTTAGCTGTTCAATAATTGGGACATTTACCTTACCGTCCATTTTGACGACATTTTTCCTTTTTCGGTTTCGGCTACTCAATCGGCCGGAATCATGTCAGCAGTGGAGGAACTTTTTTTTGACGCCTCCGAAGGCAGCGCATAAGTCGCTTGGATCTCAATATTTTTCCATGAAAAAATTATGTAATATAGGTAAAATATAGCCAAATATATTCTTAATTTTCCGAAACATTTAATTGAGTACTTTTCTTCCAAAAAAATCCCCAAAATCACCCAAATTTTCAGCGTTCATACTGATATAGTCATATTGCCCTTAAGTGATATTGCTTGTCAGAAATATTTATTGATAATGAATAAAAATCAATAACTCATTACGCGAACTATTCTACAACGACGCAAATTTGTCATAGCCCAGAATCAACTAATAGCTTCTCTGCATAACGTATAAATGTTTATCGTGCTTCGTGTCAATTTTATCCCCCCTAGTGTGACACGTAGTTTCAAATTTATATCGTCCAATATCGCAATTCGGTGCTGCCTCGATAATCATTATCATCAGGAAGCATTTGGATCAATTACGCACGTTCGTTCTGTCAGCCTATCAAATAACGTCGGCTGCCTTCAGATCGAGTATGCGGGTGTGTATTTTCATGAATTCGCATTTGCAGTACGCACGCGTTTTCACAAGCGCGTACACAATCATACGAACAATAACTTTCAGCTGGCGGATCGATAGAGCGGCAAGCACTCGCGAACCTCTTCGTGTATAATTGTGGGCCGCGATGTATGCCGGGGTCATTCCATTTCTATCCGATATATTTTATAAGCCCTGGCTTTTACCTCTCGACACGAGTGTACCCATTTCGAAAAGCGGCAAGTAGTAAAGCCGTATATAAATGCGGCATCGCGGTTGGAACGCTTTCATCGACAACAGACGAACCTCCTCCCAACTTTCTCCATGTCTCTCTCCCTCGAGCCAGCATTACAACAAAAGCGATACGGCCCAAGTGAAATCTCAACATAAAGCTCCGTCAGTGAACCAGTCCGCAACAACCATGTTCACCACTCAACCTCACAATTTTCGTCTCACGTATCAATGAAGGCAATCCCTTTCGCATAATATACTATGAAAATGCTAAGAAATAATCAAAATTTTCCAAAAAAATACTAGAACTAATGAAAATACCAAAAAGTACTAAGAATCGATGAAAGAACTAAAAAATACTGAAAAGTAATTTAAAAAAAAACGAAAAAGAACTACGAACTGGTCAAAAAATACTTAGAACTAATGGAAATACTAAACTATACTAAGAACTAATAAAAATACCAAAAAAATACTAATAACTAATAAATATACTGAAAAATACTACTTAACTCCACAATTTTCCTATCACGTATCAATGAAGGCAATCCCTTTTAAATAATAAAGTATGAAAATACTAAGAATTAATAGAAATACTCAATCAAAATACTACGAACTAATGAACACACCGAAAAATACTAAGAACTAATGGAAATGCTAAAAAAAATCTGAGAACTAATAAAAATAAAAAAAGAAACTAAGCACTGCTAAAAAATACTAAGAACTAATTATTTGTTTCTCGACCAAGCTCGATTAGCTCCGAATCTGAAAAGCGAACCTGGGACCGGCTGTTTTGGTATGGGCACTAGAAATTAGGTATTTCTTCGATAATGATTTCCTTCCGTGCTCCTTATCGAAAATACGAAGAAATAATTAAAAAATTCTAAAGACTAATAAAAATACTGAAAAATACTACTCAACTCCACAATTTTCCTCTCACGTATCAATGAAGGCAACCCCTTTAAAATAATACACTATGGAAATACTAAGAAATAAAACAAATGCGCAAAAAAAAATACTACAAACTAATGACTATACCAAAAAATACTAAGACCTGATGGAAATACTCGAAAATACTAAAAAGTAATGAAAATACAAGAAGAATCAGCACTGCTACAAAATACTAAGAAATAATTTAAAAATTCTAAGAACTAATAACGATACTGAAAAATACTACTCAACTCCACAATTTTCCTCTCACATATCAATGAAGGCGATCCCTTTAAAATGATACACTATGGAAATACTAAGAAATAATACAAATACTCAAAAAAATACTACGAAGTAATGAACGTACCAAAAAATACTAAGAACTAATGGAAAAACTCAACAATACTAAAAGGTAATAAAAATACAAAAAGAAACTAAGCACTGCTAAAAAATACTAAGAACTAACTATTTATTTCTCGACCTAGTCCGATTATCTCCGAAACTGGGAAGCAAACCTGGGCCCGGTTGTTTTGGTATCGGCACTAAAAATTAGGTATTTCCTAGATAATGATTTCCTTCCGTGCTACTTATCTTAAATACTGAGGAACACTAACAAATACTAAGAACCAATAAAAATACCGAAAAATACTAAGAACTCAAAGAAATACTAAGGAACTCTAAAAACTAATGTAAAAAAAAACAAAAGAAACCAGGTACTGCCAAAAAGAATAAAATATACTAAGAATTAATAAAAATACCAAAAAATCCTAAAAACTAATTATGCATTTCTCGACGAAGCGCGACTAGCTTCGAAACCGGGAAGCCCGACTGGGACCGGCTGTATTAGTATAGGTTTTCCGCAGTTTCCCTATACCCATGGCAGGAACGTAATGGTGACTGCGATACAGTGGGTGAGGTCGGCTGCAGCCGCAAGGTGGGGATGAGAAATGAAATATGGTGGTAATGTAATAAGGAGAGAAGAGCCCTTACGATGGAATCTACGCTAAAAAAGTAGCAAGAACAAATGGGTCATTCCATGTCAAATCGACAAATTTTTTACCTGACCCCCTTTGATTTCGCTGAAAATTTTCTATCTTTTTCTACCCCCCGAAAGTTATTTTTCAGAATTTTTTCAAATTTTTTTTCCCGACTCAAAAAAAGTTATGAATTTTTGAAAAAAACCGCTCTTTTATTTTTAAATTGCCAGAACTTTTTCAAAAATTGACCGTTTGGGAACTTTTTTTTCCAAAATTTTTGTTTTTAAATGTAGTTTTCGAAAAAAAATATGAAAAAATTTTCAGAATCCCAGATATATGAAATATTTTAGTTTTTTTGAAAAAACCGTAATTTTCTCAAAGTCCGACCGTTTTTTTTTTTTTTGCTCTAAAAATACTTCAACTAATTCTGCAATGATCCCCGTTAATCAAAAGATGTGACGACAATCGCTTCTAATTTTTTTTCTTGATTATAAAAAAATTTTTGTTGAATTTTTGCTGATTTTATATAACTTTGTTATGAAATTTTTTTTATTTCCTCGTGAAACCTCAAAAGTTGAAAAATAAAATTTTATTGGAGAATTTCAAGTGATTATCGCCCAAGAAATTGTTATTTTTTTCAAAAAAGTAAAAAAAAAGGACTTTTCATACTCTTAAATAAATTCACCGTCTCTTAACATCTTTAAATAAATTAAAAACATTTTTTTGTATGTGTTCAAATTATATTATCTTTTATTTAACATAATACTTGATTCTAAAATTCAACATTATACCTATTTTTATTATCTTTTTTTACTGGATGATTCCCTTCTTTTCTTCATCGTACTGTGATTTAAATATTTTTCTGAAGAAGAAAACATCTTAACTTGCACCATACAATCTTCCAATGGTGAAATTTTATGGATTTTTTGTGTCGCTGGTATTGTTTTTGCATTTGTGAACCGATCTTCTAATTTTTCTTAATTAAATGGATTGCAACATCGATCAAAAAACTTCGGCATTGTAATCACTCGTTAACAAAATATAAATTAACAGCACTTTATGATAAATAATAGGTACTTTATTTAGCAATAGTAAGTCTACGTGACACGATGAACACAACGACAATGTAATTATTCTGAAAACATAACCTCCATATTATTTAAATGAAATGTAGATGATATCTTTTTTACCGACAATCGATAGCTCTTAAATTATCACGTTGTATCAACTGGAGGTAACTTTTAAACCCATTGTATTTTTGAAGTTGTCATATTTCAGTACCAAAAAAAACGTCCATAAGAGTAAAAAAATAACGTCAATGAGAGAAAAAAATTATTTTTTTTTTTTAAATAACAATTTCTTGGACGATAATCACTTGAAATTCTCCAATAAAATTTTATTTTTCAACTTTTGAGGTTTCACGAGGAAATAAAAAAAATTTCATAACAAAGTTATATAAAATCAGCAAAAATTCAACAAAAATTTTTTTATAATCAAGAAAAAAAATTAGAAGCGATTGTCGTCACATCTTTTGATTAACGGGGATCATTGCAGAATTAGTTGAAGTATTTTTAGAGCAAAAAAAAAAAAAAAACGGTCGGACTTTGAGAAAATTACGGTTTTTTCAAAAAAACTAAAATATTTCATATATCTAGGATTCTGAAAATTTTTTCATATTTTTTTTCGAAAACTACATTTAAAAACAAAAATTTTGAAAAAAAAAAGTTCCCAAACGGTCAATTTTTGAAAAAGTTCTGGCAATTTAAAAATAAAAGAGCGGTTTTTTTCCAAAATTCATAACTTTTTTTGAGTCGGGAAAAAAAATTTGAAAAAATTCTGAAAAATAACTTTCGGGGGGTAGAAAAAGATAGAAAATTTTCAGCGAAATCAAAGGGGGTCAGGTAAAAAATTTGTCGATTTTACATGGAATGACCCAAATAGAAAGTACTAAAAAATACTAAAAACTAATAAAAATTCCCAAAAATCTGACAATTAATAAAAAATACCGAGAACCAATAAAGATACGGAAAAAAATTCCGATCCTGAAAAAAAAGTTACTACTCAGATGTAACACATTAACTTGAAGGACCGCCAGAGCAAAGCCCGGAACGTGCTCATACCTTCTGCAAATACGGTAGCTTGAGACGTTCAAACTAAACAAATTTAAAAAATCATGAATATTCATCGATCGCAAAATTCCATCCATCCAAATCTTACACACACTCTGCTCCCATCTTCACTTTTCCAAACCCCACCGCGCGCCCACGGTACGCGCAAAGTCTCTCCGTCTCTCTCCGTATAAAAATGTCAGCAAGGCTCTCGATCTCCGGTCATCCGGCTCCGGTCCGTGTCACACAGCGTAAGATCCGTGAGCAAGGAAGACGACGATCGCGGAACAGCGGGCCTGCAAACTTTTTATTGTTTTCACTCCGATAGGAAGAACCACGAAGTGGCTGTATCGCAAAGTCTGTATGTCAAGAGAAACAAAAACAAAAAATCGATTGCGCGAAACCCATAAAAAGAGGGATCGAAACGATTGTAAGAGGTTCTGCTTTGGAGGTATTGCACGGCCAGAGGGAGAGAGGCGAGAAGCTTTCGTTTCGACGATTGAAAATCAATGAACTCAGAAGTGCGAAGTTAACTCCAGCAATACACACACACACACACGCGCGCGCGCGGAGGCGTATGTATATATATATATATATATATATATATATATATATATTGGCACGAAGGTATTTATGGATTCGACGCCGTGAACCTTGCACGTATAGTCCTCCAGGAGAGGTCCCGACCGAAACGTTAAGCCACGGGGAAAGTACGTGCCTTCGCGATCTGCGACTCTTCGGGCTTCCTGACGACGATGAGAGTCACTACTGTATGTGCAAGAGATATATTATGTACATAATTTAAGGATGTTGAGTCCCAAATCGCAAATGATGATAAAATTCTGAAAATTTGGTATGTTTTTGTATGAAGTATTTCAGAGGTCGTGTAAAAATTTCACGACAATTAGGAAGCTCGTTATTGAACAATTAACATTCACAAATTAAATGTTATTTTATGGAAACTGATGTAACTTTGCAATAAGTTTTTTTTTTGACCTCTCAATTTTATAATATCTACAATATACTGAAAGCAACGGAAACAAAACGAAGTTTATTCATACATTTTTTTTATATCTTTTAAAAATTGTTCTTAACAAAATGTTAATCGCTTAATAACGAGCTTCCTAATCGTCGTGAAATTTGAACACGACCTCTTAAATACTTCATACAAAAACATACGAAATTTTCAGAATTTTCTTATCATTTTTTATTTCAACCCTTAAGGTAGTATGTGCACGAACCTCCTCATTAGAAAGAAAATTGATTTGTTTATATGCTGTAGTATAGACATCCAGAATGACGTTCGCGAAAATTCTGCATGCCTTACCGGCTAAATACAATAGTAATTACTTCACGAAATCAATGCATTTAACCCGCACCTTATAGAGAATCCGTGCGGATCAAACGTTGGAACGGAAATAATAATAGTTCGCGATTAGATCGGAGCTATGCGAAAAGCGATAAATAACAAGAAAACTGTCGCGGTCGCGTATGTTCCATGGAAAATATAGGTTACGGGACATTTCGAGCTGATATTATCGATTGAATCGACTAATTTTTGCGCTCGCTAGCCGCGTCTGTCATCTCTCCCTTTACAATATGCACATTTCACACACACTACAAACACACGCTTACACATACGGTAAACAAACACACACTTGACATTTATCGAAAGCACCTGAATACATCGTTGCCACGGATATTGCCAGAATTATGAAATGGCGGCCTGTGACAACTCAAGTCAAATCTGATTGCTATTTTAGTACTTTATTTTCATAATATGATACACAGTTATCACATACACTTCTCAAATAATTATTTTCCTTATCATGTTTATTATTATACCCAAATGTATTATATTTTACCCTTTTCAGATTCGATCATTTATAGATTTTCTATTGATTAGTCAATCCGCTAGTACTACCTTAAGGAGGTTGAAGTAATGATGATAGAATTCTGAAAATTTGGTATGTTTTTACATGAAGTATTCAGGAGGTCGTGTAAAAATTTCATGACGATTAAGAAGCTATTTATTGAACAATTCACATGAACATGTTTCATAGGGACTCAACATCCTTAATATGTACCTGTATACCTTAAGGGGTTACCGCCACTCGCGATTTTGAAAAAAATCGATTTTTTTTTATTGCATTTTTTTTTAAGTATAAGTATCTGAGAATATGTCCTGAACATTTCAAATCGATCCGAACAAAATTGACTGAGATATGAGCGTTGAAAGAGAAGAATCCGTGAATTGAAGAACTGGAATTGAAACTTTAAACGCGTTTTTCTCAAAATGGCATTACTGAAGTCGGTGACCAAGATTACTCGAACACTAATAAACCGATCTTCTTGAAATTTTGCAGGCTTATTTAATACATAAAAATGTAGTCTTTAATCGTTCGATTTTTTTTTTCGAAAAAAATGGCCGTTTTATAGCCAAAAAACGGCCGTTTTTTTTCGTTAAAATCGAACCATTAACTTTGACTGTCCAACATTTTGTGAAAAATGAATATTTTTTAAAATCCTTCGATTAAAGACTAGCTTATACTTATATTTGACTAAATCCATCCGCATTTTTTTTCAGATGTTCCATTTCGCTGCAATGTTGGTCACCGCAAACCGTGTATATAAAAACATTATTTCATTGACGGCCATTTGCAACTAAACAATGTAATATTTTACAATAAAAAAATTATTGAAAGTTCTTCAAGATGTGTTCTTTAAGATGGTATATTGATCGATTAAAAAAGTTCTGTAGTTTTCTTTAAAAAAATTCATGAAAAAGGCCTTTTTTGCGCTACAAGTGGGGGTAACGCCTTAACGCGTAGTGTTATGTCTGCAAATACGTTTCTCCAGGGTGTTTCGTGCGTGCGTGCGTGCGTGCGTGCGTGCGTGCGTGCGTGCGTGCGTGCGTGTGAGTGTGTGTGTAGTAATGTAATATGTATTTGTATATATATATATATATATATATATATATATATATATATATATATATATATATATATATATATATATATACATATACACATATATAAGGAATAAAGGTACGCTACAGTGCCCAGTGCTCCAGCTGGTAGTACCAAAAGCTGTCATACCTCGTACACAGAGCTTGTACCGAAATGATGTCGCCGTCCACCCCCTGAGCCACCGAGCTTCCATGTAGCTTGAACCCCCCCCCCCACACACATATATATATATATATATATATATATATATATATATATATATATATATATATATATATATATATACACACACACATATATATCCCATATATATACATATATAGGAAAAAGATACTTTGAAAGAGTTATATCTGTCATGTTGGCTACCAGCATATTCGGCTCGGTCGAGGGCAGTCCTTACATTTGTTTGAACGGATAGTTTATTTTGTGTAGAGGACGATCTTCTAAATGATTCTCCTGGAAATACCGTCACGTTTATCCAAAGGTGATTTTGAAGAAGTTAAGTTTTGGTCGGGGATATTTAGTTCCTTTGAAGTTGAAGATGTACAGTACCGGTCAAAAGTTTCTGTTTACTTTGGATAATTGCTACATTACCATAAATTAGAGTAATATAGGGTGTCTCAAAATGACTTGACATTTTAATTAATTAGAAAAATGTATTATTTATTTGAAAAGTTCGAATATTTTTATTCTAATAGAAGGTACAAGCATGGAGGTTATGTGTGGAACACAATAACCGATAAATGGCCCTTCGTCCCTGTTTTCAAGAGTTCTCACTTTTGACGAAATTTTCAAAAACATTTTGGCATGATTACTGTAAATTACTAATTTGGAATTGCTTTCTTGAACACCGGCATGATCTGTGGATCATTGGCATACACTTTTCCTTTCAAGAGACCGCAAAGAAAGAAGTCCAATGTCGTTAAATCGCACGATCTTTATATCTCTTTATATCTCTTCCAAGAATTTGACAAAAAGTGCCCAAAATGGCAGGAACATTTTTTTATCCTGAAAACCTGTACTCTGCGGTTTTTGATGGTATTACTTACGAATCTAAACTCAAAATTCAGGAATTCACAATGACGAACAAATATGGCGAATGAAAATACAAATAGTACAGATTGATTTAGATGAAACTCGGTACTCAAGCTTCATATATTTCCACCTATTTATTGTATCATGCTTCACGTTATTGAATTCACCATGAAAAGTTCCTTCATTTTGAGTTCAGCATCACACTCAGCGTCCCCGAAAACCCCCGAGTGCCAAGATTTATCCAAATCATTTATAAAAATGTTTGAAGTTTGTGTTCAGATTCGTAATAAGCGACCGCGAAAATCCCAGAGTACCAATTTTTATCTAAATCGAGTAAAATTTTCCATTTCAGTCCGCCATTCTAGCGCCGCCATTTTGAATTTTCCAATTTAAAGTTCAGATTCGTAACAAGCTACCTCAAAAATCCCGGAGTACTGATTTTCATCTATATCGAGTAAAGTTTTTGATTTTTGTCCGCTATATTGGCGCCGCCATTTGGAATTTCCAAATTTTGACTTGAAATTCGGATTCAGCGAGCCCAAAAACCCCCGAGTGAGGCTCCGATTTGAAATCAGAGCGAGTTAAATAGGGAAATAAAGGTTGACGCACTACTGCGTCAATGCCACACAGGGCACGGAATTATTTGACGCACTATTGCATCAATGCCAACGAAGGGGTTAATAATACGTTATATTAATAAATTTAAATGTCAGGTCATTTTGAGACACCCTTTATAATGAATTTCATAAAGCTGAATAGTATCTTCGCAAAATGAGATGAATTATATTATTCCAATATACCTTTGCGATTACTCAAACCGTTACTGTATATACACACAGGGGGGATTGGAAATTCGAGCTGTTCCTCGAAAGGGTTATTTGCAGCAAATTAATCCCTGTCAACTAGGGGACGAAAATGAGTGGATTCCGAGTTATGGTGGATTTAAGATTTTTAAGAAATTTCCAGACTTGTTACCAAAAACAAATAATTGTGGAAAAATATATTCCACTCTGGGCACTCAATTGCTACTTTTCCGAAAGATAATGACTGAATGATGACTTAAAAAAAAATGCCTCCCAAAATCCCCATAATTCCAGAAATAAAAGATTTTAAGTGGCAAGAATTATTATTTTTTTTGCGATTTTTTTACAAATGGACGGGACTTACTCGAAAAAAAATGTATGACACTTGGCATACAAATCACGGTAATGAGTTCCTTATTTCATGAACTTTCTGAAAAAGTACGAATGTTATCAACTTTTGCACGGGTTCATAAGAATGTGCAATGGACTGAGCAGGTAGCAGATTTCCTCGAAGCATGCTTTGCCCGCTCCCACATCTTTTCATTTCTAGCCATTTTTTCTTGCCCTCGGGAATGTAAGATGATTCAAAAGTCTTCATTTTCTTCCAATAATTCTCGTCGATTTTTGGAAAATTCACAAAAAATAATAATTCTTGCCACCTAGAATCTTTGATTTCTGAGATTACGATAATTTTGAACATCCATTTTTTCAAAAGTGATCCTTTATTCATCAGCTTTCCGAAAAGTATCAATTGAGTGCTCCGAATGGAGTAGTTTTTTACAATTACTTATTTTTAACAATTATTTTTAACGAGTATTTTTTACAAGTATTTTTAACATTTCTGACAAATCTTAAAGCCGCAATAACTAAAGAACTACTCATTGGCGACCCTTAGTTGACAGGAGTTAATTTGTTGCCAATTACCTCTAGTATAACCCCCTTCGAGATGTAGGTGGAATTTCCACTCACCCTGTATATGGACTAGTGGAATTAATCCTGGACACTTTTAAAAGAAATGAGCTTTTTTATATTCACGGAGAAAATGTTTTTATTTCAATCAATAATGTTCTATTTATTATCTGCTCTAACAAGCCTACTCTGATAAAAATACAAAATATAAGTATTTATTCCGTAAAAGCGATCAATAAATGCGAGATTGAAAAAATCTGAAAAGTGTCCTTAATCAATTCCACTAGCTCATAAGTATTCATACACACGTATACACATAAGGAATTCAACCTCAAACGAGATGAATTTTAATATTCTTGTGCCCATCTCTCAAGATCGTGTCACAAAAACCTCGTAGCGCATCCTCTGCGTACCCATTGAGGAATCCTATTTTTCTTTTTTGAGTAATCAACAAGTTTATGTACCGGGGCATAGTGGGCAAGAATTTTCATTGAATTTCCTTTTCCCTCGGTCGTAAAGGATGGGAGAGCACGTACTGTATGGACTGCGAGTCGAGAGATTTTCTCCTCGCATTCGGAACTCATTTTCATTTTCAATGGTTTTAATTAATTCGTCAAAAGCTCTCTCTTCATCCCGCTTTCGTCTCTCTCCCCTTCTCTATCTCTCTCTCCCTCTCTTTCTTTATCTCTCCCTGCACTTCGCATTCTTGTCTAAAGTACATACAGTTATACAATGGAATTTTTGTTACTTTCACGAACATTCGTCGGAGTATTCCATAGCTTGTATTCCAAAACGGGGTGAGTACATGCGAAATATGCTATCCATGTAGGGGTGGGGGTGCGTATGCGATTGAGTTGAGATTTACGTTCCTCTTGGGCAGGTTCATTTGCATAGACAGTGCGAGGTCCGCAATGCGTGCCTCTTTTCTGGCTCTCTCTCTCTCTCTCTCTCTCTTTCTTTCTCGCTCTCTCTCTCTTTCGCCCCCCCCCCCTCTCTCAGCCGGTTCATCGGAATGTGCGCGCTAATGTTGGCCGCACAAGAGCAGAGAAGAATTCCGTACGCAACAAGGATGTTTATTTTCGTGTAGATTTATTTCCATCTTGTCGGATGTGAAAAAGTATTGTTCCAGGCCACTGTTTTTTTTTTTTTTTTTTCGAACGCGTAATTTCGCGAGGATGCTCGTGAAGCTCCCTTGAGAGTTTCCATTCTCTCCGTGCTCTTGTCAAAGCGGACCTCGAGCAAAAAATATCATCCCCCTGTCATTCTCAACTTCTCCTCGTTCCTCCTTGGCAACTTCTTCCTCGTTCTCCGCCTTCCACATTTACATACGCCATCGCCCGTTTTCGCGGGACCAAGTAATCCTGTTTACATATTTATCATACGAGATTCGGAGGAGACCGCGGCTTGTTTTCGCCACATCCACGCATCGTGGCCACACATTACCGCGTGTGTGCATTTTACTCGGCACAGGGAGAACTGCGCGACTCGTTGCCTCCGCACAAGTTCGCGTATAGTTTCACGCCAAGTTTACCACCGACCCTCGCAGTCCCGGTCCTGCCGCAAGAAACTCTCGCGCATCCTTGTGTATCCGCGATATATGTGCTGCAGGATGTACGGTGACTGGATATGCGGCATACGTATGCGCGTGTGTTTGTTGAGTGGAATGTACATGGACCTAATACCGCCGATGTGTAAACTCCCTCGCGGGCATTACTGCGAATAATAATATACGCTTTACACATATGAGGTATTCCACGTGAATCCGGTGGACTTTTTCCCTGACCCCCGCCAATTCGATACATTTTTTTCATCTAATTCGATTCACTCTGAAAGACTCCCTGATTCTTTTTACATTTTTCGAAACAACCCTCAGTGAAAAAAATGCTTTTTTTCCGAAAAAAACGCCCCGATTTAAAAATCTGAAAATATTCCAAAAAAATGCGTGATTATATGTAAAAAATTTCAAGCTATCAACCACAGTGGGAGTATGATTTTTTCTGGGCTTTTTGAGCGATTAACGTTTAAAAAAATCCGAAAAATTCAAGAACCGCTTACTTCGGGCGGGTACTTAAATATTACGACTTCCACAATGAATCATTTTGACCATTTTTTAATAACCAAAGCACAATCATGGACCTTGAACAGTTAGCAGTCAAAAAGTTCTGGTTTTAATTTCAATTGAAGTCGTCATCAGCACAGAAGAAATCATACTTCCACTGCGGGTGATAGCTTGAAATTTTTTATATATAATCACGCATTTTTGGGGATTTTTTCAGATTTTTTAATGGGGGCGTTTAAAAAAAATTGATTAAGGGTTGGTGCGAAAAATGTAAAAAAATATTTCGGGTGTTTTTTGGAGTCAATGGAATCAGATAAATCGAATTAGCGGGGCCCAGGGAAAAAGTCCACCGGATTCACGTGGAATACCTCATGTATGTGTATAATAGCGTGGCACAATTTTAAGCTTTATTTTTTTCCTTTTTCTCACCATCCAATTATCTTCTTTAAAGAAAAGAAAAAAATTATCGCGAAAGCTGCGGGCGGAAAAAAATATATTTAGAGGTCGCTCAGCCAGCCAAAAATTCAAATTTCCATTAGAAAATCGATTTTTTTTGCTCCACTTCTCACCCATGAATTTTACACTTTATAATTTTCAAATTAACCTCGCGCAAATCTCGCCGGCCAATGAATACTGTCGTTGCTCGAGAGCTTCGAAATGTCCAATTTTCGCGCCAATTTTTTTCATCCCTCTTACTCATAAGTTTAACGCTTTGTGAACATTTTAAAAACAATTAATTGTTTTTTCTTTAGAAACAGATTTTTCAAAATTACCTCACACTTCCAATCCAAGAATTATAATCCTTGGTCTCAGGAAATAATTTTTCAAAGCTCTCCTCCGTAAACAAAATTACAGCTCGTTTTATTCGTAAAACCCTTGAGCGACCACTAAATATTCATTGGCCGGCTGGAACTTTCGCGAGGTTAATTTTGAAATTATGAAGCGTAAAATTCATGGGTGAAAAGTGGTCGAATGAAAGTCGATTTTTTAATGAAGATTTGAATTTTTGAGAGGCTTTAACGACCTCTAAATATTTTTTAACCGCTCGCAGCTCCCGCGATAATTTTTTTTCTCTTTAAGGCCTTACGCCACAGTAACGGGTATAAAATCATGCGCGAATTTAACATTTTTTTTTCATATGAAAAAGTGACTTACTCATAAAATTAATTACACATCTATTTAGTGTGAATATCAAGCTGTTAGAAAATTTTTTTTTTCTCAATGTACAAAATGGCCGACTACTCGAAACCTCTCGAAACAGCTTTTTTCCAATTGCCGTGACAAATAACTTCAACAATTTTCATTCGACTTACTTCAAGTTAAAAGTTATGTTCCTAATGGCATGTCGCAGAGAAGTACGTACGGAATTTCCGATTAATGGAAAACTTTTCATTTTATGAGCAGTTTATGAGCAGTTATAACAACATTTTTCACTGAAAATTAATTTCTTAAATTCAAAAACCTACAAGTTTTGAATAAAACAATATTTTTTAAATTCCGTACGTACTTCTCTAGGTATTCTAATGTAGATTGATGACAATTTTTGGTTTTTGTTTTAGGTAAAAAATTGTGAATCAAAAATGTCACGCCGCGGAGTGCCTAAAAAAAGATAACAAAAGAAAATATTAGTAGTCGGCCATTTTGTACTTCGAAATATATATATATATATATATAATCTAACAACTTGATATTCATACTAAATAGATGTGTAAGTAATTTCATGAGTGAATCACTTTTTCATACGAAAAAAATGGTTAAATTCGGATATGATTTTATAACCGTTACTGTAGCCTAAGGCCTTTCCAGAAATAAGCAGAAAAAACTTACACGTTGGATCATTACTTATGCAATACTTGTGGGTTGAAGGTCATACTATGCTACATGGTTGAATTCGTTTGGATGCTGGCTACAATGTGCAAGGGGAAAATATATGCCACTCCATTAAAAAAAAACAACTTTGATGACCTTGAAGAATCGGAAAAAAAATTAAATTTAAAAAAGATTATGATAGCCATGTGCGTCCTTCCAAACCATTCAAATTCAAAATTTGTAAAAAGATCACTAATCAGTATCAAAGCCGATATCTTGCTCTGGAGGTTTTTTAAAATCAAAATTGACAAAATGGCGACGGTTTGAAAAAAAAAGTATCGAATTTAGCCTATTTTTTCGACTGTTTTTCATTTTAAAAAACATAAAAATTAAAGAAGAAAGCTCCCACAGCAATATAAAGAATGGCATAAAGACTCACGCAGCTGGTCGTATGCCTTTTCTGAGAAACGCGGTACCAACAGGAATAATACGAATTTCGCCCCAAAAAATGATGTTCATTTTTTTGAAAATTAATTTCAGAACTGAATTTTCAAAAATTATTTTCAAAGGAATTCTCAAAATTTAAAAGAATTTCCAGAAATTTGAAAATAAATTTAAAAAATTGAGAAATTGATATCGCCCCAATAATGAATTAATAATTTATTTTCAAAATTTTACACTGATGATCCCTTAACCGTTCAAAATTCCGATCGTACATTACGTAACGACCGCTATTTTCATGGACACGCGAATTTTCGAAAAATTCGTTTCTCGAGCGTAGGTTTTCGATTTTTCCAACACTGTTCGATCTAGTACCGTTAAAAAGTGGAAAAGGTCCTCGATGTACGGACCAGATGCGGCACGAGGCTCTTTTTTCACACCTATGTGTACCGAATCATTCCGAAGGATTTACAAAAATATGTGTACCCAGGGTGCGATACCGATGGAGGAAAAGAAAAAGCCGTCAATCGAAAGGCACATTTATAAAATGTTCACGAACAAATCAATCGCGATACGTGCCAATTTATTTATCGGTGTGATTGGTTCAATTCCGCTGAGATTGTTGAGATTGATTTTTTTTTCGCCCCTCGCCGATTCTCACTATATATATATATATATATACACACACACACATATATATATATAGTGAGAATCGGCGAGGGGCGAAAAAAATTATATATATATATATATATATATATATATATATACACACACACACACATGCATACATACATACATTCGCAGTGATATTTTTCCGCGTAGATGAACGAGACGTGCCTGGCATCGCGGTCTCCCGAGGACTCGTTTCCACAGTCGAAAGAAACTTTTTTTTTCCTCATTTCTCTTCCATTCTCTCTCTCTCTCTCTCTCTCTGTCTACACATCTCTCCGTCCTGAAGGCCTTACAGCCGGCAGAAACGTATCTTCATCACCGAGCCGTACGAAATTGAAAAGCACGCGGTTTTTATCATACCCGTGGGAGCGATAAAAAAATTGCTTTGCGAAAAAAAAAATTCATTTGATATGTAACCGAGTGCGCGACGCATATATACCAATTTGACGCGTTTGTAGCAGCCTGTAACGCGGCGCGAGCCAAGCGTGTCCATATTTTTTTTTTGCGCCAACTTTCTCTCTCACGTACGCTTTCGCTCGTATATGATTCTGAAATGTTTGACAAAATTAAAAATGTATGCAAGCCATATGCCAACGCTTGCATATATATATATATATCATGAGAGGATTTAAAGAATTCACCACATTTGAAAAATGCAAGACTTCTAACGTGGCAGCTTTCAAGGCCTGGACCGGAAGCCCGTTTCATACAATTTCATGAAAAACCAAGCGCAGGTAATTATAATAAATTCATCGTTTCGTTCATTTTTTCACCGACAAACGCACGCTGTTTCTCTCCGAGAAATTTAATTGAATTAATTGCAACTTCAAAGTACGTCCAGAATACCATGTTTTCAAATTGAAACCATATTGGGCGATGATAGCTGAAGAAAGCTTTGTATACTCCTGCTGTAAGCTAACAACGAAAATATATCAAATTGGTGTCATTTAAATATTTACGACACAAAGTGACTAATTTTTTACCTCGGTACGAGGCAATTGCAAATATTGTCACATTTTTCGCAGAAAAAAAGGAGGCGAAGAAAAATAAATGGAGCATACGATCTACATTTTTTTTTTAAGTTTGCAATCTCGTTTGTTTCCTGACGTCAATCTCTCGTTCTAGGCTGGTAAATATTTGAAAAAATGATAATTTTATATATTTTTATTACAATTTTTTTGTATTATGTACAGTGGCGGATCCAGAATTTTTCGGGGGGCGGGGGTACGTTTGGGCATGGGGGGCATGGGGAGGGGAGAATGTGATTATTCTAGGACTCCTAGACTTTTTTGTATAGTCGATCTGGACCGTCTGGGGAAGGGGGCACTTGCCCCCCCCCCCCCGAATCCGCCTTTGATTATGAATACAATAAATTATTATATACTATACTACATCATGAATCGTCGTTTCCCGTATTTGTTGTTTAAACACAGTATATTGTACATAATATACAGAAAGTCCAAATTTCTAGATAGTTTAGTTTTTGAGATAGACCCCGTAACGGAAATGATCTGAAACTGACATGTTTAACAGCTTGCCATTTCTCTATTTTTGAACATAACAAAGAAATAAAATACCTTAGTACTCTACTTAATGAGCTTTAAAAAATGACAGCCCACAAGCGAGGGTAAGAATTTAAAAAAAAACAATTTTGCTCCTTTTTCATGTATAGGACTCGGAAGAAAAATAATTTAATGGAACTTCTAATTCAATATTCGGTTTTGGGTCAACATTCAAGACAAAATATCCAATTGCCAAGGGTTTTGCCCTTTGGGTACGGAGCCCTAAAAAAAAACAAAAAGAAAGATTGAACGCTATTTTTACGTTTCATAAAATTACGATCCGGCAATTTTGGCGGACAAGAGCAAGAGCCGCAAATCATCCTCCTTATCGAATTGTGAGCGGAACATTTTACGAAACCAAGCAGGCACTCGAGAAGGCAAGGGGTCGAAAAAAATGTCCCCGCGCTACGTTGGGATGGATACTCTCGTTAGGAAGGTAGAAAAAACAGCGAGAGATTGAAAAGGGAGAAAGAGGCGGAAGAAAAATCAGACGAAATCTCGACGACAGCTGAGGGTCGCCAAGTTCGAAGACGTGAGGGTTGTACTCTGTATGCGTGTGTGTATGTGCGGGTGTATAGAAAGAGAGAGGGATTGGGAAAGAGAGAGTGTGGAGTTGGAACGTCGAGTGAAACTTTGAACCCTTTGGCTTAGCCCAGACGTGAGGACGAAGCCCTTCTTCCACAAGAAACCCCAACGACCCTTGCTTCCACCTCCTACGCGACGTTCTCTTTTCGCCCCCCCGCCCCCCCTCCCCACCAGGAGAGAGGGAGAAGGAGTTCTCTCTCTTCTCTTGCTCGCAGCCTCCACGTACTGTAACGGTCTAACCTCGTGCTCTGCAAGTACGTCTCGTACGTCTCGCAGGGACCCACGTTGAAGCCAGACCGGGGATTGCTGCGCAGGATTTTCACGATTAAGTATGCGGTACACGCGAATGCCCCTCCTCATGGCACTCGGTGGAGTTAACGGATAAATCGTCACGTCGGAAATGAATATATATATATATATATATATATATATTGTGCACTAAGGCGATTCACAGGCGAGATTGAAAAATTAATGATGTTCCGAACGGCACACGACTGAGGGAACTGTAAGCCGGAAAGGGACTACGTCGCCGTTACAAAACGAAATAGCCTTGACAGCCTTCCGAGGGAGACTGCCAGTCTAGAGTCCGGAAAAGGTGAATTTCGACAATTTTTTGTGGATACCCAGTTGATAGAATGAAAATTCCGTTCAGTGGCCTCAAATCTACGCATCTTCAAGTATCTTTACAAATTTTCTCACAGGATTTTGTACGAAATTAGCGGCGCTGAAGCTGGATAAAGGGAGTCACCTTTGCCCGATGTCCTGCGGCGGGCAAGAGTTCTACTCCAATTTTTCGTCCGCAACGAAAATTCGACATAAATCGAGTTCTAGATAAGATTTTTCTTCAAAGTACAAACGGAAATAACAAAATATTGACTTTTCGAAAAAATTGTACACGTTTGAAAATGAAAAGGTTTTTTTTTCGTAAAAAGAATCGCAAAAAATAATTTTTTTCGGTACAAGTTTTCAACGAATCGAAAATTAACTACGTACGTCGATGTAAAATGTCGTCGCAAGGTTAAACAAAAAATGTCGAGTCAATCGGTGAAGAATTGGCGATGTGATGTTGCCAGCCACAAGAGACTATCGGACAGGGGTGACTCGTCCAGCTTCAGCCACGCCACTTTCTTAAAAAATCTTGTAAAAATATTGTACAGATACTCAAAAATATGTGGAATAAAGCCCACTGAACGGAACTTTTATTCTGTCAACGGGTAGCCATAAAAAATTGTCAAAACTCGCCGTTTTTTTTGCTCTAGACTGATAGTCTTTTCTTAAGGAGGTTCGAGCGCTTCACCCACGAATAATGCTGTCTAATGAAAGTTCGCCAATAAATGTCCCTCCAAGTTCCATTGCAACATTTTTGACAAAAAATACGTAAGGCCCAAACAGCCTTATTTTTAGCGGTAATTATGCAGTATGAAGACTTCTCCGAAAAATGACGGGAATTTTTTTTTCACCGTGAACTTGTTTATTCCCTTATAATGAGTGATATTCCGTCGGGGGAGACTGACATTTTCCATTAATTTCATAAGTTATGGGTCTTTGAATTTCGCGGAAACACATGATAAAATAGGGAATTTTCAAATATTTCGACGCGTATATTGGGGAGTATGAAGTATAATACAATTGTACTACGTTGGTAATTCTTGTGGTCCTAATAAGGGCCGATGAAAATCTTGAAAAAGATTGATGTCGAAAAGTGTCGAAACTTCAATTCTTCCTTCATGGCTCCGATGACTTCGAAGATCGTGTGAAATCGATCACGATGGTCTGGATATCGACGTTTGAAGAAAAATTCACGAAATCAAAACACATTTCACGATCACGAAATCAAAACACATTTCACGATCACGAAATCAAAACATATCTCATCGGTCCAAAATATATACATGTCCCCATTATAATACACTATCTATAAGGAAACGCATAACTGTTTAGCGACAACAAAGAATATGCGTCGAAATATTATCTTATTCCGGAAACAGGACAGTTGTGGTCACGGAAATCAAAACATATACATTGTTACCTTCATAATGTACTATGTATAAAGAAACACGTAGCTGTTCAGCGAGGCGTCGAAATATTACCCATTTCTGGAAACTTCAATACCTCATAACATATGGAATTAATAGAAAATGTCAGCTTCCCCCGCCGGAATATCACTTACTATAATGGAATAAACATCATGGCGAAAAAAAAAAATTTCCGTCGTTTTTCGGAAAAGTCCTCATACTGCATAATTACCTTTTTAGCCATAGCTTATTTTGTACTTTGCACATCCCTCAATATGTCCCTTTCACCCTAATGCACCGACGTATCGCCGTACAATGCCGTACAGGAGGGCACGGGGAAACTGAAGAAAACCTGCACCCCCAGAGGCTGTATTTTATTGACTTTCAGTTATCTGCGAAAAGAATTCCCATCGCACAAATTACCATACAAACTCAAACAAGCGCAATAGAATTTGTACTCGAAAAAGTAAAAACAAATTAACACTTTACGCGGTGGATCTGCAATTGATCGGTCGTTTGCGTAATTGACGTGCTAACCCAAACAAACCCAACATGTTGTTTATCCGGTGCGATCACCGGCGCGTCAAAACATTTTTCGGCAATTCACACGGTGACGCACATTTTCGACTGAAAATCCACACGGTGAATCTCCACCGATAAAACATTTGCCCACCCATTGTGCAAAGTGCACGCAGCATATATATTTTTTTTCACACTCACCCTCTAAATACTAAGCCGCACTTTTTTAATGCCTTATTTTTGCGGATTTGCTTTTAGCTCCGTTAAAATGTCTTGGAAAAAAACGGTGCCGGGATATGTCTTTTTTCATTTTCAACATAATAGCTCCCTCACGGAAACTCAGGCGTACTTTACCAAGGCAAAGAGTTACAATGCAACGTCAATGATCCTCTTGTCCCGAGGGCCTCGAGTTTTTGCTTCCACATCCTCTATCTTCCTGCGCATCTTTCTTCGCTTCCCACAGGAGACATATACAGAGTGGCCCGAAAAGTGACGTCCAAAAGGAAACTCTAGATGCGTCTTGTCGATATCTATCCGAACCATCCCCATGTACAAAATGTTATACAATAATTTGTCGCTTTCGAAAAAAAAGCATTTTTTCTGTTTATTCTTTGTGTATATACTTTCCTTGCAATTTCTTTTACTTGTGTTGTCGTTATAAAGTGCACCATTAACGTAACGTAAATGCCTTAGAATTTAAAAGTAAATAAAGGTAAAGTAACTTAAATGCTTTAGATGTTGAGAAAATATTGAAACAATAGGTTGAGAGGATCAGTTACGTTTAAATGATAAAAATAAATACTTATATTAGTCGAAATGACTCCCAATCGCGTTTACAAACTTCTAAGAGGAAAGTACATACACAAAGGGAGGAAAAAACCTATGCTACAGGAAAACTCGAAAAATATGCTTTTTTCTCGAAAACTGAAAGCGATCGTGGAACATACATGATCGGAGTCATTTTAATGGGTAGCGATACGAGGCATCTACATTTTCTTCTCGGACATTACTTTTTAGGCCACTCTGTATTTATATCTGACTCATATATATATATATATATCTCGACTCTATTATATATAGAGTCGAGATACATAAAGTGACAGTAGAGTAGGCACATAAAGTGTCCCAGAGCAATAATAGCACTCGAACTATTGATCATATCCAAAAATGTTTCAAACAAAAGTTTTAGTGTTGGAAAAGGCCGTCATACTGGATCACCCTATTTTTTTTATCGGTGGAGGCGCTGAAGCTACGTCAAGGTCAACTCCACTTTTTTAAATGGAACCATGTATTTTTTATCGATGACATTATTACTGATTTTAAGACGAATTCAGCGACCTAAACACAAGGTCATAATGTCATCGAAAAAAAAATACATGGCTCCATTTAAAAGAGTGGTGTTGATCTTGACGTAGCTTCAGCGCCTCCACCGATAAAAAGAATAGGGTGGTCCAGTATGACGGCCTTCTCGAACACTGAAACTTTTGTCTGAAACACTTTTGGATATGATCAACAGTTTGAGTGCTATTGCTCTGTAACACTTTATGTCCTCACCCTGTATATGTATGTATGTGAATGTTGCTATTGCTCTGTAACACTTTATGTGCCTCACCCTGTATATGTATGTATGTAAATGTGAAGCTTATTTCAAGATAACGCTAGAGATCGAAAACAAATAAATATATACATGCATGCGTGTGTGTGTGTGTGTGTGTGTGTGTGTGTGTGTGTGTGTGTGTGTGTGTGTGTGTGTGTGTGTGTGTGTGTGTGTGTGTGTGTGTGTGTGTGTGTGTGTGTGTGTGTGTGTGTGTGTGTGTGTGTGTGTGTGTGTGTGTGTGTGTGTGTGTGTGTGTGTGTGTGTGTGTGTGTGTGTGTGTGTGTGTGTGTGTGTGTGTGTGTGTGTGTGTGTGTGTGTGTGTGTGTGTGTGTGTGTGTGTGTGTGTGTGTGTGTGTGTGTGTGTGTGTGTGTGTGTGTGTGTGTGTGTGTGTGTGTGTGTGTGTGTGTGTGTGTGTGTGTGTGTGTGTGTGTGTGTGTGTGTGTGTGTGTGTGTGTGTGTGTGTGTGTGTGTGTGTGTGTGTGTGTGTGTGTGTGTGTGTGTGTGTGTGTGTGTGTGTGTGTGTGTGTGTGTGTGTGTGTGTGTGTGTGTGTGTGTGTGTGTGTGTGTGTGTGTGTGTGTGTGTGTGTGTGTGTGTGTGTGTGTGTGTGTGTGTGTGTGTGTGTGTGTGTGTGTGTGTGTGTGTGTGTGTGTGTGTGTGTGTGTGTGTGTGTGTGTGTGTGTGTGTGTGTGTGTGTGTGTGTGTGTGTGTGTGTGTGTGTGTGTGTGTGTGTGTGTGTGTGTGTGTGTGTGTGTGTGTGTGTGTGTGTGTGTGTGTGTGTGTGTGTGTGTGTGTGTGTGTGTGTGTGTGTGTGTGTGTGTGTGTGTGTGTGTGTGTGTGTGTGTGTGTGTGTGTGTGTGTGTGTGTGTGTGTGTGTGTGTGTGTGTGTGTGTGTGTGTGTGTGTGTGTGTGTGTGTGTGTGTGTGTGTGTGTGTGTGTGTGTGTGTGTGTGTGTGTGTGTGTGTGTGTGTGTGTGTGTGTGTGTGTGTGTGTGTGTGTGTGTGTGTGTGTGTGTGTGTGTGTGTGTGTGTGTGTGTGTGTGTGTGTGTGTGTGTGTGTGTGTGTGTGTGTGTGTGTGTGTGTGTGTGTGTGTGTGTGTGTGTGTGTGTGTGTGTGTGTGTGTGTGTGTGTGTGTGTGTGTGTGTGTGTGTGTGTGTGTGTGTGTGTGTGTGTGTGTGTGTGTGTGTGTGTGTGTGTGTGTGTGTGTGTGTGTGTGTGTGTGTGTGTGTGTGTGTGTGTGTGTGTGTGTGTGTGTGTGTGTGTGTGTGTGTGTGTGTGTGTGTGTGTGTGTGTGTGTGTGTGTGTGTGTGTGTGTGTGTGTGTGTGTGTGTGTGTGTGTGTGTGTGTGTGTGTGTGTGTGTGTGTGTGTGTGTGTGTGTGTGTGTGTGTGTGTGTGTGTGTGTGTGTGTGTGTGTGTGTGTGTGTGTGTGTGTGTGTGTGTGTGTGTGTGTGTGTGTGTGTGTGTGTGTGTGTGTGTGTGTGTGTGTGTGTGTGTGTGTGTGTGTGTGTGTGTGTGTGTGTGTGTGTGTGTGTGTGTGTGTGTGTGTGTGTGTGTGTGTGTGTGTGTGTGTGTGTGTGTGTGTGTGTGTGTGTGTGTGTGTGTGTGTGTGTGTGTGTGTGTGTGTGTGTGTGTGTGTGTGTGTGTGTGTGTGTGTGTGTGTGTGTGTGTGTGTGTGTGTGTGTGTGTGTGTGTGTGTGTGTGTGTGTGTGTGTGTGTGTGTGTGTGTGTGTGTGTGTGTGTGTGTGTGTGTGTGTGTGTGTGTGTGTGTGTGTGTGTGTGTGTGTGTGTGTGTGTGTGTGTGTGTGTGTGTGTGTGTGTGTGTGTGTGTGTGTGTGTGTGTGTGTGTGTGTGTGTGTGTGTGTGTGTGTGTGTGTGTGTGTGTGTGTGTGTGTGTGTGTGTGTGTGTGTGTGTGTGTGTGTGTGTGTGTGTGTGTGTGTGTGTGTGTGTGTGTGTGTGTGTGTGTGTGTGTGTGTGTGTGTGTGTGTGTGTGTGTGTGTGTGTGTGTGTGTGTGTGTGTGTGTGTGTGTGTGTGTGTGTGTGTGTGTGTGTGTGTGTGTGTGTGTGTGTGTGTGTGTGTGTGTGTGTGTGTGTGTGTGTGTGTGTGTGTGTGTGTGTGTGTGTGTGTGTGTGTGTGTGTGTGTGTGTGTGTGTGTGTGTGTGTGTGTGTGTGTGTGTGTGTGTGTGTGTGTGTGTGTGTGTGTGTGTGTGTGTGTGTGTGTGTGTGTGTGTGTGTGTGTGTGTGTGTGTGTGTGTGTGTGTGTGTGTGTGTGTGTGTGTGTGTGTGTGTGTGTGTGTGTGTGTGTGTGTGTGTGTGTGTGTGTGTGTGTGTGTGTGTGTGTGTGTGTGTGTGTGTGTGTGTGTGTGTGTGTGTGTGTGTGTGTGTGTGTGTGTGTGTGTGTGTGTGTGTGTGTGTGTGTGTGTGTGTGTGTGTGTGTGTGTGTGTGTGTGTGTGTGTGTGTGTGTGTGTGTGTGTGTGTGTGTGTGTGTGTGTGTGTGTGTGTGTGTGTGTGGGGGCGTCCATAAATTACGTAACGCAAAAGTTCCCAATTTTCACCCCCCCCCCCCCCCCCTAAGTTACAGAACCGTAACGCCTCACCTGACGCCCCCTCTTATTCCGTTACGTAACGGGTGTTTTGTCGTCAATAATTGCGTTTTTTTTCAAAGAAATAACTAATTATGAAAGGATCGGGTTTATACTCATTTTATGAAGTATATATTCATCTCGTTTTGAACCAATTTTTATGAAATTAAAAAAAAATTAATCCTGATTTAGCGACGAAAAAAAATTCTCTTGATTGTCCAATCAATATCTTTACGCAAGGTTATCTGTAAATAAAAGATCAAGACTTCATCGATATCTATACAAATGTAGCTATTGTTATGCGTAGCCGTTTCTTTATTTTGGTTTTTTTACAAAATGCCGACAGTTTGGACATTTTTTTCCTATCTTCGAGGCCCTTTTTCGTACTCAAGCAATCTTTAAAAATAGTAATGATCAAAATTTAAACAATCGGCTACAACCTTAGCCACTGCGATTACAAAAATGTTTCTAAAAAATTGAAAATCGATTCATAAGTTTTTGAGTATTTACTAAGACAAGGTCGAAATAAGTAGTTTCGAGAAAATCGCGATCAAAGTTTTCGTTCCGTTTTTCTTGATATAAAGTTATGTTTTTTCCTGGAATATTGATACTTACATTAAAGTATCAATTCGCGGGCGATATGACGGTTTTTCATCTTCATTATATTTCTCAAAATAATAAGAGCTTACGCTTCATCTATTCAGAACGATGAGTTTAAAATTTTTCAAAACTTGAACATGCAGAAATTTTGCTATCTCTGGTAGTTCTAAAATTGTGACGTAACGCAAACCTCGACTCCGACCCCCCCCCCCCCCCAATTGCGTTGCGTAATTTATGTACGCCCCCTATATCTATATTGTAACGTTTCGCGATTTTACGCGAGAGTTTACCTTCCGTTTTCGGTGGTTGGGAAAACGAGGATACGCGGCGAACTCGTCGCCGTGGGAAAATTTAAGGGGTTCCCGTAGCCTCCAGGAGGACGATGTATTTTTAGGTGCCAGGAATGAAGGAACGGACTTTAAGGTGGTTCTTTGGAGATGCCTCAGTAGTTATTGAGGGTCTCAGAGACGCCATCGTAATCCGTCATCATCGGCATTCTGGGTTTTTCGGATTATTGAGATTTGTTCGGTAATGTAACAACGACTGGTTAGATGTTAGTTCCGAGGTTACTTTGGGACTTGGTCGGGTTAGGCAACATTTACGACGGTCGAGGAAGAATGGCGAGAAAGTCTGTCCAGGTGGATTCGACGTGTACGCGAGTCGCGGCGCGCGGGCGGTTCCCCGTTTGCTCTCTTTCTCTCTCGCTTATCTCGATCGCTCGCTCGCTCTCGAGTCGACCGCGAGCGTTGTTGGTACGCGAAAAGCCGTTTCGTGCCCGCTCCTGTAACAAGAGAGCGTACGCACGTTGGGAGAAGTTCGTCTGGGGTGAGGCGGATAATTCCGGTGGCACGAGTTGCCAAATGCAACAAAGCGCACGGTTGCCAAGCCGTGACGCTCACGCGCTAGCTGAGCTAGCGTTATAATAATCCGCCGACTCGAGGAAAACACGGGCTCCTCGAGTGCGAATAGCGGGGCCGTCCAGGAGGGACGGCTGACCTCCTCGGTGCCAGGCGAGGAGGACCAAAAACCAGGGAAGCTGGTTGTGGAGTTTCCCTCACGTGTAGCGAAGCGCGTTCGGCGCTTCCCGACTACACACTCCGAGTATGCGGGCGTTGGAAGATTGTAAAGGCAATCGTTCGTCCTAGCGACGAGCGATCGGAAAATTATCTAAATCCTGACTACAATCACCACGTCGACTCTATTCCCAAGGTAGGACTTCCAGCGCAATGCTGGGGCTTCCCGAGGAAATAGAGTTTCTACCCGAAGCTGGGGTTATCCAAGGATGGGGGACCAGGGCGAAGGCAGCAAGGTTCCCATCCTACGATCCGGGATTCCGGATGATGGTGACTCTACGTAAAATATTGAGTATGAATTTGCGACAGAGTGCCGCTCTGATTCGTGTATGCCCTTATATAGCCCCAGGCCCGTTAGGAGAAATTCCATTTCTCTTGCGGATCCGGAGGGCTAGGTAGGGAATCACGCCGCCGAGAAACTCTCCGATGGTGGGGTGGCAGCGTTGGTCATTTCCAGGACGTTCGCATACTATACCCATTTCCAGGGGTAAGATATGCTCGATTATTCCTCGTTCGGATATTAGGCGCACATCTGGTGTGAAGAGGCGTCGCGATGACTCTTGGTCGTACTCTCGGTGATAGGAGTGGTCAAGGTACGAGCTACGCGATCGGTATTGCTGCGGGCGGGTACTCCGGCGAGTGAATCCGCGGTGGTCTAGCTCAACGCGATGGGCGGAGCCTCTTGCGAGGTGTCGCGGGCTCGCCCCAAAATCGTCACGTAAGTGATCCGCCCGGCCGGCGCTATGGCCGGTCGCTCCGGACGCTGGTCAGAATGCTCTAGTATTGCGTACGTGAGTAGCTACTCTCGCATTCTGTGTGACGGTGGCTTACCTGTCCAGGTGAACCGTTACATCGCCCCTCCAAGGTTGACGTAGCCCTTCCTAGGGCACGACGACCTTAGCGCCTTGTCCCGGCGGCAGGACGACCCCGTGCGCTCTTGCGAGTGCACGCCTCCTCGATGGCGGGGTGCTCTGCCGGGCGCTTGATCGGGGGCCTCGTTGTTGTCGGTTGCCGGCCCCAGATGATCCGTAATCCCTCCGGGGTACGCGTCGCTCGTGGTCCTTCCCGGGCCGGCGCTTTCCATCCAGGAGCAGGCGGATGATCTGGAGGTGTGGGGACCACGTACTTCCTCTTGATCTTCGATGTTCCGGGCTCGAACCGGCTAGGCGTCCCTTCCGCGATCCCCAGCGCCTCACGTTGCCGTGCTTCGTCCTCCTCCAGATGCTGGAAGAACCACGGCTCGGTCTGCGTTTGGTGGCTCTTCCCCGTGAGTGGGCGATGCGCATTTCTTCTCCCCTTTTCCGCCGGTGCGTGGGGTCGCGGGGAGACCTCGTGACCCTCACTGTCGCTGCGTGTTTGTGTTGCCTTCTCCATGTTTTGTCAAAGACTGGAGATGGCTCGCGAGTGCTTGCTCTTATCTCGTCTTCGGTCCCGATGTTCTAGTAGAGGGGGTTTTCCGGAGGGCGCAGATAAGGACGCAGATCACGACAATGGAATAATCCTCGCTCCCGGTCGGTACCTACGTGCTTGAGAATGTATGATGTCTGGTGCACCTTTTGCGAGATGACATAGGGTCCTTCGTAGACCGGCAGAAATTTGGCAATGAGGCACACTGATGGCTGTGATACGGCGAGTGCTCGGGCAAGGACTTCATCGCCTACCTGAAATTCGCTGGCTTTGTGGTGCCGGTTGAATTTTTCGGCTTGCTTGCCTCGTACCTTGCGCATCCTTCCCGATGCCGCCAGTATGAGGTTTTCGAGCGTCTTTGGTGTTTTTCGACGCTTACCCAGGATTCTTTGCCAGGGGCGATCTACCTCCTTTCCGAAGTGTAGTTCCCAGGGAGTGAAGCCTGTGCTCTCATGATGGGTGGTGTTGATGCATTCCTCAACGACGGGTAGCCATTTGACCCATTCGTTATGTTTGCCTCTGATCAGTGTTCGGAAAAACCGAGATAGTTCTCGATTTGTCCTCTCAACGGGATTGGCTTGTGGGTGGCGGATCGAGGTCCATATGGTTCTTATTCCATTTTCTCGCAGGTATGCCTCCCATTTCTTGGCGGTAAATTGGGTCCCCTGGTCGCTGAGAATCGCCTTGGGTTTCCCAAACTTAGTGAAGTAGTCCTCCGCCAGGACTCTCCACGTGGCGTCTGTTGTTGCCTTCCGTAGCCCGTACAGACGAGTGATTTTGGAGAAGACGTCGATAACTGCCAGGATGTAACTCAGTCCGTATCGTCCTTTGGGAAGAGGGCCATAATAGTCCAGGGACACCAGTTCTCTGGGCCTGGTCGGCAAGATGTTTTGCTGGTGTGCAAAGCTTCCCACGGTGTAAATTTTGTTTCTTTGGCAGCTGTCACAGCTGGCCAGTGTTTGGCGAATAACACGATGGAGTCTCGGGAAGTAGAAGTCTTCTTTGAGCATGAGGTGGCACTTCTTTGCCCCGGCGTGGCCATAGGTGTAGTGGCAGTTCAGGATCAGATCCCGTACTCCTGCAGCGGGCACCCACACTCGCTCAGTTCCCTTTGTTATCCTGAAGAGCAACCCGTCCCTAAACTTCTGTTTGGGGTTGTCCGGGTTTTTCCTGGCCTGCTCGATGCGTTTCTCATACGCCGGGTCCCCCTGTTGCAATTCTTTCAGGCGGGCGATGGCCGCATTTAGGGCATCTACCTGGTCCTCTTCGAGTAAGGCTATGCGGATGTGCTCCTCAGGTCGTTCCTTGTCGGGGCGACTTAGGAGGTCTGCGACGAGATTTTTCTTTCCCTCGCAGTATTCTATGATGGGGTTGTAGTCTTGGATGGCCAGGATCCATCGGGTTAGCCGTGCATGGGACAGCCGGCATTCCTTGAGGAAGGTCAGGGCGACATGGTCCGTCCTGATGATCACCCGGGCCCCCAGTAGGTAGGTGCGGAATTTGGAGAGTGCCCACACAATGGCTAGCAGCTCCCGTTCTGTCACGGTGTACCGGGCTTCGGCTCCCTTCAGGGTCCGACTCGCAAAGTGGAGGACCATGGTCTCGTCGTTGTCCGAGTTTTGGGATAGGACGGCCCCGAGCGCCAGATCACTGGCGTCCGTTTGTACATAGAATGGACGGTTCTTTAGGGGGTATGCGAGGACCACGCTCGTGCAAAATTTTGTTTTGACGTTGGCTAGTGCATTTTCCTCGTTGATGCCCCATTCCCACTTTTCCCCTTTCCTTAGTAGGTGTAGGAGGGGCGCCGTTGCTTCGCTGTGTTCCTTGGTGAACTTGCTGTAATAGTTGATTAATCCAAGGAAACCACGGAGTTGTTTGATGTTCTTGGGTGAAGGGAAGGCTTGGATGGCCTCCACCTTATCCGGATCGGGTCTTATTCCCTCTCTCGATAGGATGTGCCCCAAAAACTTAGTTTCGTTTTTGAAGAAGTGAGACTTCTCTAGGCTGAGTGTCAGTCCATGTTCCAGAAACCGTTGGAATAGCTCTTCAAGGCTATTAAGGTGCTCCTCTAGTGTCTCAGAGGTGCATAGGATATCGTCGACGAAGTTGGTCACGTCGTGCAGCCCCTGAAGGACCTCTTCAAGTCCTCTCACCAGGCTGGCTGTGCTGGTGGAGAGACCAAAGGGCGTCACGAGAAACTCGTATCCTTTCCCTCGGTGGGAGAAGGCCGTGTATTTCCGTGATTCTGGGTGTAGAGGAACCTGCCAGAAACTGGCACGCATGTCGAGGGTGGATAGAAATGTCACACTGCGGCATTCTTGGAATAGCTCATCAGCGGATTCCATGCGTTCGTGGTCCGGTACTAATATTTGGTTAATGCGCCTCGCGTCCAGGCACAGCCTGACTCCGCCATCCTTTTTCTTGGATATCAGGAGTGGGCTGCTGTAGGGACTCGTAGAGCGTTGGATTATCCTTTGCTGGGTGAGTACCTGTATCTCCTCATCTACTGCCGATCGGTAGGCGAGGGGTACAGGGTAGCTCATCGCCTTGAAGGGTTCGTGCGGCTTTACCTTCAGTACGTGTTGGTACGAACGGAGCAGGCCTGGTCGTTTGTCGAAGACCTTCTTATATTTCTCGAGGAGGTTTCGGAGGGCTTCCCTCTCGATTTCCCCGAGACCCGTTGTTTCGGCGACCTTTAGGTCGATTTCCTGGCCGGTCACTTCCTCGGTGGCGAGGGTAGCTCCGTGCTTGGGAATGTGTTCGTCGAAGTGCGTGTTTCGCAGGGGTATGGATGGATGATTGCCGTCCTCCTCCCTGTCATTGAGGGTTATGGTGTATTGTCCCAGGTCAATTATTGACCGTGTCTTCACGAGGAAATCTATTCCCAGTATGCATGGGCTCGTGAGGTTGGGGACGATCAATAGTGTGTGCAGGACCTTTATCGAGCGAATTTCGATCTCTGCGTATATTTGTTTGGAGACAGGAGTGGCGCGCCCCCGCGTCGCTCCCGTCACGGAGGTTCTCGTGAGTGGTAGCATGGGACATGCCTGCAGGGCTCGATGGTGGTTGAAGAGGTCCAACGCTATCGCGGATGCTTGGCTCCCAGTGTCTACCAGGGCACGCACCGGGATGCCTGCTATTAATGCCGCAATAAGGGGGCATTCTTTTACTTCGTCTTCCTCCTCGTCGTCCTCTGCTAGGAGCTCACCCCTCACATCCCTGCCGAGGCCAAGCGTCACCTCCCTCATTGCGAGGCAGGCGGGGGTGACGTCTGCTCGTTTCCCTGCTCCGGGGAGTCGGTTAGATCGGAGCTCGATTCCGCGGGGGTCTCTGTGATTTCTAGGCTTTGGATGGCCTTGCGAAAGTCACGTCGACTGTCGGGAGTTTGTCCCTTTTCGGGCGGGCCTTTGGGGTAACCGGATCGGGGAATTCGGTTGTTTCCCTGAAGTGATTCTTGGCGCGGTGGTTCTCGTGAGAAACCGTTGAAGGTTGGCCGTTCGGGGCGACCTGAGCCTTCGCGCTCTCGATTTCCCGGCCCTTCTTCATCCAGTGATGACAGTAGGTCGAGGAGGCTTGGAATGGATTCAATGCACTTTGCCCGAACAATCATTCTGACCTCCTCGGGAAAGTGTCTTTTCATTTTGTTGATGATCTCTTTGTCCGAGAGGGGCGGCCGAAGATCTTTGGCCAGCCCGATTAACGAGAGACCGTACCCAAATCGGGTTTCTTTTTTCTGAGGGTTGTACCATCCATACTCTATCCGGTTCTTGACGCGGTATTGTCGATCCTCGCTCCAGAAGCGTTCAAGAAACATTTGTTCGAAAGATTCCCACGAGTGGATGTCGTTTCTCGCGATCTTCCACCACTGGAGGGCGAGGTCGGAGAAACATTGCGAGATGATGATCTTGAACTCGTATCGAGCCGAGAACACTCGATGGAAGTCCCTGAGGTCAGTTAGGAATTGCCAAGGCAGTTCATGATCCTGCCCTCCGAAAGTGGGGGCGTTTATTTTCATCACCCCTGCGCTTGTCCCTGGAGGATTGTCTTCGCCGGGTGCGGGTAGGGTGGATGGTGGATCAGTAGGGTGTTGGGTCCTATTGGGATTCCCCTGACGGAGGTTGATCTCCTGGGCATACTGCTCCGGTAAACCTAGGTTGCCTAAGTTAAGCATTCTCCCTCCGGGTATCGGTTCCCCTTCCCCTTGGGGGGGGCCTAGTCCTCCAGACGCGGGGGCGATGTGACGTGTCGAGGCCAGAGGTTCGGCGCCCCAATGCTCGATTGTTGAATTTGCATCGGGGGGTCTTTGGAGTGCACTTCTAACTTGGGTATTCACCGCCTCTTCTAAAGACTCGAGTTTCTTCTCAAAGTTCTCATTGATCGAGAGAAGAGTCGCCGTCAGTGCCTTAGCGTCGTCGTCGACTCGGCGTTGGATTCGGGACATTAACTCTTTTATTGCCGATAGGGATAGCTGGGATTCTTCCGGTAGGGAATAAGCGTTGGGTGCTGATGACGCGTTATCGGCAGGATTGTGTTGTTCGGAAAGCTGGGGGTTCCAAGCGGGAAGCCCCCTGGCTCCCTTTTCTGTGCCGTCGTCCCTGCGACGCGTCCCCCTCTCACCTCCCCGCGGCTCACACCTTACGCTGGATGCGAGGGCGTTGGGTTCGGCGGGTGGGCCGGTCACGGGGGGCAAGTTCACACCGGCACCGGGCGGGAGGTTCAGTGCCCGCCCCTCCTGACTCGTGTTCCCCTTCCGGGTCTCGCTCATTTCGGGCGCGACTTTCTTCGAGAAGGAGGGGGGCGGTACTCCTCGCGCACCGAGCGGTACGCCCGAATTATTCCGACTTAACTCGGAATGTTTGGACGCCCGTGTTGTGCACAATGTTTACCTCGGTATGTACCGCGGCCTTGCGGGATACCCGAGACGAGAGACTCGAGGTGTAGTATTTATTCTATATTTTTTTTTCGGAGCTCGACGCGTACGTGAGTCCTGCTACTACCTGCGATGTTCGAGTGACGAAAACAATTTTTTTTTTCTCGGAGCTCGAGGCGCACGCGAGTCCCGCAATTTCTTGCGATTCTCGAGCGACGAAAACAATTTTTTCCTTCGGAGCTCGAGGCGTATGTGAGTCCTGCTATTCCCTGCGACGCTCGAGTGACGAAAACAATTTTTTGTTTTCGCTCTCGCTCGCAATCAGCGTAGCCTTTCCCAAGCGCGCTCGATATTCCTATTTGTATTATTCGCTGGGTGCGAGCGAGATAAACGAAATATTCGTCGCTTGCCGCGGTATATTATCTCCTCTCCCCAGCGATGGAGAAAGAGCGAGCACCGGCGAAATACTCGTTCGGCCTATGCTCGATTGTTTGATGTTGCGACGTTATTGTAGGTAGTTTGGCTCGAGATTTTTTTTCTTTCTCGGTTTCCCTGAGAGAGAACGAGCATGCTTCGCATGCGAGTGCTCGTTCTTCTTGATATTTATCAGAGTGTATGCTGGAAGAGGTATTTTTCTCAGCTTACGCTGGCTATCCGAGCTCGTGGTGATTGAGACGCCTAACTATCTATTTTGATTTTCGCCTAGAGCGTGTTTTGATGCGCTCGTTGTTTTATACATTTCCCGGAAATTTATAAGGCTTTCGGGCCCCACGTTGGGCGCCAATGTAACGTTTCGCGATTTTACGCGAGAGTTTACCTTCCGTTTTCGGTGGTTGGGAAAACGAGGATACGCGGCGAACTCGTCGCCGTGGGAAAATTTAAGGGGTTCCCGTAGCCTCCAGGAGGACGATGTATTTTTAGGTGCCAGGAATGAAGGAACGGACTTTAAGGTGGTTCTTTGGAGATGCCTCAGTAGTTATTGAGGGTCTCAGAGACGCCATCGTAATCCGTCATCATCGGCATTCTGGGTTTTTCGGATTATTGAGATTTGTTCGGTAATGTAACAACGACTGGTTAGATGTTAGTTCCGAGGTTACTTTGGGACTTGGTCGGGTTAGGCAACATTTACGACGGTCGAGGAAGAATGGCGAGAAAGTCTGTCCAGGTGGATTCGACGTGTACGCGAGTCGCGGCGCGCGGGCGGTTCCCCGTTTGCTCTCTTTCTCTCTCGCTTATCTCGATCGCTCGCTCGCTCTCGAGTCGACCGCGAGCGTTGTTGGTACGCGAAAAGCCGTTTCGTGCCCGCTCCTGTAACAAGAGAGCGTACGCACGTTGGGAGAAGTTCGTCTGGGGTGAGGCGGATAATTCCGGTGGCACGAGTTGCCAAATGCAACAAAGCGCACGGTTGCCAAGCCGTGACGCTCACGCGCTAGCTGAGCTAGCGTTATAATAATCCGCCGACTCGAGGAAAACACGGGCTCCTCGAGTGCGAATAGCGGGGCCGTCCAGGAGGGACGGCTGACCTCCTCGGTGCCAGGCGAGGAGGACCAAAAACCAGGGAAGCTGGTTGTGGAGTTTCCCTCACGTGTAGCGAAGCGCGTTCGGCGCTTCCCGACTACACACTCCGAGTATGCGGGCGTTGGAAGATTGTAAAGGCAATCGTTCGTCCTAGCGACGAGCGATCGGAAAATTATCTAAATCCTGACTACAATCACCACGTCGACTCTATTCCCAAGGTAGGACTTCCAGCGCAATGCTGGGGCTTCCCGAGGAAATAGAGTTTCTACCCGAAGCTGGGGTTATCCAAGGATGGGGGACCAGGGCGAAGGCAGCAAGGTTCCCATCCTACGATCCGGGATTCCGGATGATGGTGACTCTACGTAAAATATTGAGTATGAATTTGCGACAGAGTGCCGCTCTGATTCGTGTATGCCCTTATATAGCCCCAGGCCCGTTAGGAGAAATTCCATTTCTCTTGCGGATCCGGAGGGCTAGGTAGGGAATCACGCCGCCGAGAAACTCTCCGATGGTGGGGTGGCAGCGTTGGTCATTTCCAGGACGTTCGCATACTATACCCATTTCCAGGGGTAAGATATGCTCGATTATTCCTCGTTCGGATATTAGGCGCACATCTGGTGTGAAGAGGCGTCGCGATGACTCTTGGTCGTACTCTCGGTGATAGGAGTGGTCAAGGTACGAGCTACGCGATCGGTATTGCTGCGGGCGGGTACTCCGGCGAGTGAATCCGCGGTGGTCTAGCTCAACGCGATGGGCGGAGCCTCTTGCGAGGTGTCGCGGGCTCGCCCCAAAATCGTCACGTAAGTGATCCGCCCGGCCGGCGCTATGGCCGGTCGCTCCGGACGCTGGTCAGAATGCTCTAGTATTGCGTACGTGAGTAGCTACTCTCGCATTCTGTGTGACGGTGGCTTACCTGTCCAGGTGAACCGTTACAATATATTAGGTGAAGTGAAAAGTTCTAAGCGTTTTTTCCCTTTATTTCGTCGATGAAATGAACATAGTTAGGATTATCCGATTCAGATCAAACATGCGCCGTTTTGTTCGATAACTTTTAGCCATTTTGAAGGCAATTTCATAATTCCGCGATTGAAGAAGTCCTCGTCCCCATTGGTAAAAAAACTTGACCAGCTCATTTTCACAAACCTCTCTTGAGGCCAGTTTTGTACCATCTACAAAATTTTGCAAATGCTTCAAAAGGTGTTAATCGCTTGGTGCCAGGTCTGGACAATACGGCGGGTGCGATATAACCTCCCACCCTAGCTCTCGGAGCTTCTGGTGCGTCGTTAACGACGTGTGCGGCCTGGCGTTGTCTTGATGGAACACAGCACCCTTCCTATTGGCCAATTCTGGCCGCTTCTGGTCGATCGCCTGCTTCCATCTGGTCAGTTGTTAGCAGTAGAGGTCCGAATTGACTATTTT
>OX632364.1:7901013-8051013 GCA_951751655.1 Ophion costatus
TCGCTAATTAATCGGTTGTTTATTTTACAGTGAGTACTGATCTCCGAAAATATTTCGAATAGTGTCCAAGAAGTATCGGATATTGATTCTTGTAAATTTAAACAGTGTTTTTTTTCTTGAACTGATCGTTTTACATATAATTGTAATTTATTTATATATAATTGAACTGATTTGTAATTTTACATTAATAATAACTTTACTTGCATATACTTACTGAATTCGACCTACATGAGTTATTGCGGATTTTCAAACCAGCGGGGTACGAAAATAGATAGTACTTTCTAATGTTTTTGATGATATAGTTCCTACTGACGTCCGGACCCTGAAAATAAAATCGCCATTAAAATAAGACATCGTTCGAGCACTATTGCTACAAACTTGCAATATAAAAATATTTTCAATATTGAAAATAAAATGTTTTTAATATTGCGATACAGATATTTTTTATATTGCAATCAAAATATTTTATATTGCAGTTTCGGCCTAGTATTGATCGTGCCCTAGAGGGATTTTTTTTCACGAGACACATCGAACGACCTACCCTGCACAAGGTGTCCGAAATTGCGACTCATTTTCATCAAAGGCTATATCAACCGATCGAAGCATTTCAACCGACAAAAGACCACAGGAATCTTTCGAATCTTTCTCACGTTCATCCCTTCTTGATTTAACCGCCGGTCTATTTCCCCATCCATTAAGCAAAATCGATTCAGTGATTTTCCCCTCGTCCAACACCAATTAGCAATAGTTTCTCGAGCTTCTTCCCCCATCCCTCGGGAAGATCCATCTTTGGAAAGCTTGCTCTCTGTTCCAAAGCTTACAATAGTACTCAAACTATTCCGATTAAAGGCATTCAGAGTAAGTTGCCGGGAGGGACGAGCGACGAAAGACACCGGGAATGTCGCAGTGTATCCGTTCAGAAGGAGGGAAAAGCCCGGCAACGCAGCGAACTTGCAGAACGCGAAACTCACAAATAACCTGCTCATCTATCTATCCGCATCATTGTCGTGCTTCCTCTTCATTCAGACGATAACAGTCTTTATTATGCATTGTGTATATAGGCCGTCCCATTAAAAATAAAGCATCAGAATAATTCGTAAAAGTGAGATCGAGTAAAAAAAAAGTTTCGTGCGAAAGTTTGATGGCTTCATACTCATGACTTAATAGCAATGTAAATTATTTTTTCTGACCTCAAGCTTTAGAGATTTTCAATTTTGTTCCATTTTTAAATGGGAACGAATAGTTTTAACTTTGCCATGAAATAGCTAATTTTTTATGAACCCATGAAAAGAATTCTCTAGCCTGAAAAACAAGAAGGTCATGGTAGCTTGAATTTTTCCTAAATAGCGTACGCGGCTTCTATATGCTTGACGTTTCATCTTTGTGCAATGCGTGGTGAAACGAGTTGGGCAAGGAGGCCCAAAGCAGGCACTCTAAGAGACATTAAAAAAGCCGTTATAAAATGTCACATTCAAACATTTTTTTATTTGCCGAATTTATCGTACTTTTATAGTACACTCACAAGTTTCCAGTAAATCTTCAAAATACAAAGACTGAAAGCAATTTTTTTATTCAACGAACGCCCGCTTTGCCCAGGGGGTGGCCTAAAGCGGGCACGACTTCTGGGGAAAGCGGGCACGCAGAGGGTAAGGTGAGCAACCTGTTTTTTTTTCCTAGGCATCAATCAGAATAAAATGGGATATCATAGGGGAAAGAAAACATGAATGTACCCACATCTTTTATTGCACACAAATCATTATTATTATCGTAAACGAACAAAAACGTTACCTTTTTTTTTCTTAACAGTCAGTTAACTTAATTTTTTTGGCATTGGATATTGGTCGTTTTTTCTTAACATTCAGTCAACTGTATTTTTCTTTATGTTTCTCCTTAACATTCACTTAACATATTTTAACATACCCGTGCCCGCTTTGCCCTTTTTCACCACTTGACGTTTTCATCAAACCTGACCAAAAAATTATTGAAATAGATTCAAGCAAATATGACTAAAAAAAGTGAAATAGGCATAAAACAGTACACATTTTAGTATTGGTCTTTTTTACTCACGAATAGACAAAACACGATACACTAAGCTTGATGTTTTTTCAAAATCCGTGAAATTTTGTTTTTTGCCACACGAGCCGCGCGGTCGGCTGCTATTGAGGTCGGGGGAAAGGGGCAACGTCCCCACGTCGCGAAACCGCGGTAAGTTTTAAATCATTATTATTATGGAAGATGTCCGCTTTGGGTCCAATATTAAGGCCTTAGGCCACAGTAACGGGTGTAAAATCTTTAGTATGAATATAAAATATTTAGTATGAATATCAAGCTGTTGAAATTTTTTTTTTCGATGTACAAAATGGCCGACTGCTCGAAACTTCTCGAAACAGCTTTTTTCCAATTGACTTCAACAATTTTCACTCGATTTACTTCAAATTTGAAAGTTATGTTCCTAATTGCATTTTGCAGAGAAGTACGTACGGAATTTCTGATTAATCGAAAACTTTTCATATTATGAGCAGTTATAACGACATTTTTCACTGATAATTCATTTCTAATGTTCAAATACCTACAACTTTTGAATAAAACAATGTTTTTTTAATTCTGTACGTACTTCTCTAGGTATTCTAATGTAGATTGACAAGAATTTTTGTTTTTTGTTATAGGTAAAAAATTGTGGATGCTAAATGTCACGCCGCGGAGCGCCTAAAAAAAGAAGATAAAAGAAAATATTAGTAGTCGGCTATTTTGTACATCGAAAAAAAAAAATTTCTAACAGCTTGATATTCATACTAAATCGATGTGTAATTAATTTTATGAGTGAATCACTATTTGATAGGAAAAAAAATGGTTAAATTCGCACATGATTTTATACCCGTCACTGTGGCCTAAGGCCTTAATCGTTGCTAGACGATATACAGGGTGTCCCATTTGAAAAGAAGCATTAGAATATTTCGTAAAAATAAGGTTGCACCAAAAAAGTTTCGTACAAAAGTTTGATAGTATAAAAGTCGTAATTTGGTGGTAATCCAATTTTTTTTTACCATGTGTTTACGAGATTGCGTATTTTTTTTCAAATGGCATTGCATATCTTTTATTTCACCATGAAGTAGCTGACTTCAAGATGAATGCATCGACAAAAAAAATCTCTAGCTCGAAAAACAGGAAAGTTATGGCCGTTTGAAAATTTCCCAAATATCGTCCGCGGTTTCGGTATTTTTGACGTTTCGTCTTCGTGCGATGCGTCGTTGAACGATTTGTAGAAAAAATGAACAATTTTGGAGGTTCTGATGGGACGGATGGCTGTTCTGAAGAGGGCTCATCTCTTCAGATCATCCAACCGTGTTGATAGTCAATATTGCAAGATGTAACGGGTTGAAAATTACTTTTTCCCACATCTATATAGGCAAATCTACAAACTTGTTCAAAAGAGGCTGTGAAAGGGTATCTTTCTTCTCCTCCCCCTCACAATCCAACGAGCGCACGAACAAGATAACAATTCTATTTCACGCGAGATTGTCAAGTTCTAACAATTGATCCCTCTTCACTGTACGCTTTACCAGCCTCGTACTTCATTTTATCGCACAACCGGGACACAACCGCGTGACAATGAAACGTCGAGTGACTTTATCAGAGACACGTCTGCAAGCGCGAAATTAGACGTTGGAAATTCCTCGGGACTCGCAGGCATGCTACCAACTACGAACAATCATCTGAATGGTGTTTGCCCGCCGTATGTTTTCGCGATCGGCAAATAATAAGAATTAGTTTAATAAAAAAAAAATTCACCCCCGTTTGTAAAACGGACTAAAAAGTATACAGATTGTCCTAAAAATTTGTGATTGTGAATTTTTGATGACTGTGAAAATGCTTTTAAGATTCGAAACGAAAAACGTGGGGCGCATACAATAGATAATTGATGCATGAAGAGTTCACCTAAGTCACTAACAATTTCATTGCGCTGCAAATGATATGAAATGTTGTGTGAGTTTTCTCAACGACAGCTACTCCTTGAACTCCTATCCCTACACTCCATATATTTCACGGGTCCCACGTTTTTCGTTTTAAATCTTACAAGTATTTTCATAGCTATTAAGGAGGTACGATCACTTCCACGGCGTAAAAAAAGAGTCACAATTTATTTTACCCACAGCTGCTCTAATTGATGTTTACTTATGTTGATTATTCGTATTATCGATTATAGTGTACCAAATGTTGTGGTAAATGAAGAATTTATTGCACGTGAACAAATAAAAACGGAAAAACAAGATTGTCAACGACTCGGTAGTAATCTTCGTAATAATAATATTAACATATCTACCATAAAAACAAACAAAAGAAATCAACCGGAAACTTATTAAAAATAGGCTTGAATTACCGCAGCGGAATTAACACGATAGGCGAATATAATTATACATATTATTGATACGTGATAAATGATAAAACTCCATAAATTGTTGTTTGCATATTTTGTGGCGGCTTCTATTCAAATTAATTTTAAAACAAAGCTAGTTTGAGTTCGCCAAACGCATCAGCTGTCATTCGCGACGTTGCTAAGTATGTGGGTGCTATTTCGTCGTTCTGACCATTTTCAACCGGAAATTGAAACTTTCTTGTAATGTAGTGCTTTAATTACACGGTGAAGATTGATTTTCTTATTTTTTACAATATCTATTCTATCTAATCTATCGAATTTGCGTTTTCCAACGGGTTTAGTTCGATACGTGAGCAGAAAATCCACGATCACTGCACTTCCGGTTGACCGTCTCCATAAGACGACGTGCTTCGGTAACTCATAGTGCTCGACTTTGCCGTTTTATTGCGAAAAAACTAAACGGTCAAAATAGCTCAAATTTTGGCAATAGGCGCATAAAGTCGTCAAAATCATATAAAAATTTCAATCCCGAAAGTTGGATTCGTAGCAATGATCGTACCTCCTTAAAAATTCACAATCGCAAATTTTCAGGACCAGCTGCATGGGGTGAGGAATCTGTATTGGGTTATAAATCTGAATGAGGCTAGGAGAACTTATTTTATACTTTTTAGTCTGTTTTAAAAGCGTGGTTAATTTTTTTCTTTAATTCAAATTATTTTATTTTCTACTTTTTAGTTTTTTGTGTGTGAAATTTTGCTTCTCCTTCTCTAGGCGTCACTTGCGTTAGGGGTTTGTCTCCTTGAGCATTGTAGAAATGGTCACCAATGCACTATTCGCTGTTGATATTATTATGTTTTTTAACATTCTTTTTGGCTAAACTATATTTTTTATTTCTTTATTTACCGACAGAGGTAGGCGCGCGGTCGGTGTGCGGGCTCGGCGGTCACTGAAGTTAAGCAGCATTGGAGGCTGCCAATACTTGGAGCGGTGACCGCTTGCCCGTGCACTGGTTTGCGCGTCAACCTTTGAGCGGGAGGCAGTTTGTCTGAGTTTCTGATGTTTAATACAACTGAAACTCAGCCAAATATAGCCGCCTGTATCGGCCCAGATTTTCCGCAGTTTCCCTGGGCCCTCGTGCAAATGCGATACAGTAGTGCATTAGGAAAGAGTGGCTGCGGTTAACACTCTGCGGGGGAACTCTGGAAGGAATGTAGGGAGCTCTGGAAGGATTGTGAATGTCGGAAGGAATGGAAGGAATAAAAGGAGGGAATGGTAAAAAGGGGAAGGCCCCCCGTACCTCTGAGGAATACATAATAATAATAATAATATTTCTTTATTTATTTTTTTCACAATTATTTTTCTTGTTTTCTCTCTCTGTGACAGACTGCCTGTCAGTTTATTCGTCTGTCATCCAGATCTGAGCAACGTTCAAAATTTCAAGTCTCTAGCTCATCCTGAAGTTAATTTAACATCGATTGCAAAATTTGTATCGAACAAACAAACAAACGGTAGTCTTAAGATAATTCGGAAGAAAAACCGGAAATCAAACTGACAATTTTAACGATTTTTATCTTTTTCTTTCAAGTGTTCAAAACACAGAATTTAATGTCATAAAAAAGTATTTTTATTTTGGTACTCATTAGAATGAAAATTGATGACGATTTTCATAAATACTTTCAATCGACATTGGTTATTGAGCACTCGGTTGATCGTTATCGACTTTACTAGTGAGTTTATGATTTAAGCAGTTGGCAACGCTAAATAACCTAACTTTAGAAGAATTCAAACATCACCTCCCAACGACTCGACAAATGTCAAAACATGGCACAATTACGTGTAAGTGGTCGTTTCGCGACAAAATCGCGCATTGAGCAAAAAATATTTGTATACGTATATTTGTATACGTAATAATCAATTAAAAAAATTAAGATCTACAATCAACATATTTTTATTCATTTTTTATCCTTCGTTTTATTGTTACTTTTACTACACTCTTATTGTATGTAGCATGATCTGCAGCGTAGGCATTCGGCGACATTCATATCGCATTCTGCGTGAATTTCCGTCCAGGAATTTCCCCTAGCAATCGCAGCTGACCTCCGTTCACCGTTTAGAGAGAGACAGATGCCGCATAGAAAAATTTAATAAATTATTGTGAATAAATTACACGGTGGATCAGTTACAATTTTTGCGGGTGAATTCCGTATCAATCGAGGATTCGATTAAGAAGTTTTGTTTGTTGGGTCAAACGACTAAATTTTACGTAAAGTTATCATGCTCGGTAAATTTTTCGGAGGTTACGTTTGAGTGCGTGTATTTGAGGCCAACGTTCAACGTTCATATCTCGGAAATGATACGGTGGAGTGGCTTAAATTTTTTTTCTCAACGTGGTTGATGACATACTATCTCTTTCTCACAAAAAATAGGAGGTTAAACGTTAGTCGATTTTTGAATGGTTTCTTCCAAACCATCGTAATCGCTCTTGTTTGAGCCCGACGAGGTGCGTCACTACCAAGGCCAGAGATGCATTCATCAGCTGTCGATGTATAGAAACAAAAAAAAAACATCGATTGCAAAATTTGTATGAAAAAGTGATTCACTCATAAAATGAATTACACATCTATTTAGTATGAATATCAAGCTGTTAGAAAATATACATATATTTTTTTTCTGCAGTTAGAAAATATACATATATATTAATTTTATGAGTGAATCACGTTTTCATACGGAAAAAATGTTTAAATTCGCACATCACCATGTAACAGCCAAAAGTACTAATAAAACATACCCCAAGTCTAAAAAATGGCGAATGAAATGTTCCTTTAAGAAAAAATAATGAAAATCAACATTTTATCCGCACCTTAAGAATTTCGATTACAAAATTCCCAAACCACCTCAATCGGAAAATAGCGTGGAATTCCCTCGGATTCCAAAGTGGACTCCACGTGCAGCGACGCTGTCGAATCCCTATAGCTATATGGTAGAACCGGGCACTCACCAACGAATTTCTGCCCGGGATGTGGTGGAAAAAGTCTTTTTCCAATGTTCCTTCGTCCGAGCTTGCGGACTTTTGCGATCGCTTCCGGTTTTGCAAAAGCTCGTTTGCACGATTGCAGCGCCACCGTTGAAAATTCTTCTCTACTACTCGGCCAAACAAATGAACCGTCCGACAAAAATGAGGGGACCGGAGTTGGCTTTTCTTTTCGCCCCGAAACGCGACAACTCTTCCTCTCCCATAGTGGCCTTCGTAAACTCGGCGAAGTTAGCCTGTACCGTTGATTCGCTCGTTTTTGTTTTTCCTTCCGCATCAAGGAGATCGCAAACATGTTGGATTTGTTCAAGCCGGTGCAGGAACTTTTCCACAGTGAGCCAGTGAGAATCGACAATGTCGTTTTTAGATTGCACTCACGGGTGACCGTCGTTCTGCTGAGTGCCTGTGCCATTCTCGTTACGGCCAAGCAATATTTCGGCGAGCCCATAACCTGCATACCCGACAAATCCATCGGTAAGTACTTCGTCCCTTGTCCACCTCCGATCATCTACTCCCCTCAATTATCGCCAGCGACGACTCCCGACACCCGCATAAAGCCACGCGTTACGATCGACTGGAAATATCACGCACCCACGAAATATCGATCCCGCGATCGCTACCGGAAGGACATGGACGCAGGACGTTTTTACAAAATTCACGGGTTGGAAACACGAGATTAAATTCATAGATGCTGTCAAAAGTTGTCCATTCATCAGAGACGTACTTTTCAGCCCTGCACGGTCACCCTCCACTTCCGCTTGTGGCTTCGTCTCTACCGCTTGCTCTCTCTTACTCTTCCCCTTAGCCCACCTTACCTACCCTCTCCAGCGGAGATCCGCGAAAGTTCGATATCAAAGGAGGACGCTAAGCTCGGGATGAGTTTATTTTCTCGCCGCAATTCGCGATGGAACTTGCTCGGACAAAAGTTTGAGCAGGTGGAAACAGAGAGAGGGGGCGAAGGAATATAGAGAGAGAGAAAGAAAGAGAGAGAGAGAGAGAGAGAGAGAGAGAGAGAGAGAGAGAGAGAGAGAGAGAGAGAGAACAAGCCATGGGTGAATGGATGGCTGATAAAATAATCCGGTAGAGTGGAACTATTCATAACTCAGTTTTTTTCTCTTCTTTTTCTCGTGTTATGTATCTTTCTTCATCAAAATGCAACAAATATCCACAAACGCTATATATATATATATATATATATATATATATATATATATAAATTATATCTGCAATTATTATTATACAATATGGTATGTATTCTTTATCGCTCATCATACAACGCTTTGCTTTTTTTATAGCCCACTCACATATTATACAATATATAGTATATAATGATTGAAGTTTCCATCGTTGGAATGCACCAGAAATTCTTGCTAATTGTTCAAACTTTTATTTCCCCGATTTAAAGTATCCGAATCACTGGAACGTTTTTGAATATCCTTATGAAAGATTTATGTCCGCAATAAGCAATAATGTAAATCGTAAAAAAATAGCAAATAATTGTTTTACTACGTTACCTATATGTGACTATAAATAACAGATTGGGGCGCACGACTTTTTAAATGTTTAATAAGCAAGATTAATTCAGTTTCATCAACCGTATTTAATTTGGCACAATAATAATTAGAGAAATTATTATCACACGTTTACTCAGTTTCAGGATTTTTATTTAAGAAATGTGAGGCTGTTTCACAGTAAATCAAATACAGGTGATATGTTAACGGATTTATGGAAATTGAACGTTATATGTGTAAATTTTGAGCGCCCCATGTTTTTATTCATAGTCACGTATAGCTGACTTGGTAAAAACATTATTTTATACTTTTGAGTGGACTAAGTAAAGACTTGTTTTTTAAAATATTTTTTTACATATACATTATTTTCTACCTTTTAGTCTTTAATTGAATTCACTAGTTTGTTTACTGTAATTTGTTTGTATGGGTTAGTGAGATTTTATTTGGATGATTAGATATCGCTAGTTTTACATGAAGAGTTGAAAATGTTATGGATATTTTTTTGTCGCCTTTCAAATGCATCTTTGCAAAATTTCGGAGCTGTAATAAGTTTTCGGAGGTGGATGAAATATCGATTTTCCGTTTCGCATCTCGCAAAAAGTCAAGATTAAGAAAAGCTTGTAAAAAAAGGATTTGAATAATAATGAAAATAAAGAAACAAATATAGAAACAGAGAAGCCGATACTGGTGGGCACTCAGAGCGGTGACCGCTTAGCCGTGCACCGTGTAACTGAACCCTCCGTTGACACACTGGGTCATTCTGACCCGAACAAATTTTACATAAACTTTTTACTTGCCCAAAATTGAGAATTTTCCACAATATTTCACAACGTTATAATTTAATATTTTCCGTATTTAAATTATGCAGACGTGTTGAGAGGTGTTAAAAGAGAATTTCCGATTTTGAAAGAAAAAAAAACAAAACTAAATCGAAGTGAAATTGATCCGGTGTGTCGAACTCGTGGCCGGAGATAAGTGTGCCAACAGAGGGTCTAGACGACTGTGAACGCAACGAAGGTTAGGCTAGATTAGCGGAGTGCGCGTAGGGAGTGATAGGAAAGAGTTCAATTGGGCAGCCCAGTACGTAAAAACCTACAAGGGTATAATATCAATATAATGTATTTATTATATCAATATAACGTATTATATTACTATAACATATTATATCGATATAACGTATTATATCAATATAACGTATTATATTACTATAACATATTATATCGATATAACGTATTATATCAATATAACGTATTATATCAATATAACGTACTATATCAATATGACGTCCTTCAATATGGCGTTGGAACTCAGGAAATATAAAAATAGAGAATGGGAAAAAATTGTTTCTTCCCAACGATGCAAACTTCAACGTCATTATACCGGGCGAGCCAACAACTATTAGCAGTCGAAATACAGTCCGACCCCCCAATAAGAACGCAAAAGCCCCCAAGGGGAAGAGTTTTAGAGTACCTCCACCAGGAGTCCCGCGCTCGCTGACTCTTTCTGTCTCTCTCTTTCTTTTCGGCACGCGAGGTTCTCAATAAGAACGGCCGCTCGAACGAGTTTCAACTTGTAGCCCATGCGCAAGACGTTCTCTGTCACTGTCACGTTAAATGTCACTGTTTTTAACCTCCAATAGATTTCAAAGAAACGGTACACACTTGCTCTTGATAAGTTTTTGATTGATTGATTTTGCGGAATATTTAATTCTGTACTGACAGGAGAAAGTTTTATCGTAGTACTTTTCATTGAAGAGAACACATATTATTATGGAAATCACAAACTTCTCACTGCTTTCCAAAATAAGTTGATAAGATTCTTAGTTGCGAACAATGTAAACAAAGCCGTACGACTTACCTGGATTCTTCTTGCATTAAACTATTGAAACATCAATTAGAGCCTGTGCGATAATACAAATCAAAGTGATTAAAAAGACAAAACAATCAATGGGAATCAGATTGCACGCGTGCATTGAAAGTGGTGGCCATCACTTTGAGCACCTTTTATAGAAGTAAATGTTTGCACCGTTCTTTTCATCGTTTCGCTAAAAGCATTGGAATTTATTTTTCATTGATTTTCAAACTACCAGGATGAACCTGGTAGCCACCACTCGATGACCCCCTTCGAGTAATGCAACTTTTGTAGGAAACGTTATCTCCCAAGTGTGATAGATTAGAAATCATTTCTACTGCCAATAGTTGTTGCCTCATTCGGTATATATATATATGTATATTTGACGCTTAAGTTTGCGTCGTTGTAATGCAACGAAAATTCTTTTTTATATTTCTATTTTTAGTATTATCCCAAATACTTTTTTGCAGATTTCAATTGCAGAAAATCATCGCAAAAAATAGTAAAAGAAAAAAACCCGCAGCTAAAATCAACTAAATAAAGTTTGAGAAAATCGAAAAAAATTTGATTGCATTGGAACGATGCAAATTTCAATCTTATATATATTCAGTGACCAGTTTTATTTTCATAGCTGCATACGGATATAAACAATTTGGTGTGTGCGATTTACTTCCTTATTTTTAGTTCCTTGATAAAATTCCGAAAAAAATAGTGATCTTATATGATGACCTTAAAGTCTGCATCGTTGGAATGCAACGAAAATTCTTTCTCATATTTTTATTGCCTCATTTTTATTATTTGACAAAATTTTTGTTTGCACATTTAACTTTTTTCTTTATAAATAAGTGGCTTGAAAAATGATAGAAACTTATCCTTAACGAAAAGTCGCGCAAAAGAAATTCGAGCAATTGAAAAATAATCATTTTCGTTGCATTTCAACGATGCAGTCTTCAATCCCATGTTTATGTGGGCGTATGGTGTATACCTACGTACAATGTTGGGCGTTAATCAATTGAATTTTCAATCAGTTCATTAATTGACTAAAAAAATAATTGTATTTATTTCAATTGCAATTACACCATTAATTGCACGTTGCAATTAATTTATTTGGATTGATCTGTGTTGATTGCAACTCGCAATTGAAACAATTGCAATTACCTTTTTTAATTGTTCGAAGAAACAATTAAAACTGACAATTAACCTATGTAACTATCAGATAAAAAATATTTAGATAGTTTATAATGCATACCTTATAATATTATATCTAATATTATATGTAGTTCATATATAATAACTGATTATTATATATATATTTTTGATGATTAATATCAGTCTTTTATTTGCTACTCATATACGTAATTGAATGAATTACTTACACATTGGCTCTAACGCCACTCCGCGCCTTATACAATAATCAATTTCGATTGTTAGTTTTTAATCAGATACATTTAAAAGATTAAAAATTGGTGAGCTTCTAATAGTGGAAAGTCAGGATTAACAATTGGTCAATTGTTAATCGTAAGTTTTCACAATTACAATTGATTAATTGTCAATTGTTACAGTTGCGATTAACAATTGATTAATTGTTAATCTTTAGTTACCGTAGCAATTGAATTTTGCCCAGCACTGCCTCAATATATATATATATACATACACATATTCGAATAAACATGTCCGCGTAAATACGAACAAAAAAAAATTCAAACTTTTCTGCGGCCCCACGAAAAATAAAGTAACTTCGTTACCGCGTGGAGTTCTGCTTTTCTCTTCGTTTCTTTGTTTCCGTTCGTCCGTAATTTTCGTAGACAAGGAGCCGGTGAACGCGTACTGTTGGATCTACAGTACGTTCACGGTTTCGCGACATCTTCGTGGTGTACCGGGTAAAGAAGTCGCCAGTCCGGGCGTCGGTCAAGCCTTCGAAGACGACGAGATACATTATCATCGCTACTATCAGTGGGTCAGTTTTCCAAAGTCCCCTACAATTATTATTACTTACCTACCGAATTGTCGACTGCGGACGGGGCTGAAGTTTGCATCGTTGGAATGCAACGAAAATACTTTTCAATTGCTTACTTTCATTATTATCCAGTCATATTTTGCAAATTTAGGTTGTAGTTTGCTACATAACGTTTCGAAAGAAATGTTAGCGTGATTTTCGTAGCTCAAATCTGCCAAAGGAAATTCGGGGGGGGGGGATCATTTTCGTTGCCTCCCAACGACTGCCGTAACAACTGCAAGAATCAATGACGATAAAGTTTGCATCGTTGGAATGCAACGAAAATTAATTCTTTGCAATTGCACAAATTTGGGGTGGCTGGTTTGGGCTGCGAAAGTCGCTCAAACGTTTTTACGTATTCTAATTAGCGATTTACGACCTCAATTTGCAACGAAAAATATTTAAATCATAAAAATACAGAAGTAAAAAATTGAAGAAAAAGATCGTTGCATTCCAATAATGCAAACGTCATGAGAATCATCGCGAACTAATGGCTTTCTCTAGACTAGTTTACTGACTTTCACAATTTTTTTTTCGATGGATAAAGTACGCTAATCAGTCTGATTTTTTTTATGTCAAACCAAAGCAATCATGAAGAATAGAAAACAATTTTTTTGACGTTTATTCTTATTTTTTAAATATTTTTGAACGATTTAACGGTCTTTGAAAAAAAGGAGTCCTTACGGTGTACACGGTTGTAGCCGCATTACCTGAAACCGAATTTGTAAAAAGATTATTAAGGAGTTTGGAAGCCGCTATCTTGCTTGGGGTTTTTTTTTAAATCAAAATTGACAAACTAGCGGTAGTTCGAAAAAAAACGTATTGAAATTAGCCTATTTTTTCGACAGTTTTTTCGTCAATAAAAATATAAAGATTTCAGAAATAAAAGCTTCCATAGCAAGATAAATAATGGCGAGAAGAGATTGTGTCAAAAAATTTGAGACGGATAGCTCGAAAACTCTTCCTTTGAGAGTGTACATCGTTTTGAAAAACGACATTTAGAGAAAAACACTCATAAAGTTCCGTGTGCGGGATTTTCATATAAATTGTCTACTTGGGTTTATGTGCGTATATGAACAGCATGTTCATAACCGTCTATATTATCATATAATGGAAAAAAATCGATTTTTTGAACATTTTACACTGTGATGGTCCCTTAAAGTTTGCATCCGTAAAATTTGACGAATTATTTTTTCCGCCAATCTTTCGATCTTTTTGGGGTATGGAAATTGATTGGAACGTTCCATTAGAATTTTGGGAATGATTTAGGATTTGTCAATGAAATAAATTGCCAAAAAGAGATTTTAGATGATGACAAAAATGAAGGATTAAACATTTTTATGAATTTTATGTAGTGTTCCAACGGAATTTTACGTTTTATTCAAAGATAATTGCCGCCTGAGTTATTCCACGGCGTCACTGCATTGATCTGAAAAATCAAAGTCAAAATGTTTTAGATTATTAACAAGGAAAGGTTGCGAGCTCGATCTCTCCGATTTCGATGAAATTTGGCATGCTTGTAGAGGGGGTAAAAATAGGCGACACGTATTTTTTTATATCTGCGGAAGCCGCATTTGAAGGGGTGGAACGCACCCTCGAAAATAGGGGTGTTTTTCGTTTTTTACCGATAGTGTTATCGTTCTCATCTCCAATGTATAGTACACGAGAAAATAAATTGTTGCAATTCGAAATGTTTTCATATCTCGTACCGTTAAAACGTTATCAACGAAAAACGAAAAACACCCCAATTTTCGAGGGTGCGTTTCAACCCTTGAAGTCGGGTTCCGCAGATATAAAAAAATACGTGTCGCCTATTTTTACCCATTCTACAAGCATGCCAAATTTCATCGAAATCGGAGATTGACCTCGCAACCTTTCCTTGTAACACCCACACGCTCGATGTGAACGTAAAATATCCAAAGAAAAGTGAAAATTCGAAAAATAGTACGTGTTTGAGAAAATGTTTTGCTTCTCGTGAAATTTTTCTGTATTTGTTAATTGAAGCGTAGTTTTGCAGAATAATTAAAGTTTTGCAGAAAGTTAAGTTCACATAGAGCATGTGGGTCTTGGAAATCTAAAATTCCTTAGCTCTGATGTTTCAGATCAATGCACCAGGCGGTAGGTTGTACGCCGTGTACTAACGCGGGCGGTAACCGTCTCTAAAGCAAGCGTCGTATAGCCGCCACTTTTAAATATTTTTTTAAACATTTAAATATTCAATATGTGATATTAAACAACTAAATTAAGTTTATTAGACTATTAAAAGATGGAATAATATGAATTTACATAAAATTTCATTTTTCATTCATGTAGAATAACCCTTCGAACCCGGATAGTAGTTAATCCACCTGCCATTAACAACCCTTCGGTTAGTTTTTATTGAAATAAATCAGGGACACGCTTTAAAGATTTTTTAAATATGTTTGTTTAATTGAAATTCGAAAAGTATAAAAATGAATTGGTGTAAAAAATTATTGGAGTCTTTATGCCAATTGAGCATTTTGTTTCAAATTCGTCCGGGTCAAAATGACCCAGTGTGTCAAGGAAGGGTTAATGTATACCTACAGTTTAAGAAATGTAGAATAATTATTTCTTACTTAAAAAACTGCTTGATAAATGTAGAATAATTGTTTCTTACATTAGTTTAAAAAACGGTTTGATAAATGTAGAATAATTATTTCTTGGTTTAAAAAACTGTTTGATAAATGTAGAATAATTGTTTTTTAGGTTAAGAAACTGTTTGATAAATGTAGAATAATTATTTCTTAGTTTAAAAAACTGTTTGATAAATGTAGAATAATTGTTTTTTAGGTTAAGAAACTGTTTGATAAATGTAGAATAATTATTTCGTAGTTTAAAAAACTGTTTGATAAATGTAGAACAATTATTTCTTAGTTTAAAAAACTGTTTGATAAATGTAGAATAATTATTTCTTGGTTTAAATACTGTTCGATAAATGTAGAATAATTATTTCTTAGTTTAAGGCGTTACCCCCACTTGTAGCGCAAAAAACAGGCCTTTTTCATGAATTTTTTTAAAGAACACTACAAAACTTTTTTAATCGATCAATATACCATCTTAAAGAACACATCTTGAAGAACTTTCAGTCATTTTTTTATTGAAAAATATTACATTGTTTAGTGGCAAATGGCCGTCAATGAAATAATGTTTTTATATACACGGTTTGCGGTGACCAACATTGCGGCGAAGTGGATCATCTGAAAAAAAAAATGCGGCTGGATTTAGTCAAATATAAGTATAAACTAGTCTTTAATCGAAGGATTTTAAAAAATATTCATTTTTCACAAAATGGCGGACAGTCAAAGTTATTGGTTCGATTTTAACGAAAAAAAAATCGAACGATTAAAGACTACATTTTTACGTATTAAATAAGCCTGCAAAATTTCAAGAAGATCGGTTCATTAGTGTTCGAGTAATCTTGGTCACCGACTTCAGAAATGCCATTTTGAGAAAAACGCGTTTAAAGTTACAATTTCAGTTCTTCAATTCACGGATTCTTCTCTTTCAACGCTCATATCTCAGTCAATTTTGTTCGGATCGACTTGAAATTTTCAGGACATATTCTCAGATACTTATACTTCAAAAAAATGCAATGAAAAAATCTATTTTTTCAAAATCGCAAGTGGGGGTAACCCCTTAAAGAACTGTTTGATAAATGTGGAATAATTATTTCTTAGTTTAAAAAACTGTTCGATAAATGTGGAATAATTATTTCTTAGTTTAAAAAACTGTTTGATAAATGTAAAATAATTATTTCTCAGTTTAAAAACTGTTTGATTAATGTAGAATAATTATTTCTTGGTTAAAAAAATCCCTCAAGGATGCTTAATTTTTTCTAGTCTACATGTATGTTCCGCCTTGATGTGCAATAGCAATAAATGCTTTTGAGAGCCATCTTCTCTATAACAACTATCTCGTCTGCTTCTCTCTCTCTCTCTCTCTCTCTCTCTCTCTCTCTCTCTCTCTCTCTCTCTCTCTATCGTGCAACAGGTATGCTTCGTCCTGATACTCCAGGCGATTCTGTTCTACACACCCCGTGCTCTCTGGGGAGTCTGGGAGGCTGGCACGGTCGAGCATCTAGCGAGAGATCTCTCATCCCCTATTCCCCATGACGCCGCTTGGACGCACGAGAGGAAACGTCAGCTCGTCGAGTATTTCGCCGTGACCGCCAACCACACTCACAATTTCTATGCCTTTCGGTTTCTCGTTTGCGAACTTCTCAACTTTATCAACGTGGTGAGTGTAAACGCGCAGCTTTTTGCCAGCGAAACACATCATGCGCGAGGACCGGAGTAAACATCTTCAAAGTTCTTCCGCGCCACGTGCAAACTGCGAACGAAGATTTTTCGTTCTTTTCGGCATTTTTTCAACCAAAGTTCGATGAAAAGTTAAAAAAAAAATTTCAATTTGACATGGAAAAAAATGGTGTTTCAAAACAATATTTTGAAATGAAAGAAAAAAACACTTTTTCTTGTCGACTGGAACATTATCATCAACTGAAACAAAAATTGGTAAAGCAACCATATTCTATAGTTAAGAAAAACGTATTACGAGATAGTTTTTTCTTTAATATTTTGAATAGAAAAAAATGACGTAAGAAGAAATAGTTTTTTCTTTCATTTAAAATATTGCTTTTTCACCAATTTTTTGTTTTAGTTAAAACGATGGTTTTTTCGAGAAAAATAGGTTTTTTTACAATTCAAAGTATTGTCAATTGGAGGAAAAATTATTTACATCTCATTCAAAGAACATTTTCAATGGAGGAAAAAAAATTTTAAACGAGATACTTAATTGGAAAAACAATTGGTGCAAAAAAAATATGTTTTGGAAAAAAAACAAATCCTCGTTTTGTAAAAATAATATTTCTAATGGAGAAAAGAGATTGTTGAAATATCAAGATATTTCACGGAAAAAAAATCGAAATATTTACTTGGACAAGAAATCCTTGTTGAAAATAAAAACGTTTTGTCTTGTTGAAAAAAAAAATATTCGCAATTGAAATGAAAAACAGTTTTGTTTTCTCATTACAAAACAAATTTTGCTTGTTGAAAAATCACTTTCTCAACAAAAAAAAACGACATTTCTCAATTTCTTATTATGCGCGTTCAAAATTGGTTTCGTGTAAATTTAGGGCAACGAATGAATCTTATCGACATAGCAAAACGATGGTGGAATTTATTAAATACTTTTTTCTAAGTATATAAAAAGTTTCTAAAAAACAGTTTCTAAACAAAATAAGAAAATTTCTAAAAGTTTCTAAAAGTAAAAAAGTTCTTCTAAAAGTGGAAAAGTTTCTAAAAGTAAAAAAAAATCTTTTCACCAAAAAAAAGTGCCTTTCCTTTTTCGGAAAGTTTTTTCTTGTCAAAAAACTATTCTAGTCCGTTGGGTTTTATTTTTTCGAAGTGCCAATACACGTACAAAACGAAAGTGATTTTTTTTAAACGCGTATAAACTCAAAAACGAATCATGTTTTCCGTAAAATCGTCGCTTTTTTTGTCGCAGACAGGACAGATATATTTCCTGGACATTTTTCTCGAAGGGAAATTCAGTTCGTACGGGCCAGCGGTGTGGTCATTCGCGCTGGAGACAAAACCGTTCGAACGTGTCGATCCGATGGCGAGGCTGTTCCCAAAAGTCACGAAATGCACGATCCACACATTTGGCGCCGCAGGCTCGCCGCAGATTCTCGACGCTCTCTGTATTCTGCCGTTGAACGTCGTCAACGAAAAGATCTTCGTCTTCGTATGGTTCTGGCTGGTGCTACTGGCCGGGATAAGCGCCCTGGCGCTTTTCTATAGGTGACTTCGTATTAAGGTCGATTAAGCGTTTTAGCGATTAAGGAGGTTGGAGCATTACCCACAATCCAATATATATATATATATATATATATATATATATATTATAATTATATATATATTATAATAATATATAAAATTATATATATATATATATATAAATAATTAAAAATGACTCAAAAGTTCATTGTGAGTTGTATAAAACATTCACTGACGCAGTTTTTTTCATACCATCATCGATAATGTTACACTTTTTCAAGCTGGTAGAAACACAAAAGTTTTCCTTATTCACGTAGTAAAAATCGAAAATCGCACAATTTTGCTCATTAATTATATATTTTGTGAAAATCAGCATCTCCACAATAAATAAATGCGGCGTATGCAATTTTTGAAGTTTTGTTGAAAAAAAACATCATAAACTGTTATTTGACTCAACTGGACCGCTCCAACCTCCTTAAGGATGTTGAGTCCCAAATCGCGAATGATAATAAAATTCTGAAAATTTGGTATGTTTTTGTATGAAGTATTTCAGAGGTCGTGTAAAAATTTCACGGCAATTAGGAAGCTCGTTATTGAACAATTAACATTCACAAATCAAATGCTGTCTTATGGAAACTGATGTAACTTTGCAATAGGTTTTTTTTTTTGATCTCTCAATTTTGTAATATCTACAATACACTGAAAGCAACGGAAACAGAACGAAGTTTATTAATACATTTTTTTTTATTTCTCTTAAAAATTGTTCTTAACAAAATGTTAATTTTTTAATAACGAGGTTCCTAATCGTCGTGAAATTTTAACACGACCTCTTAATTACTTCATACAAAAACATACCAAATTTTCAGAATTTTCTTATCATTTTTTATTTCAACCCTTAAGGAGGTTGAAGTAATGATGATAGAATTCTGAAAATTTGGTATGTTTTTAGATGAAGTATTCAGGTCGTGTAAAAATGTCATGACGATTAAGAAGCTATTTATTGAACAATTAACATTAACATGTTTCATAGTGACTCAACATCTTTAACGCCAAAGGATGCCGGTTTTTTCTTGCCCTGCTACACTCATTAAAAGTTTCACTAGCCATCCGGTCAAATTGTTTTTAATTTGCAAATTTATATGTTGCCGGGAGGGTCCGAAATCATCGTCTGACAAAGAACATCACTTTGGTGTCCTCCTCCAATTTTGTTGAAACTTTTTTATGTGGAAGAGCATTAAAAACGAAGAAACACGTATTTTTTTTATCGGCGGAAAAACGGTTCCAAGGAGTGAAACGCACCCTCAAAAATGGGGATGTTTTTCGTTTTTTTCGTCGATAACGTTTCAACGGTACGAGATATAAAAAAAATTCAAATTGCAGCAATGTATATTTTTTCGTGTACTATACATTGGAGATAAGAACGATAACGTTATCGACGAAATACGAAAAACACCCCTATTTCGAGGGTGCGTTTCACCCCTTAAGACCGTTTTTCCGCCGATAAAAAAAAATATGTGTCTCTTAGTTTTTGATACTCTTCTGCATAAAAAAGTTTCAACACATTTGGAGGACGACACCAAAGCGATGTTCCTTGTGAGCCGACTACCATCTTTCCCCAATTGCCACGAAAAATCGTAAATAACTATTTACACTTGAATGGCCGATCTTACGCTCGCACCTCATTTCCTATTAGTATATCGCCTGCGTCATTTTAGTGAAAGAAGAAAAAAAAACCTTTCCACAATGCCGCAAGGTTGTGATATTTCGTGTTGTGTTTTTTTTTTCGTACTCGTAGACTCGTCGTGTTCACTCAACCGTGGGCCCGCATTTATTTACTCCGCGCCGTCGTTCGCGTGCTTTCCCAAAGAAAGGCAGCCAGACTCGTCGAGAAGCTTCATTTCGGCGACTGGTTTCTCCTGTATCAGCTCGCTCATAACGTTAACCCCATCGTGTACAGAGAGCTCGTCAATGAAATTGCTAATTGTCTCAGCGACAAATGCGTATTGTGATGCAATTGTTCGAGCCCAACGAGCGTTGAAACTTTTGCGATCTTCGATCGGAAGTAATGGGGAACAAAGTCTTTTGACGTGTGTGCAATACACCGATGCACCGGATAAATTGGGTTTTCATGTTTGCTCGATTTTCCGTGGCTCTTGATCTCTCTCTCTCTCTCTCTCTCTCTCTCTCTCTCTCTCTCTCTCTCTCTCTCTCTCTCTCTCTCTCTCTCTCTCTCTCTCTCTCTCTCTCTCTCTCTCTCCCTCTCTCTCTCTGTCTCTCTATACATATCAAAATATATGTGGCATGCACTCGAAAATATTAATTTTCATTTTGCCGAAGTGTTACGATTTATTTTACGTTGCGACTGATCCATTCGTGTGTTATATAATTAGCTGTAATAAATATCTTTTAGCAATTCGTTTTGGTCTCATTTATTGAATTCTCGACATGGATGCTGAGATAAACTTTCGAATAGCCGTTACCTCACGTTCCGCTTGAATTTTGCACGGCCTTCCTTTTGGCAATGTGAGTATTTGCCTGGAAGGATTTTTGGCGCAACGTAATAGTTTACGAAATATCGAATTTTGATAATTGATTGACGTCAGTGACGTGTATATCTATAACTGTCATAGCGCGCTACTGCTAACCCTACTTTATCGACCCAACAAACCCGTAGAATCCAAACAAACATAACCGAACCTCATTAATCCCGAGCGAAACCCCAAAAAACCATACAAAGTCCATACAAACCCAAACAGACGCAACCAAGCCCAAACAAACAAACAAAAACTCTACAACGCCCAAACAAACCCAAACAACCCGAAACAAACCCAAACAGACGCACCCAAACCCGAACAAACAAAAAACCCTACAAAGCCCAAACAAACCGAAACAAACCCTACTTTATCGACATGATCGACCCAAACAACAAACAAACTCAAACAAACCCACAAAATTCAGTAAAACCAAAACGCAAAGGAACACAACCGCTCCTAAACAATTCCAAACAAACGCAAACCCAAAGAAACACAACCGACCCTAAACAATTCCAAACGAACACAACTAAACCCAAACAAACCCTACTTTATCGACATGATCGACCCAAACAACAAACAAACCCAAACAAACCCACAAAATTCAATAAAACCAAAACGCAAAGGAACACAACCGATCCTAAACAATTCCAAACAAACGCAAACCCAAAGAAATACAATCGACCCTAAACAATTCCAAACGAACACAACTAAACCCGAACAATCCCAAAAACAGGGAACCAAATACAATCAGGCCCAAACGGACCCTAAAGAATTCTACAAAGTCTCAACAAACGCAATCAAGCCCGAAGAAATTCTGCAAAACCCAAATATTTCCGAAGAAACGCAACCAAGTGAAAACAAACTTTACAATCCCCCAACAAACACATCCAAACCCAAACAAAAACAATCAGGCCTAATCTAAGCCTACAAAGGCCGAACAATCTCAACCGAGGCTAAACAATGCCAAACAAACCCTACAAAATCCAAACAAACACAACTGAGCCCAAACAAACAAAATCAAGCCCGAACGAACTCAACCGAGGCCAAACAATGCCAATCAAATCCTACAAATTCCAAACAAACACAACTGAGCCCAATGAAATCCAAACAAGCTCCACAAAACGTAAACAAAACCCCTAACAAAGCCTACACAACCCAGTCGAACACAACCAAGGCTAAACAATTCCAAACAAACTTATACGATCCCTACAAAGCCCAAACAACCCAAACAAACCCACATGATCCTACAAAATACAATCAACCCCACAAAACCCGAGCAAACCTAACAAATCCGAACCAATAACCCATAACGTGTCTACGACATACTTTATCATGTCGATAAAGTATTTCGTCGTACCACGTCATAATAAATAAAGATATACATGCGCGTCAATTCATCAATTTATAAAATTCGATATTTCGAAAACTATTAACGATGCGCCAAAAATTCATTTGGGCCGTGATATTATCAAAAAGATCTGTACAAAATGTCAGCCGAATACTGTACAATTAAATTCGTGGAGTAACGCCTTTTTTCATTAAAAAAAATTTATCCACAAATGTGCTATGTTCAGTAGGCTTCGTCCGAAGCTTAGGTGTCATCTAAGTTCTTACCGAGGAACTATGCGTCGAAATCGCTCGCATGATAACTTACCGACGGAAAAACTTGTTGTCAGAAGAGTTGCACCCATCGCCGCTAGACGTTTCACGTACATATGTATACACATATGTCGCGGCTTTAACCGCTACATTTATTTTTGTTTATCCGTCCCGTCATTTTCATCAACGCTGCCCAATCTCCGGACCTATCCAAATCACGCTTTCGACAATTTCGTTCGACAAATTTGAAGGAATCCCTGGACATAAATACTCTCACGTTGAAAATCGTCGTTTACAAGTTTTATTTATTTACTTAAAAATTCAGTTCCAAAAGAGTGCGTTTTTTTTTGTCGCCGCCACACCCGACTTTCCTATTTATTTGTACTAATGTAGAATGAACATTCCTCGTGAGTATTCTTTATTTTCCTCGGGCCTCGAACACGCACGCCCGGGTAGGAGAGATTTTTTAATTTCTCGCGACCTTTGCCAAAGTCCCGCATGGGAAAGATGGAAAAAAAAGGGATTTATTTATTGAGCAAATTTTTATTTTGAATAGACATTTTTTAGCCGTACGGGCTCTCATTCTTTTTTATTTTTATTTTCTATCCCAAACGTGTACAATTATTTTTGTCCAAATTGTAATTGATCGTAATGGCTGGATGTAACTTCGAAAAATGTAAACTACGGCTGTAAGGTTAACACGCTCGATGCACGAATCGACTCTCGCCTTTGCCCGCTATCGACTAACACACTGACAATACGTAGCATCGCAGAGCACGTATAATTACTCTGTACTAACTTGTAGACATGAAAAAAAAATCAGCACTAACCCAACCCCTCGAGCTTCTCCGTAACTATGTGTTTTTCCATACGACGAAGGTCTCGTTGTTTCGCACGGTAGAAATAGCGTCCATCGCTATGGAATTACGAAAGGGCGCGCTCCGCCGTTTCTGAGCGACAGGGCGTAAGACTGGTAGAAAAATGGAAAGCGCAGAAGAGAATTTAGCGAAGCCCGTCTTAGTGCTAGTGAGGAAGAACGTCATGGTCCCATTGGCTCTGCCCGCTTCTCGGAGCAAAACAATCCTCGGCGGGTGCGTTCCGAAAAGGAAGACCAAACTCGCCAGGCCCCGAAAAAACAGAGTCCTAGCCAAGCAAACTCCGTCCCTCTGCCCAGATGACGGGCGCCGAGTAGCTCCGGAAAAGGGAGAAAATTTTCAGAGCCGGTTGGAGCAAATTCACGAGAATTCCAACTGCGCATTCGTGGATCCTCGTACGGCTTGCGACGACGAGAACAAGCGGGAAGTTTCTTCCCTGAGCCTTCCGGTCGCCGAAGCGGAGCGAGAAATTCCAAGATCGGGCTGCGGGACGATCGCTTTGACTTCTGCCGGGCCACTGGAGGTTGAAAGCGCGTTGGAAAAGGCGCAGCAGGAGGAAAGCAACTGGCTTATCTTCAGGAGGGACTTCGCGTCTAGAGAGAGCAGCGCGACGGAAATTCGATGCTGCTCTTCGAGCAACGTAAACGGCAAACTCTCGTATACTCCGGCGAATCGACCGGACGAAGGTGCCAGCTGCAGGATAAAGTACTCTTGGGAGGACTTGGAGCACTGGGTGCCACCCTCGGAGAAGAAGAAAATCACGGAGAGCGACGAGAAGTCCGAGGAGCCAGTGGCGCGCAAACATCTGGATTGTGGGATAAAGTATTCTTGGCAAATCATTGGAAAGACCGTCCAGACCTCGAGTACTCTGATGGAATATTTGAGAGAAAACGAGTGCGCAGCAGCCACGAATTATCCATGCGCAGTGAAATATTCCTGGCAAATTATCGGCACCGGTACCCAAGTGTCGTTTCGCGAGACTGGGAAACATCCAGCGAGGACCGAGACGAATTATTGGGACGGAAAGATGTTGGAGGCGAGCGAGAGGTCAAAGAATCGAAGGACGACGGGAGTCGAGAGCCTCGGCAAATCGAAAATATCGTACAACGAAAGAACTCAGACTACGGCGGACAAAGTTCTTCAAACTGATACTTCGGATTGTCGGATTAAATATTCATGGCAAAATCTAACAAAAGCTTACTTGAAGAACACTAAATATCCTTGAAGGTATCCTCCCTCTTTAGGGGTAACGTCACGTTGAGTCGAAAACATCATAAGTTTTGCGTCAATCTTCAGTTTACAAGCTCGAGATCAATGCCCAAGTGGACTTATATCGAAATTAGGCGTATAGATAAAATTCGGAGCCGATATTAAAAAAAAAAAGAGAAAAAACGCATCGACAAAGATGACCCTATTCAAGCACAGCTTTTTGCTGTGTAAAAAAAGCTTCTAACACGTGAAGTTGATCGGTTCAGTGATTTATTAAATATATTCGTGGTGACCGATTTTCACAAAGTAATTTTAAACATAGCAACAAAAAATTTTAGGCTTATTTTTCGGGAAAGTCACTAAAGTAAATAATTACCCGATTATTTTATCATTTTCAATTATATTATATTACGGAAATTGTCAGAAAATATTTTTGACATGTTATATTTTGAGAATCCGTTGAAAACCAAAGATCGATCATTTCAAAAAATCCTACCAGGTGTGAGCCCTTAAAGAATCTAAAGACGAAACGTCGAACGTGTTTTTTTAACTGTACTCTTGCGATAGAATTTCTGTAATTTTTGCATTCATATTCGTTTTACTCGAAATTCTTACGCAGCATTCTTCGATACATTTTATCGACGAATACCAAAGACTCTTTGTAAAATAATGAATAATCTTTCTGCACTCAACATTTTGATAAAAGAAAAATTGTAAAAAAAAAAATGCTGGGGCGCTTAATTTCGTTGAGAATCAACATTTAATTCAAACAAAAATTTGTTAAAAAAATTCACGTGCTCTTAATTTCTTCCAAAATCAATATTTTACATACATTTTTTTTACAAAATGCACGTGCCCTCAATTTCTTCTAAAATCAATATTTTCATATATTGAATTTTGCTCTAGGTTTTCATTCAAAACATTGTAAAAATTCCATCACGGAGTGTCTCATCGAAAAATATGGCGTTGGAATGCGAGTATGCCGCGATTGTAGTTCGAAAGTCTATAAATAAATGTTCTTACTCTTCTTCGTGTATATATTGCGAAACCAATTGTAGATTAGCAGTAAAGTTAACGAATTCTAAAAAAAATCCACTTCAAAAGCCCCGTTTGAGTTTTCGGCTCAACACGATGGCGTTGCCCCTTAAGGAAAGACTACACATATATATATGCGTTGCGTGCATGCTCGCGAGTTGGTCGTAGCTTTTGAATCACTCCGATAAATCCAACTTGGCTGATAACACCGTGGGCAATTTGAGAAAAAAAACATTCATTTTGCACCAGGAAAACGGAACGTAATGTTGTGACGATGGCGAAGGAAGATATGCGGATAACTGACTATTAGCGAGGAAGAAAACTTGATCGCCATGGACCCGGAAGTCGACGCGTCAGCTCTGGATGGTTCGGACGAGGACATTCACGACAAAACGCTGAGCGCCTCGTTCACCGAAGAAACAGCACCCCTCATGCCATCCCTGGAATCAATTGACTGCACCAACGGTGACAAGGATTTGCGCAAGGAAGAATTGAAGTTTCGATTGTCGAGTGCTCTCCAGAAGTTGTACCAGTTCGACAAGTCGTCTGATGCTAGCACGATCCTTGACAATTTCATGACCCGTACGAAGGATGACTATGCCGCAACGGCGGAAACATTACCGAGCCACGTGGCGGACGACGTCAAGGGTATAATATTGTCGGCCGAAGATTACATCGTCAAGTTGGAGGATCAGTTGAGCGATCTCGACATTGCTGATCAACAGGTGGGTTTGAGTTTGGATTTCAAAGCCACTCGAAGCCTCGCATCTTCTTCGGAGCTTCAAACTTATTGACCATTCGAGGCCATATCCTCGGTTTGTAACTTACGTGGTCACATGGGGTCCGTGTGACCCCAGCCATGTTTAAGCTATTGCCACGCTGATTATATTGCTCCGAATGGCTTCAAGAAATTCAGGGTGTTAGTTTAAACCTTCTAGAATGTGGCATTCCCAATCTAATATTGTAATCTACATTTGAAAAGGCGGGAAAAAATCAGGAAGGGATCAATGCGTGAAAAAGCCATTATTACTTGAAAAATCATAACTCTTGCAATTTTGCAATAATCAAACAAATTTTAGCGTCATACTGTTGAGATGAGATAGTTTGAGGGAAAAAATAGCTTCATAGTGGGCCTTAATGTTTCCAAGTGAGAAACTCATTCGCAACTACGGCTCGAAAATTACGAAATCATAGTGTAAAGACCATATACATGAGATGTGAATTTTTGTTTTCAAATTGTAAAAAAATCCAGTTTATCCCCCACAGTCCACATAGCGTTTGATCATTATTGTTAATGACCAATGAAAAAGAATGTTAACCCCTTCGTTGGCAGAGAGAATTCGACAAAAAGTGCCCAAAGTGGCAGGAAATTTTTTTGATCCTGAAAACTTGTACTCTGGGTTTTTTGAGGGTGCTGATTACGAATCTGAACTCAAAATTCAGGAATTCACAATGGCGAATGAAAATACAAATAACAGATTGATTTGGATGAAACTCGGTACTCAAGCTTCATATATTTCCACCTATTTATTGTATTATGCTCCATATTATTGAATTTACCATTAAAAATTCCTTCCTTTTGAGTTCAGCATCACGCTCAGCGTCCCCGAAAACCCCCGAGTGCCAAGATTTAGCCAAATCGAGCTGTTTTTTGCACTCTTGTTCGCCATATTAGATCCGCCATTAAAAATTTTTGAATTTCGTGTTCAGATTCGTAATAAGCGACCTCGAAAATCCCAGAGTACGAATTTTTATCTAAATCGAGTAAAAATTTCAATTTTGGTCCGCCATTCTAGCGCCGCCATTTTGAATTTTTAAATTTGAAGTTCAGATTCGTAATAAGCGACCTCAAAAATCCCGGAGTACTAATTTTCATCCAAATCGAGTCAAGTTTTTTATTTTTGTCCGCCATATTGGCGCCGCCATTTTGAATTTCTACATTTTGACGTCAAATTCGGATTCAGCGAGCCCAAAAACCCCCGAATGAGGCTCCGATTTCAAATCGGAGCAAGTTAGATAGGGAAATAATGGTTGACGCATTATTGCGTCAATGCCACACAGGGCACGGAATTATTTGACGCACTATTGCGTCAATGCCAACGAAGGGGTTAAGAAAAACGTCTGTCAATACTAAACTACTATTACACTGAATAAGTTTACCAAATTTGAAGTCAACCCGTTCATTAGATGTTGAGAAATCGTGCTCAAATTTTTACCAGCACTTATATCGTTGTAATAATAAGTTTATCTTTAATCTGCGATTCCTGCACCATGTGTTGGATCTTCCTCTTCGATTTGTTGCCTCAAGCGACGAACGAGTGTTTCTTATCTTTGATCAGTAGCCTCATCCCTTAATATAGACCAAATATAATGTTTTATGTCATCTACTGACTTTCAATTCACCATCACGATTGCATGCGTCTTACCCTCCATTGATGCTGTTAGCCCCAGACCTACGATTTTTCCCGGGCCGCGGCAAAACTCGACATTGGCGCCACTCCCTTCCAGCATTTAAGATTAATGATTTTAAAAAACTCGCAGAACAAATATACTGCGCGAGATTTTTTGTGGCCGGGGGAACAAGAGCCGTTAAATAAATTTACGCTCTTTATTACCTATTTGCTAACAACGTTTTCTTATGTATGACATTAAGGGGTAACTCCACTATAAAATTTTCAAAAAATTGATTTTTTTTTGCTTGAGAGATGCTTTAAACCATCTAGAGCGAGGGGGAAAAAGTTTGGTACCTTAAAAAAAAGGCCCGTGTGAGTCGACCGTTTTTCTCGGAACAGAATTTTTCAAAACGGTACGCAGCATAACTACGACAGTTTTCATTCTATTCTCTCCAAATTTTGAGCCCATCCTTAAAATAACATTCCGAAGAGAAATACGTACGGGATTTTCCATGAGTTAATTATAACATTATTCATTAACAAATAATTGTCCTGTTTTGCTGCCGAAAATTGAGTTTTAATTTTCAATGCTTGCCAATTACACAGAAATTAATATTTTCAAAATCCCCTACCTACGAGATTTGTTAAAAACATAAAGCGACTTTTATTTTTTCTCGAAAAATATTTAGGTGGTGTTACCCCTTAATATAGAATACATAAAACCAATGTAGACAACGCACAAGCCATACTACACACACCTTCAATCTTTAGGTTCCAGCGAATTGTACTATCTAATCTTGCTACAGCTTTACACGTCGAGATTTCCTTTCCGCGACAGAATCTATTACCTCATCGAAGGTCGTCTCATAGGTAGTTTTATTTTCGATGGCTAGGATCGCGAAGCCATCGCAGCTCACTTTCGCTAGGCCCTGGATGCTAGGCGCTTTAGTAAAAGGAGTTTTTTTTCTCAGACACATGAATTTGGCACCCCCTTAAATTGATGCCCGTGGCAGGAACCCTTTAGGAACCCCCCCCCCCCCCTTTAGATCCGCGGCTAGATGCTGTAGCCTGTGAACTTGCCTCTGCCACAAACGCGACAAATAAAAACCCGAGGAAAGTGGTAGCAATCTTTCTTCCAATTACAGATTGTCAAGAGCGCGAACAGGGTGATGCAAGAAATCGACGACGCTTATCAGGATTTGCTGAACAGAACTTGCCGGGAAATAAATAAGAGGCGCGACCTCATGAGGCTAGAGGCGGAAGTATACATGACGGAGAGTCTAGGTCCGTTGAAAGCTTGCAGGCAACAAGTGAACGGTCAGATAAATAGTAGTCGCAATTTGATAAGCGAACTCAGCCGCGCGCTCGCCGAGGGTGACACGGCAAAGCCTCAGGAATGTAAAATCATCGAAGCCAGCAGTCAACTGGGGCGGTGAGTTCGCGTTCGTTTTTTTTCCAGCATTCCTTCGTGTGACGTTTCCTCGTCATGGTCGTTACGCATTGGCTCTGAAATTCCCTGACTTGACCAGGTTTTCCACACAAGTTTTGCAAATATTGCAGGGTGCTTGGCGTCAAATGAAGAACATAATTTTTCTTAAGATCAAACATGAAAATGTCAAAGATCAACATGGAAATTAAAAATAAACTGAAATTCGGAAAATAATTTAAATACTGAAGTAAAAAAAAATACGTTGAAAGAAAATACCGAACCTGTTCTTTATTATAAACGGAAACGTTTACGTCAGTGGCGATACAATAATAATTGTGTCATTGTGTATCGACAAATCGAATGCAATTGTCTAGAGTTTTAGAGTAAATTCGTTTTTAGTTTTAGACATTTTCATCGTTTGGCACTGACATAACTTTTTTTTGTATATAACAAAGAATAATATAAATCATGAAATTCGGTAGCGTCTTGACGCCAAGTAATAAAAAAAAAATCGACGCGACTGACGGACTGACAAACACGCCGCGACACTTTATAGGGAGGACAACTGCCACTCTTCGTCACTGGCGGCGCTAGCATAGCACGTTCCGAGCGAGCAGTGTCTGGGCGTTTGTTTTCAACCAGACGATCAAATTTATTAATTGATTTACGATTTCTCTAACTATTTACGGGTAGATAGCTGTCTCTTTTAAGTGGTTCAGAGTTGTGCGTAGGATGTACTGCTGGAGGAACACATTTTCTCCTAAGAATGACGCCAGGCGCAAACAGTGGGAAATTGCTTTGTCCTTTTCCCCCTATTACCTTGGGCCCCTCTCCTTCTAAGAATGTACTTCAATTCTCCGACTCTTAAGGGAGTTCATCTGATGATCGAATTAACAAACAGATATTGATAACAAAATTCTAGTTCACTTATGAGTATCTAAAAAGTCACCTGTTCAAATTTCAAACTCTCCGGATACCTTGTTTGTGAGCAATTAATAAATAACATTTTTCTAAATTAACATGGTCTCTTATGGATTGTCGTGTTTTTCCCGTCTATAAACGTGGAATTTGCAAGCATTGACAAACAGTTTCAAAAGAAACTTTTATAATGGATAAAAAAATATCTACAGAACGTTTGGACAGCTTTCTAAAAACCATTAGATACTTGTGAACTTAAGAATAAATTAATTTGTCTCGAAAAATGCTGATTTTTTGGAGGTTAACCTCCATATTACTCCAGTCGCATATTATTATAGCAACGTCGCAACCGCGCGCTTTTTGAAATCAACACTAATACTTTCCGAACGACGCAATGTGCACTACAGTTCTACAGCAAATTATACACAAGTGACTGGAAATGTAATGACTAAATCGGCTTAAAGAGTAAAATCAAATAAATTAATCGCAAATAAAATCATTGTAGTTATAAACAAAGGATACGAAATAATAACACATAAAAAATTGATTTCGAGATCGATTGAGAAAAAATTTGATATTCGAAAATTGATTTTGTTTGCCTTTCCAGAAAAATGTTTTCTTTTTTGAATTTTCTTCCATGGTCGAAAAAGAGATCGACGACGAACCATGGACGCGAGTGAAAAATTTCTAGCACATGGCAGTTGTACAGGATACGCGGTCGCGCTTGGTTGCAGCGTTGCCAAACTTATTGAACGGACTACGCTAGTCGTAATAATTTTTCTTTTGACTAACTCGGTACCAGATGTACTTCCTTAAGCGAGCAAATTTATATTGAGTGCTCGTTGCACACTACCGAGAATTCAGAGATGTCTACCTTCTCTGCACACAATGACAAATAAACTCTACAATAACCTCAATATCTTTTACAGATGTATGGTACAAACAGCGACGTGGATCGCTCTAAAAAGTCCGTTTTAATAGAAGAAGCACAAGAAAATTTCGAAGTAACGAAACCACAACATATTTAATGTTGACCTATTATATTTTCCGAAAATATGTATAATCATTCACTTTCGGGGACGTGACGTGAGTTTGAAATGATTGGAACGTGCTATGGTGGCGCCATCTGCCCCGAGCTTTGCGTTGACTTTCTCATACAGTAAGGTTGGCTTTTAGCAGACGACTTTAACGTTGAATCAACATTACGCGAAAACGCGGCGCCGAATCGAAAATCTAATGACATTTTACCAATGTAACGTGATTTTTTCCTATCGATTTTGTCTGGGTCATTTTTCGATCCGTATTAATATACGAAAATATTTATTTTTACACTACAGTTTTTTTTCAAGGTGGTTTTATTTTTCGTAATTATTGCGAAAAGTAAATAGTGGAGAAATTCCCGAGCATTTTCGAAATTCCCTGACTTTTCCCTGATTATTCCAGGAGGTAAGAAATTCCCCGAGCTTTTCCGATTTCCCCTGTTTTCCGTGTGCGTGACAGCCATGCTCATACATTTAAAAAACCTGTGACTTTCCTGTCTATTTCCATGTAAAAAATTACCAAATTAACAAATACGAAGTAGCTAAGGAATATTCCACAGAAAGTTCCATGTTTGCTTCGTCTCAATGTCCAAAGAATACCCGCTGTGCCTCATCCGGAGGAGCTCCCATTCGTGACGTTCAATCCACCGTCGAAGAGTGCAGTTGACACGGCGATCAAACGAATTTCCGAGCTCGGAAATGTTCTCCGGATGGGACCAACGCAGATCGTCGAGATCGTGGAAAGGCCGGGCGCGCTGCACGTCAAATGGCACATAACCGATCCCGAGTACACCAGCGAGGAACAAGTTTTCGTCGTGCAGAAGGCAAACGGTGAAGTTTACGACGTAGCTTCGGACGCTTTCGAGACGGTCTACGAAGGCCCGGAAACGTCGTGCTTCGTGAGAGATCTTCGAGTCGAGGAGCCTGTTACCCTTAGAGTAGGTCTGCAAAGCATGGAAACCGCTTGGAGCTTTCATCGCTTCGCCAAAACAAAAGTACCACCGTACAGTGAGTAATTGCCTTCTTAAACTTCCGTGACCACTAGAAATCCCTCGCCCCTTCCCCATTGGCCTTATTCTTGTATCCCCTTGATTTGAAAATCTCGAGTAATTCATGGAAATTACACTTTTGCTCTTCCAAATAAACTATTATGGCCACGGTGATATAATTGAGTTTGGAAAAGAAATAAAAATGTTTTTTAAGGGCAGGGTAAAGTTAATTCGGCGAAAAAAAGGCATGTTTTTAAGATTTTTTTTTGGCGTAACGAATAGTGTTCGTTTATTGAAAAATTTACATATAATAAAGTAGCATTTGAACAACATTCTCCTAAATTTGCATTGCAAAATATTCAAAATTGAGCGAGTGAAAATTAAACCCCGGAGGCGCCTCAAAAAAAAGTTGGTTTGCGGTGTGCACCATAACTCGCAACAGAATCATCTGAAATAGAAAAATCAAAATGCATTTGTTAAAGGAGATGTTTCTCGAGGTAATGACGGGAGGATTTTTTTTTCGATTTTTCGTAGCACTTGGGAGCCAAAAACCCGATTTTCGCTAAAAAAATCGGCAAATTTGTTGTTGAAAAATTAGTAATTATTAAAAAAAACAAAAAAGCTCTCGACAATACCTGGTGAATTATGTGAAGAAGTACTGTGCAAAATTTCAAAGCGATTGGTCCAGTAGATTTTGAGTTATCGTGCACACGGACTTCAAATATGACAAGTCTCAGAAAAACGGTTTGAAAAACGCAGAAGAGTTTGGTCGCTTACCGCTCATTGCACATAAGTTTGAGAACACTTCTCGATTGCATAAAAATCTGAGAAAATTCATGCATATTAAAGGTACTCAAAAGATTAATTTTGCATAATAATAATTCCAAAATGTTATTAACAAAATGATGAAGAAAAAAAATGAGTCAACCAATTTCCCCGCAACCCAATTTTTTTTCGTGATTCGTTTATTTTTCTGAATACGTATGAATTTTTTCAGATTTTTCAATTATCTTGGAATTTTTAGAAATTCAGAATAAAACTCGATAATTTTCTTATACTCACTCAAAGTCGTCGATGCCAGGTCCGTAGAGCAGAAGGCTTTCATCAAGATGATTGAAAGCATCTTTTTGCGTTTGTCTACGCAAAACTCTTCCTTCTTTACTGTTGTGTGTAAACTAATGTGTATACTAATATACACCATGCCTCAAATATACATAGCGGGACCGGAACAGGCCCGTTTATCAAGAAATTTATTCGGGGTCGAAAAATACAATAGCGCGCCGCGCAGCTGCCGCCCAGGTATAAAACCCGGCATGGAGCAATAGACGCTCAAATACTCATAACTTCGTCAATTTTACTCCGATCGACTTGAAATCTTAACACAATATTCTTGATATATTATGCATTCATTTAAAAAAAATTTTTTAATGAAAAAAAAAAATTTTTAATACTTTACCCCGCCCTTAAACAGCTTAGAGCGGTCCAGTAGTCAAGGTCTATGGATTTTTTTTCGTGTTAGAAATTTTCAAAAAAGATATCAATTTTGTTTCTCAAATTTGATCACTAGGGCAATATTTTGACAAAAGTCGAAAAAAAATAGTTCCTTTCATTTTGATGATGATTACACGATGTTTAAGAACAATACACTTGTTCCTTTGATGGTTTTGTAAAACTTTCATCAATCCGTCCGAAAAAACGGTTCGATGAATCAATTTGAAAATTTTAAGGGCTATTAGGGGCACATTAAGCTGAAAAAAAATCTGGCAACGTTAATCTTTCCATAAATATTTGTAAAGTAGTGGTAGATTTACTAAAACACCATAAAACGTCATTTTCGTACTTTTTTCAAATTTCTGTTAAGGAGTCTTCTCATTTTAGACGCTAAAAAAGGGCTATTCTCATGTTTAAAAAAAATAGGTTTATATTAGAGATATTGCTATAAAAGTTGTTACACTTAATAAATACACTTTCGAAATACATAAAGAAATTTTTATATATTTATGTAACCCAAGCAAACTTTGAACGCGTTTTTCTCGATACAACGTTTTTCGACGACTTGTTGATAAAATCTTCGAAACTACTGAACCGATCCTTATGAAATTTGAACCACATATTCTTTACAACTATAGCTATAGCGCATATCAAGGATTTTTAAATTTTTTACATTTACTATCTTTTTGCCAAAAACGGTAAAAAAAAGGCGTTTTTTTTGTTTTTTTTCGAAAAATGTCCGCCATTTTGTTATTTTTGCATAGATCAAAAATCGTATAATATGCGCTACAGCCATTGACATACTGAATCTGAAACCGTTTGATTTGTTTGTTTCGGATCAACCATCTCCGAGATTTCATCAACAGCGCCAGACCTACAATTTTTTAGGACATTTTTTTAACTGCCATTTTCGTCTATAAATAGGGAATTAAATAACTAAATTTAAAAAAATGTATTTCGAAAGGGTATTTGTTAAATGTAACATCTTTTATATCAATATCTATAATACAAACCTATCAAAAAAGTTCATGAAAATAGCTTTTTTTAGCGTCTAAAGTGAGAAGACCCCTTAAGGGTAAAAATAAAAATTCTCAAAAATGCAATTGAGGCGCGATTTAAGGAGGTACGATCATTACTATGAATCCAACTTTCGGATTTGAAATTTGTGTACGATTTTGACGTATACTTTATGCGCCTATTGCTAAAATTTTAGCTATTTTGACCGTTTAGTTTTTTCCCAATAAAACTGCAAAGTCGAGCACTTTGAGTTACCGAAGCACGTCGTGCTTGTGGAAACGGTCAACCGGAAGTGCGGTGATCGTGGTTTTTCTGCTCACGTATCCAACTAAACCCGTTGGAAAACTGAAATTCGATAGATTAGATATAATAGTTATTGTAAAAAGTAAGAAAATCAATCTTCACCGTGTAGTTAAAGCACTACGTTACAAGAAAGTTTCAATTTCCGGTTGAAAATGGTCAGAACGAGGAAATAGCACCCACAGACTTAGCAACGTCGCGAGTAACAGCTGATGCGTTTGGCGAACATAACCCAGCTTTGTTTTGAAATTAATTTGAATAGAAGCCGCCACAAAATATGCAAACAACGATTTATGGAGTTTTATCATTTATCACGTATCAATAATATGTATAATTACATTCTGCCTATCGTGTTAATTCCGCTGAGGTAATTCAAGCCTATTTTAATAGGTTTCCGGCTCACTTTTTTAGTCTTTTTTGTCCGTTTTCATGGTGGATATGTTAATATTATTATTACGAAGATTACTACCGAGTCGTTGACAATCTAGTTTTTCAGTTTTTATTTGTTCACGTGCAATAAATTCATTATTTACCACAACATTTGGCACGCTATAGTGGATAATAGGAATAAACAACATAAGTAAACATCAATCAGAGCAGCCGTGGGTAAAATAAACTTAGACCCTTTTTTGTCCCCGTGGAAGTGATCGTACCTCCTTAAATTTGTACAATTGATCACAATATAACCACAATCAGAGCTTCACAATATAACCTTCGACACCGTCGACGAAAATATGCACGCTACGCGGCGCTGGTGTTGCGCACGGAGCAACTGCCGCCTAGCGGATTTTTTTTCAATTCTACATTCGCAATCGAATCCGTCATCCCGAAAAAAATCCCCTACGACAGAACTGATGAAAGTCGTCCCCGTAGGTTGGGCCTCGGACAACAAGGACTACATGGTAACGAACGGTGGAAAAGTAGCGGCAAAGATAACCGAGCGTACGAGCACTTTATTTTCCTTAAGTCCTCAAGTCGACGCAAATCAAATAATCGAATTTAAGGTAAGATTTTTTTTTACATGCAACTTAAAGAAAAAAAAACCGTACGGGACATTTTTTGCTTCTAGTTTTTGGAAGTATCACCAGACGTCAGGGACAACGAGGGCATAGCGTTGCTGTGCGAGCGACCGTCCGACGATGCGGATCTGCGAAGATGGGGCAGTTTGGTGATAACACCGCTGGGAAAAATATTCATGGACGGGGACGAGAAGCTCATGAGATTGCCTAGGATACGCTTGGGCAGCCGTATAATATTTACGATACAACGAAGGGACGACGAGACGTTGAGGATAGGCATCGAGTCGCGGGAAAAAGCTGTTACCTACGACTGGCCGGTACATACGCCCTTGTACTTCGCTGCGAGATTCCGAGACTTCAACAAATGGAACGTGATGGTCAAATAGACAAGACGCGTTGCGACAATTCGCGGCTTTATTTACAAATTACGTATTTATGCGATGATTACGCGCTTATTATTTAAATTTGTAATAACGAATATAACTGAGGAAAGAAAAAAAATCAGAGTCACGTGCCTTATGAGAAAATTCCTAAGTTTCGTTGATCGTCAACCCGAGCATCCTCGGCAACCGCAATGTATGCACTCCACTATACGGCCCTCCTCGAGTTTCCCCTTCGGCACTCTGCATATACAGTTCGTGCCGAAATTCGTGTCTCTCGTCTGTATGCAACGCAGACAGCACAAATTCTCGTAGCCTACTTTCTTCCACTTGGCTATCAGATTCTTGTCGGCTATGTTCTCGTTCAGGCAGTAGTCGTAGAGTTCTGCGGAAAAAGAAACGGCAAGTTTATCGCTGCTCCAGAGTATTACGCCCTTTTTCAAAAGGTGTGTCATTGCGATCCTTTGGTGTAGTAAACTACTAGAATTTCTATTTCCATTTTATGAAATCGACAGGTGCCATAGAAGTGCATTTAAATTTCAAATTTTGGCGCGTAAACTGGCGAAAACCCTAGGCGCCATGCTGCTTCGGTTCGTGAGGTCACTTGCGTAGTAAACATCGACGCTGCGCTAAATGTGAATACGTAAACCTTTTTAATTAAAATTAGTTGCAATCCTGATCATTGGTGTGTTGTTCCTGAATGAAAGTTATGAGAATGTAAGATTAACATTGGTTAAAACTTGCGAGAAGAGATCAAAAGTCGTCCGAAAGAAAAACTCATCTGTACTTTTGTAAAGTACAGATAACTAATTGAAAGTCTGCAATTAAGGGGTCTTCTCACTTTAGACACTAAAGAAGGTTATTTTCATGAATTTTTTTGATAGCTTCATATTATAGATAATGATATAAGAGATGTTACACTTAATAAATACACTTTCAAAATACGTTTTAAAAAAAATCATTTATTTACGTCACTATTTATAGACGAAAATGGTAGTTAAAAAAATGTCCTAAAAATATTGTAGGTCTGCGCTGTTGATGAAATCTCGGAGATGATTCATCCGAAACAAAAAAATCAAACGGTTTTACATTCAGTCTGTTAATGGCTATAGCGCATATACGATTTTTTATATATGCAAAAATAACAAAATGGCGGACATTTTTCGAAAATACAACAACAACAAAAAAACGTGTTTTTTCGCCATTCAAAAAAAATAGCAAATATCGAAATTAAAAAAAATCCTTTATATGCGCTATGGCTATAATTGTAAAGAATATGTGGTTAAAATTTCATAAGGACCGATTCAGTGGCTTTGAAGATTTTATCAAAAAGCCGTCAAAACGTTGTTGCGAGAAAACCGCGTTGGGACAAGGTCGTAAACAGTAGTTTCGAGAAAATCGCGATCAAAGGTTTCGTTCCGTTTTTCTTGATATAAAGTTATGTTTTTTCTAGAATATTGATACTTACATTAAAGTATCTAGTCGCGAGCGATATGACGGTATTTCATATTCATTATATTTCACAAATTAATAAGAGCCTGCACTTCATCTATTCCGAACGATGCCACACCTGCAGGGACTAAGGACACTAATCGGTCGCGCCACCTGTTTTCACTAAAGTCACTGTAACTCCGCCAATGTTCGGACTTGTGAATAAAAATGTTGCCAACATATTTTTCGATGTATGTACTTTCAAGAATTGTAAAAAACAAAAATTTTTTTTTACAATTTTGCTTGGGAAAAGTGGGAAAGCTACTGTGCAAGTTCTTGCACAGTGACTTCCCCCCTTAACTGACATTTCGTATCGAAAGCTGTCAACTTTCCGCGGTAAAATTGCGCGTGAGTGTTAAATTTTTTAAACTTGAAAATGCAGACATTTTGCTACTTCTAGCAGTTCTAAAATCGTGACGTAAAGCAAACCTCGACCCCCCCAATGTGGCAGCGATGCTCTTCATTTGCCAGCGAAGATTCGTGATATTTCATCAACCCTTGATGGTTCAATATTGAATCTGCGGGGCTTCCCGTTGTGAATGGCTAATCCTGCAACTGTTGAAAGGTCAATCTGCTTCCGGTTTCTCGCATGCAATATCTACAAATGATATGAATCGACAATAACCAAGCAACTTGTCTAAGGGGCTATACCAGTGTGACACTTTTTTAAAAATCAATCTTTTTGTTGGCTTTTTCAACAGTTTATACTTTCAAGAATATCCTGTAAAAATGACAAGGCCGTATCTCGAATTCTTGTAGGTATAAAATGCCCCAGCTAAATCTTTAAACATTGTAACTCAAAGAACAATTGTCCGATTGACTTGAAATTTGAACTGAGTACTCTTGAATATATTTAGTCTACAATGACGTAGGATATTTTTGATTGGATGCATTAACGACTTGGCATTGAGAAAAAACGACTATTTTATAGGCAAGAAAACAGCCTTTTTTTTTTCACAACTTCACCATCTTGTTAGATTTTCATATTTTTCGAAAATCCTACGTGATCGTAGAGGAAATAACTTCCAGTTTGAGGACATTTTTCGGTTTCGGCTACCCAATCGGCCGGAATCATGTCAGTCGTGGAGGAACTTTTTTTTTTTGCGCCTCTGAAGGCAGCGCACAAGTCGCTTGGATCTCAATATTTTTCTATGAAAAAATGATGTAAAATAGGTCAAATCTAGCCAAATATATTCTTCATTTTCTAAAACATTTAATTGAGTACTTTTCTTGGAAAAAATTCCCGAAAATCACCCAAATTTTCAGCGTTCACACTGGTATAGCCCCTTAAAGTAACTAGCACGATATCCGTAGTATATTCACTTCACCCAGCAGGCTGTGAAAGTCAGATGTTCGAAATGGGTTTGTGTGAAAATTCTGCGAAAGATCTTTTTTCATAAAGTTCCCTCGACATTTAAAGTTAAAAAAATACCTTTATAGATAAAACAAATAACCAAGAGTATTTTTTTTTAAACCGGTTCGAAAAAAGTTTTAATTTGTACAAATAGCATGCGAAAAACCAAAAACAGATAATTTTTGTCTCGAAAACCATGGGACTTTTACTAAACTGAAATTCGAGCATAAAGTAGGGCATAATCTGACCTATCGGCAGTTGCAGGATCATCCGTATATAACAGGACACCCTGTATGTGGCTTACTAACAGTAGGATGGAGTTTTTCTTTTTAATCTTCACAAAGTTTTAGTATGTGTTAATTCGCTGTTAGAAATGGTTTATCATGATGTTAAATAGCCGAAAAATGTACATCACTCGTAGCGCGAACATCTTGCCCATCGAACTGCACGCAAAATTGCATAGATTTAACGATTTTTTATCACGTGATTTCGGGTGAAAAAATGTCAACAAATTCGTGGACGCTACAATCTACGCAGTAAGATATATATGGATTTTCCAAAACTTGGATTGTGGCTAACGCTCCAGCCTTCTCGATTCCAGGTAAATTCAATAAATTCGATTGATAAAGAGCCTAAAAAGGTACCTCTGCTGATGGCTTTCCTCCTGTAGAATAGGTCGTAGATATATCGGGACTTTTGATGGTGAATCTTGAAGATCGGCCAGAGTGATTCCTGCTTACGTTTTCCTTCGTGCGGCTCGGTCTCCGCTGCGAAAGAACCCATCCACCTCCCGTGTTATACTCGTACATACAAGAACATAACCTCACAAACGCAACCGCGCAAGTTTCACCGCCGTAAAGCGGGAACAATAAAGAAAATGTGTTCACGCCAAATTATATCGTCGCGATGAGTTACCTTCGCGCATTTTTTGCTCCAATTCTTCGAGGGTCGGTTCTATCAGTTCCCAGCCATCGGGAGGCGATTTCTTGCTTCTACGTACTTTCGGCATCGGAGATCTTTCTCCGCGTTTGCTGGACGTCGAAACGTAAATCAATTGTTCCGTCAACTCGGATGAGCAAAGACGCAGGATAGGAAAGTAACGGCGAAAACAGTCGACCAAACGTAGCCACGGCGCGAATATTTGTTCAATTTTATGCGAAAAAACTTTGTTTTTCACTTTTATGTACGTCGCGTACGCATTCAGTCACGTAGCTCTGGCTTGTATGGGCAGCTTGAGGACAAATTCTTTTCCGAAAGAAACGGCCGCGCGTGGCGCCGTGATCGCGCTCTGACGTCACCGGGGTACGCGTCGGGCGAGAGAGATAGCTGAAGTTTTTAGCTCCATAAACTTGGCCGCCGACTATGGAAATATCGAATTTTTTTTTACGCCAATCGATTGTTAGTCGTTTGTTAGTGTTTGTTAGACAAAACCCAGCGTTTGTTAGACTTTATTTATTGCATAAAACAAAAAACAAATTTATGCCAAAGTTAGCCGCAGAAAATGGTTTTCTAGTGATTTCGAACTTTTTTTCGTGACCAATCGATTGTTAGTCGTTTGTTAGTGATTGATAGTCGGTTTAAATCGTTTGTTAGAGCTCAATTATTATTAAATTAATGAAAAACTTTTCGGCCCTAGAGCGCGCCGCGAGCGACGTGAAGTTGTCAGCATCACCGCAACGAACACTTGAGACTGTGGACATGTAACTAGTCAATTTCAGCAAAACGATGATTCTTATAATTCTATTCGATTGCTAGACGAATGTTATTAATTGTTAGCTAATATTCATCGTTTGTTAGAGTTCCATTTTTATTTAATCGCTGAAAAACTTTTCGGCACTAGGACGCACTGCATGTCGCGGCGGTTGACAGCATCGCCGCGTCAGCTGCTGAAGGGTTTGCACATGTCGCTCATCAATTTCCGCCAAACGTTGATTCTTGTCCTTCTATTACATTGTTAGACGATCGCTAGTGATTGTTACTTAATTTGCATCATTTGTTAGGCTCCATTTTTATTTAATCGCCGAAAAACTTTTCGGCGCAAGGGCGCGCTGCAGGTCGCGGAGGTTGGCAGCATAGTCGCGAACGCTGCTTACGGCTTTGCGCATGCAACTCGTTAATTTGAGCAAAACGTTGATTCTTATCATTCTATTAGATTGTTAGACGATCGCTAGTGGTTGTTAGTTAATTTCTTTCGTTTGTTAGAGCTCCATTTTTATTTGATCGCTGAGAAACTTTACGGCGCTAGAGCGCGATGCCGGTCGCGAAGGTTGGCTGCATCGCCGCTACAGCGGCTTACGGGATTGCACATATAAATCGTCAATTTCCACAAAACGTTGATTCTTGTCATTCTCTTATATTGTCAGACGTATGTTAGTGATTGTTAGAGAATTTTCATCGTTTGTTAGAGCTCCATTTTTACTTAATTGCCGAAAAACTTTTCGGTGCTAGAACACGCTTCATGTCGCGGAAGTTGGCAGCATCGTCACGAAAACTGCTTTCGGGTTTGCGCATTTAACTCGTCAATTTCCGCAAAACGTTGACTCTTATCATTCTATTAGATTGTTAGACGATCGTTAGTGACTGTTAGTTAATTTTCATCGTTTGTTAGACCGTCATTTTTATTTAATCGCTGAAACACTTTTCGGCCCTAGAGCGCGCTGCATGTCGCGGAGGTTGGCAGCATCGTCGCGACAGATGGTTACGGCTTTGCGCATGTAACTGGTTATTTTGAGCAAAACGTTGATTCTTATCATTCTATTAGATTGTTTGACGATCGCTAGTGATTGTTAGTTAATTTCTTTCGTTTGTTAGAGCTCCATTTTTATTTAATCGCTGAGAAACTTTTCGACGCTAGAGCGCGCTGCAGGTCGCGAAGGTTGGCTGCATTGCCGCGACAGCGGCGTACGGGTTTGCACATATAAATCGTCAATTTCCACAAAACGTTGATCCTTGTCATTCTATTACATTGTCAGACGAATGTTAGTGATTGTTAGAGAATTTTCATCGTTTGCTAGAACTCCATTTTTATTTAATCGCCGAAAAACTTTTCGGTGTTAGAGCACGCTTCATGTCGCGGAGGTTGGCAGCATCGCCGCGACAGCAGCTTTCGGGTTTGCGCATTTAACTCGTCAATTCCCGCAAAACGTTAACTCTTATCATTCTATTAGATTGTTAGACGATCGCTAGTGATTGTTAGTTAAATTCCATCGTTTGTTAGAGCTCCATTTTTATTTAATAGCTGAAAAACTTTTCGGCGCTAGAGCGCGCTGCAGGTCGCGAAGGTTGGCCCCTTCGCCGCGACAGCGGCTTACGGGTTTACACATGTAAGACGTCAATTTCCACAAAACGCTGATTCTTGTCATTCTATTACATTGTCAGACGAATGTTAGTGATTGTTAGAGAATTTTCATCGTTTGTTAGAACTCCATTTTTATTTAATCGCCGAAAAACTTTTCGGTGTTAGAACATGCTTCATGTCGCGGAGGTTGGCAGCATCGCCGCGACAGCTGCTTTCGGGTTTGCGCATTTAACTCGTCAATTTCCGCAAAACGTTAACTCTTATCATTCTATTAGATTGTTGGACGATCGCTAGTGATTGTTAGTTAATTTCTATCGTTTGTTAGAGCTCCATTTTTATTTAATCGTTGAAAAACTTTTCGGCGCTAGAGCGCGCTGCAGGTCGCGATGGTTGGGTGCATCGCCGCGACAGCGGCTTACGGGTTTACACATGTAAGACGTACATTTCCACAAAACGTTGATTCTTGTCATTCTATTACATTGTCAGACGAATGTTATTGATTATTAGAGAATTTTCATCGTTTGTTAGAGCTCCATTTTTATTTAATCGCCGAAAAACTTTTCAGTGCTAGAACACGCTTCATGTCGCGGAGGTTGGCAGCATCGTCGCGACAGCTGCTTACGGCTTTCCGCATGCAACACGTTAATTTGAGCAAAACGTTGATTCTTATCATTCTATTAGATTGTTAGACATCGCTAGTGATTGTTAGTTAATTTCTTTCGTTTGTTAGAGCTCCATTTTTATTTAATCGCTGAGAAACTTTTCGGCGATAGAGCGCGCTGCAGGTCGCGAAGGTTGGCTGCATCGCCGCGACACCGGCTTACGGGATTGCACATGTAACAAGTAAATTTCCACAAAACGTTGATTCTTGTCATTCTATTACATTGTCAGACGAATGTTAGTGATTGTTAGAGAATTGTCATCGTTTGTTAGAGCTCCATTTTTATTTAATCGCCGAAAAGTTTATCAGCGATTAAATAAAAATGGAGCTCTAACAAACGATAGAAATTAACTAACAATCACTGGCGATCGTCTAACAATCTAATAGAATGATAAGAGTTAACGTTTTGCGGAAATTGACGAGTTAAATGCGCAAACCCGAAAGCAGCTGTCGCGGCGATGCTGCCAACCTCCGCGACATGAAGCGTGCTCTAACACCGAAAAGTTTTTCGGCGATTAAATAAAAATGGAGCTCTAACAAACGAAAGAAATTAACTAACAATCACTAGCGATGTCTAACAATCTAATAGAATGATAAGAATCAACGTTTTGCTCAAATTAACGTGTTGCATGCGGAAAGCCGTAAGCAGCTGTCGCGACGATGCTGCCAACCTCCGCGACATGAAGCGTGTTCTAGCACTGAAAAGTTTTTCGGCGATTAAATAAAAATGGAGCTCTAACAAACGATAGAAATTAACTAACAATCACTAGCGATCGTCTAACAATCTAATAGAATGATAAGAGTTAACGTTTTGCGGAAATTGACGAGTTAAATACGCAAACCCGAAAGCAGCTGTCGCGGCGATGCTGCCAACCTCCGCGACATGAAGCGTGCTCTAACACCGAAAAGTTTTTCGGCGATTAAATAAAAATGGAGTTCTAACAAACGATGAAAATTCTCTAAAAATCACTAACATTCGTCTGACAATGTAATAGAATGACAAGAATCAACGTTTTGTGGAAATTGACGTCTTACATGTGTATACCCGTAAGCCGCTGTCGCGGCGTTGCAGCCAACCTTCGCGACCTTCAGCGCGCTCTAGCGCCGAAAAGTTTTTCAGCGATTAAATAAAAATGGAGCTCTAACAAACGATAGAAATTAACTAACAATCACTAGCGATCGTCTAACAATCTAATAGAATGATAAGAGTCAACGTTTTGGGGTAATTGTGCGGTACATGTGCAAACCCGTAAGCAGCTGTAGCGGCGATGCTGCCAACCTCCGCGACATGAAGCGTCCTCTAGCACCAAAAAGTTTTTCGGCGATTAAATAAAAATGGAGCTCTAACAAACGATGAAAATTCTTTAACAATCACTAATATTCGTCTGACAATGTAATAGAATGACAAGAATCAACGTTTTGTGGAAATTGACGATTTATAGGTGCAAACCCGTACGCCGCTGTCGCGGCAATGCAGCCAACCTTCGCGACCTGCAGCGCGCTCTAGCGTCGAAAAGTTTCTTGGTGATTAAATAAAAATGGAGCTCTAACAAACGAAAGAAATTAACTAACAATCATTAGCGATCGTCAAACAATCTAATAGAATGATAAGAATCAACGTTTTGCTCAAGATAACCAGTTACATGCGCAAAGCCGTAAGCATCTGTCGCGATGATGCTGCCAACCTCCGCGACATGTAGTGCGCTCTAGGGCCGAAAAATGTTTCAGCGATGGAATAAAAATGATGCTCTAACAAACGATGAAAATTAACTAAGAATCACTATCGATCGTCTAACAATCTAATAGAATGATAAGAGTCAACGTTTTGCCGAAATTGACGAGTTAAATGCGCAAACCCGAAAGCAGCTGTCGCGGCGATGCTGCCAACCTCCGCGACATGAAGCGTGCTCTAGCACCGAAAAGTTTTTCGGCGATGAAATAAAAATGGAGGTCTAACAAACGATGAACATTCTCTAACAATCACTAGCATTCGTCTGACAATGTAATAGAATGACAAGAATCCACGTTTTGTGGAAATTGACGTCTTACATGTGTAAACCCGTAAGCCGCTGTCGCGACGATGCAGTCAACCTTCGCGATCTGCAGCGCGCTCTAGCGCCGAAAAGTTTCTCAGCGATTAAATAAAAATGGACCTCTAACAAACGAAAGAAATTAACTAACAATCACTAGCGATCGTCAAACAATCTAATAGAATGATAAGAATCAACGTTTTGCTCAAAATAACCAGTTACATGCGCAAAGCCGTAAGCATCTGTCGCGACGATGCTGCCAACCTCCGCGACATGCAGCGCGCTCTAGGGCCGAAAAGTGTTTCAGCGATTAAATAAAAATTACGTTCTAACAAACGATGAAAATTAACTAACAATCACTAACGATCGTCTAACAATCTAATAGAATGATCAGAGTCAACGTTTTGCGGAAATTGACGAGTTAAATGCGCAAACCCGAAAGCAGCTGTCGTGACGATGCTGCCAACCTCCGCGACATGAAGCGTGTTCTAGCACCGAAAAGTTTTTCGGCGATTAAATAAAAATGGAGCTCTAACAAACGATGAAAATTCTCTTACATTCACTAACATACGTCTGACAATGTAATAGAATGACAAGAATCAGCGTTTTGTCTAAATTGACGATTTATATGTGCAATCCCGTAAGCCGCTGTAGTGGCGATGCAGCCAACCTTCGCGACCGGCAGCGCGCTCTAGCGCCGGAACGTTTCTCAGCGATCAAATAAAAATGGAGCTCTAACAAACGAAAGAAATTAACTAACAATCACTAGCGATGTCTAACAATCTAATAGAATGATAAGAATCAACGTTTTGCTCAAATTAACGAGTTGCATGCGCAAATCCGTAAGCAGCTGTCGCGACGATGCTGCCAACCTCCGCGACATGAAGCGTCTTCCAGCACCGAAAAGTTTTTCGGCGATTAAATAAAAATGGAGCTCTAACAAACGATGAAAATTCTCTAACAATCAATAAGATACGTCTGACAATGTATTAGAATGACAACAATCAACGTTTTGTTGAAATTGACGTCGTACATGTGTAAACCCGTAAGCCGCTGTCGCGGCGATGCAGCCAACCTTCACGACCTGCAGCGCGCTCTAGCGCCGAAAAGTTTTTCAACGATTAAATAAAAATAGAGCTCTAACAAACGATAGAAATTAACTAACAATCACTAGCGATCGTCTAACAATCTAATAGAATGATAAGAGTTAACGTTATGCGGAAATTGACGAGTTAAATGCGCAAACCCGAAAGCAGCTGTCGCGGCGATGCTGCCAACCTCCGCGACATGAAGCGTGCTCTAACACCGAAAAGTTTTTCGGCGATTAAATAAAAATGGAGTTCTAACAAACGTTGAAAATTCTCTAACAATCACTAACATTCGTCTGACAATGTAATAGAATGACAAGAGTCAACGTTTTGCCGAAATTGACGAGTTAAATGCGCAAACCCGAAAGCAGTTGTCGCGGTGATGTGGCCAACCTCCGCGACATGAAGCGTGCTCTAGCACCGAAAAGTTTTTCGGCGATGAAATAAAAATGGAGCTCTAACAAACGATGAAAATTCTCTAACAATCACTAGCATTCGTCTGACAATGTAATAGAATGACAAGAATCAACGTTTTGTGGAAATTGACGTCTTACATGTGTAAACCCGTAAGCCGCTATCGCGACGATGCAGCCAACCTTCGCGACCTGCAGCGCGCTCTAGTGCCGAAAAGTTTCTCAGCGATTAAATAAAAATGGACCTCTAACAAACGAAAGAAATTAACTAACAATCACTAGCGATCGTCAAACAATCTAATAGAATGATAAGAATCATCGTTTTGCTCACAATAACCAGTTACATGCGCAGAGCCGTAAGCATCTGTCGCGACGATGCTGCCAACCTCCGCGACATACAGCGCGCTCTAGGGCCGAAAAGTGTTTCAGCGATTAAATAAAAATGACGCTCTAACAAACGATGAAAATCAACTAACAATCACTAGCGATCGTCTAAGAATCTAATAGAATGATAAGAGTCAACGTTTTGCGGAAATTGACGAGTTAAATGCGCAAACCCGAAAGCAGCTGTCGCGGCGATGCTGCCAACCTCCGCGACATGAAGCGTGTTCTAGCACCGAAAAGTTTTTCGGTGATTAAATAAAAATGGAGCTCTAACAAACGATGATAATTCTCTAACAATCACTAACATTCGTCTGACAATGTAATAGAATGACATGAATCAACGTTTTGTGGAAATTGACGCTTTATATGTGCAAACCCGTAAGCCGCTGTCGCGGCAATGCAGCCAACCTTCGCGACCAGCAGCGCGCTCTAGCGTCGAAAAGTTTTTCAGCGATTAAATAAAAATGGAGCTCCAACATCCGATAGAAATTAACTAACAATCACTAGCGATAGTCTAACAATCTAAAAGAATGATTAGAATCAACGTTTTGCTCAAATTAACGATCTGCATGCGCAAAGCCGTAAGCATCTGTCGCGACGATGCTGCCAACCTTCGCGACCTGCAGCGTGCTCTAGCGCCGAAAAGTTTCTCAGCGATTAAATAAAAATGGAGCTCTAGCAAACGAAAGAAATTAACTAACAATCACTAGCGATCGTCAAACATTCTAATAGAATGATAAGAATCAACGTTTTGCTCAAAATAACCAGTTACATGCGCAAAGCCGTAAGCATCTGTCGCGACGATGCTGCCAACCTCCGCGACATGCAGCGCGCTCTAGGGCCGAAAAGTGTTTCCGGGATTAAATAAAAATTACGCTCTAACAAACGATGAAAATTAACTAACAATCACTAACGATCGTCTAACAATCTAATAGAATGATAAGAGTCAACGTTTTGCGGAAATTGACGAGTTAAATGCGCAAACCCGAAAGCAGCTGTCGTGACGATGCTGCCAACCTCCGCGACATGAAGCGTGTTCTAGCACCGAAAAGTTTTTCGGCGAATAAATAAAAATGGAGCTCTAACAAACGATGAAAATTCTCTAACAATCACTAACATACGTCTGACAATGTAATAGAATGACAAGAATCAACGTTTTGTGGAAATTTACGATTTATATGTGCAATCCCGTAAGCCGCTGTAGCGGCGATGCAGCCAACCTTCGCGACCGGCAGCGCGCTCTAGCGCCGGAAAGTTTCTCAGCGATCAAATAAAAATGGAGCTCTAACAAACGAAAGAAATTAGCTAACAATCACTAGCGATGTCTAACAATCTAATAGAATGATAAGAATCAACGTTTTGCTCAAATTAACGAGTTGCATGCGCAAAGCCGTAAGCAGCTGTCGCGACGATGCTGCCAACCTCCGCGACCTGCAGCGCGCTCTAGCGCCGAAAAGTTTCTCAGCGATCAAATAAAAATGATGCTCTGACAAACGATGAAAATTAACTAACAATCACTAGCGATCGTCTAACAATCTAATATAATGATAAGAGTCAACGTTTGGCGGAAATTGACGTGGTTCATGCGCAAAGCCGTAAGCATCTGTCGCGGCAATGCAGCCAACCTTCGCGACCTGGAGCGCGCTCTAGAGCCGAAAAGTTTTTCAGCGATAAAATAAAATTAAAGCTCTAACAAACGATGAAAATTTACTAACAATCACTAGCGATCGCCTAACAATCTAATTGAATGATAAGAATCAACGTTTCGCGGAAATTGATGAGTGAAATACGCAAACCCGTAATCAGGCGTCGCGGCGCTGCTGCCAACCTCCGCGACATGAAGCGCGCCCTTGCGCCGAAAAGTTTTTCGGCGATTAAATAAAAATGGAGCTCTAACAAACGATGCAAATTAAGTAACAAGCACTAGCGATCGTCTAACAATGTAATAGAAGGACAAGAATCAACGTTTGGCGGAAATTGATGGGCAACATGTGCAAACCCTTCAGCAGCTGTCGCGGCGATGCTGCCAACCGCTGCGACATGCAGTGCGTCCTAGTGCCGAAAAGTTTTTCAGCGATTAAATAAAAATGGAACTCCAACAAACGATGAAAATTCACTAACAATTCCTAACATTCGTCTAGCAATCGAATAGAATTATAAGAATCATCGTTTTGCTCAAATTGACGAGTTACATGTCCACAGTCTCAAGTGTTCGTTGCGGTGATGCTGACAACTTCACGTCGCTCGCGGCGCGCTCTAGGGCCGAAAAGTTTTTCATTAATTTAATAATAATTGAGCTCTAACAAACGATTTAAACCGACTATCAATCACTAACAAACGTCTAACAATCGATTGGTCACGAAAAAAAGTTCGAAATCACTAGAAAACCATTTTCTGCGGCTAACTTTGGCATAAATTTGTTTTTTTTTTTATTCAATAAATAAAGTCTAACAAACGCTGGTTTTTGTCTAACAAACACTAACAAACGACTAACAATCGATTGGCGTAAAAAAAAATTCGTTATTTCCATAGTCTGCGGCCAAGTTTATGGAGCTCATATATTCTGTCTCGCCCGGGGACCCCGACGTACGTCAGGTCCGTCAGGTCCAAGCAACGTGGCCAACTTCTCGCGACTACCAATGTCGCTGCTGCCGAAATTACGTGCGCGTGTGCGGCTGCCGACTTCTGTTGTAAATAAATAATAATGTCGCTCGATCAAACGGTGTGCGAAGGTAACGAAAGCAAATTAACGGAACAAACGAAGCACGCAAAGAATATGATCATACGTCACGATATGCGAGCACGATTCGCTCGTTCCAAACGAGTTTCTCGTCCGTACTGGAGCGAGCTATTGCGACCTAACCTACAAATATTTCGCTAAGCGTTCCGAGCGCTCCGCACGTTATTCAATCGCTACGTGTTTTTATCATCCAGACATGCTTTATATTTTCCTTTTACTGGCTTGCAGATCTCAAGGCCTTCGAGAGGCGTCTCACGGAAGTGATTGCCAGCTTGCAACCGTCCACGCTGAGGTGGCGAAGTACGTTTTAGTCATTGTTATTAACTATTTTCGTATTCGCTCGGAAAAACTCGCTGCACTGCGTACTATTCATTATTATAATAACGTGATAATGTGAATGCGTTTTGCAACCTTACAGCATTAAGGGGACTAAGCTTCGAAAATGGAATAAAATTCAAATGGCATTTGTGAAGAACCGAAACAACATACGTACATTTTCTCTTTTGCAATGGTTTCATTGGAATTTGGACATTAAATTTAGTGGTTGAGGTTTCAAAAATATAAATATTTGAGGGGTAACGCTATTGTAAACGTCTAAAATGAAGCGATTTTTTTCTTAGGTCGAAGGACAAGTACGAGGATAATAATATTGAAGAATGTTATTACTCGTATCTCCAAGTAAACAAAAAAAATTAATATTAAAAAATTATACCAAATGGTAACGCTAGAGCCATTATCGCGAGGTATGTTGAACTTCAGGCGCCTGCGGCATGCAGTGTAAACGACTAGAAATTGAATCTGGAAAAAAATGTATAAATTTCCATTAATTTACACGAGTAGCTAGAGAACGTGCTCCCTCATTGCCACGATTCCGAGTGGCCAGTTAAAGTTTTCGGCAATTCGCAAACCCCATTCTCTTCACGGGATGTTCCTCCACAGACTGAACCCAAACTTTTTGAAGAAGCAAACATTTTCAAACGGTGGCTAAAATTTAAAGAAAAAACGGATGACATTTGTTGGAATAACAACAATAATACGTTGATTTTTTTTTACATAGACGTCGGTTCATTTTGTAGAGAAAGTTGCTGTTTCCATTTTTTTTTAAATCAGCGCAATATCTTCAATAGGTCTTTAGTTACCATGGCAAAACTAGCACACAATGCTGTTTTGAGAAAAACGTGTTTGAGTTTGCGCATAGTACTACAGCAGAGGAGTTGCAACTTACGTATGTTAAAAATTGCCGGGGCTGTAGAAAAATTTCTCAAGTTCAGCTTTTTCTGTGGTAGCTGTAGCGGAATGTCGGTTTTTTTTCGCCCTAGCTTTTTTTGTCGATGTTTGCGATTTCTTGTCTGCATCCAACAAGCATTCCTGGTCACGCAACTTGCACATTTCAACGGCACACGCTTCGTACTCCAAGTGTGGTTCTTTTACAACATACCGCAAACGAATCGAACCGTCATTTGTTTGATTGAAATCAAACAAATGACGTTGTCATGCCAATTACATCAATACCGGTGAATGATGCTTTCGCATCAGTTTTTCACACAATCGAATTAAATAATTCGTTTCAATTTTGTGTATAACGTCCCAATCGTCTCGACGATAGTTCCTCGTCCGTTAAGGGATCATTATTACAGTGTAATGGGTCGAAAAATAGTTGATTTTCATTTTTATCTGATTTAATCAGTCTGATTTTTTAATGCCAAATCGAAACACTCGTGAAGAACAGAAAATACATTTTTAAACGTTTATTTTTATTTTTTTTCTTGACATTTTTCTTCGTCAAAAGTTCTTTACATTTTATTTCCCTTATTTTTATTATTATCCAAGATCTTTCTTTTCGTGGATTTATACAGATCGTTAAACAAGTTTCTTCAAAAAATGTTGTCCATGGAATATGTTAAAACAAATCAAAGGAATTCAGACGTATTAACTTTCATTCCGTTCCAACGATGCAAACTTCGACGTCATCACCGTTTTGAGAAACGACATTTCGAGAAAAACCCGTTTCACGTTTCGAGTGCGGACTTTTTATATAAATTGTCTACTTACCATCAGTCGGCGATGCCGGGTCCATGTTTATAACCGTCTATACTATTGGATAATGCAAAAAAAAAGCATTTTTTTTGAAAATTCAACACTGCGACGATCCCTTAAGGCGAGGTACCTGAGTATAAAGGGCGAGAAAAACAGATAAACTTCGGGAATTTTTATCTCAAAAACTAATGTCTCGATTGGATCCGGATTTTTTTATTGGAAAATATGTACATTGAGGTATGGTTAGGAATTTTTTAAAATAATTTCGGTGACTGGAGGCGCCGTTGTTGTGGTCAGCGTCAGACGTGTTATTCGTTGACGTGGCTTGTGGTGCCAAGGATTCCGGGCAGTCGGTTGATCTGAAACATGAAAACGCAACGGATTCTTGAAACATAATATACAAAGGAGTTCGCCTTATAGGATTTTTTTGAAATTTTCATTTTTGATGGAATTGCGACCGTTTTAATTTAACATTCGTTTTTCGTTCGCAATTTCCGAAGATTTTGGTTGCATATAAAAATCAATGGTTCAATCAAATAAAAAAACCCCACGTGGCGAACGAGAAAAACTATCGAAGAATATTGTATCCAAAGGCCATAGCCGCCACAGTGAAAAAAAAAAGAAACAGACTATTGATATATTTTAGTTATATATCTGTACTGATATATTTAGTTAGTTATATATATACACACAATAGAAAACTGTTAGTTTCATTAAACTAACCATTTTCCATTGTGTATATATAACTGATATATCAGTATAGAAATATAACTAAAATATATCAATAAAGTCTGTTTCTTTTTTTTTCACTGTGGCGTACCAAACCGATCATTTTGAAAAAATTATATAATCTAATAAGGTGCCCAAAGATTATTGTGAAAAAATGTTCGTTATTGTACCCCAAGTGGATTATAGTAAAAAATAATAAAACAAGGAACATTATTTTTTTTTTCGAACCTCAATCTTTCGCAACATGTTCGATAATTTTATTTCGTAACACGTAAATCGTAACAAGTAAAAAAAAATTCAAATCGATCCACTGAACCGTATCCGGAAATTTCTTTTTTGTTATGTTTAAAAAAAATCATTTTTCTAAAACCATTGCGTTGACGGGGATGAAATTTTCAGAAAATTTGTTTTTCTTATACCTCAGAATATACTCGAAATTTCGCAGAAAAAAATGCGGAGGCAATTTTTCCCTACTTACCCGGCTATGGCCTTTGGACAAAATCGGACAAGCCGTTTTCGAGATACATCTCGCACCGACTTTGAAAACTATGTTTCGAGATAATCGCGTTTGACAAGTGGGTAAAGAAATGACGCGCTCGGCCGTTGGGCCGCTGCACGATCTTTCGGTAAATTCTCCGTATAATTTTGGCGATTGCGGAACTTCAACATGAAATGTTCACACGATATTCTTCGTACTTCAAACATTAAACAAAAAATAAGTTAAAATCGATTTTTCAAAAATCGTACTTCAATGCTGTTTGGAAGTTTATCACAAAAATTACTCACAGGATAGAGATATTTTTTACCTTACCGTTAATCAGCAATCCCAGGGCCATACATTGGTCCCTCCGAAGTACCGTTTTTTTTTTGGAGGATTGTCTTTACAGAACTTGAACGTCGGTCAATCCGTTGTTGAGATTTTATTTCGCTGGTCTTTACGATTCATTTTATCGATTTCACTAACGATCCACAGAATAGAAAATACTGTACACTTCTGTAGGATAAACGATAGACTGACGCTTCGAAACAACCCCAGGCCCTCGGAGTTATCCTACCCTTATCGTTATCCTACCCTTGTACTCTGCTCGCTACAACAAAAGGCCCCAGCGCGACAGCTGCAGATCCAACCGACCGCGCGCTCGACGTTCTGCCGGTGTTAGCAGAATGTGCAACAGCTTCTTTAACCTTCAGGCGGCCGGCATTTATGAATGTGCCCAAGTCATACTTTGAAAAAGTTTTCCCTAGGAAAATTTCCAAATGGACTAGTAATATGGCTCGACCTTGAGGTGATGCCGATCGGCATCAACCCGGCCGCCTAGAGGTTAATATTGCGAATTTCTAAATGAAATGTATACACATTATTCTTTGAACTACAAATTACAAGAAAAAGAAAACGATTTTTTTTAAATGTACTCAGGTACCTTTCCTTAAGGAAGTTCATCTGATGATCGAATTAACAAACGGATATTGATAAAAAAAAATTCGAGTTCACTTATGAGTATCTAAAAAGTCACCTGTTCAAATTTCAAATTCTCCGGATACCTTGTTTGTGAGCAATTAATAAATAAAAATTTTCTAAATTAACATGGTCTCTTATGGATTGTCGTGTTTTTCCCGTCTATGAACGTGAAATTTGCAAGCATTGACAAACAGTTTCAAAAGAAACTTTTATAATGGATAAAAAAATATGTTAAGAACGTTTGGACAGCTTTCTAAAATCCATTAGATACTTGTGAACTTCAGAATAAATTAATTTGTCTCGAAAAATGCTGATTTTTCGGAGGTTAACCGCCATATTTCTCCAGTTGCATATTATGATGGCAACGTCGCAACCGCGCGCTTTTTGAAATCAACACTAATACTTTCCGAACGACGCAATGTGCACTACACTCCTACAGCAAATTATACAGAAGTGACTGGAAATGCAATGACTAAATCGGCTTAAAGAATTAAATCAAATAAATTAATCGCAAATAAAATCATTGTAGTTATAAAAAAAGGATACGAAATAATAACACATAAAAAATTGATTTCGAGATTGATTGAGAAAAAATTTGATATTCGAAAATTGATTTTGTTTGCCGTTCCAGAAAAACGCTTGCATTTTTTAATTTTCTTCCATGGTCGAAAAAGAGATCGATGATGAACCATGGACGCGAGTGAAAGATTTCTAGCACATGGCAGCTATACAGGATACGCGGTCGCGCTTGGTTGCAGCGTTGCCAAACTTATTGAACGGAATAGGCTAGTCGTAATCATTTTTCTTTTGATTAACTCGGTACCAGATAAACTTCCTTTTTGGTGTATAGGAACCATCTTAGTGTGCAAAGCGGGACGGAGGGTTCGTACAGAATTCTAAGGTATACAGCGAGTTCGTCAAGACTCCCAAACCCATATTTTCTTCTTCATAGCTCTACAGGCCTCCACAAGAGGCGCTCCCGCGTCTCTTTATGTGCAGATTTTCGATACTGAAGGAGGCACGATCATTACTACGAATCCAACTTTCGGATTTGAAATTTTTATATGATTTTGACGAATACTTTTTGCCCCTATTGCCAACATTTGAGCTATTTTGACCGTTTAGTTTTTTCGTAATAAAACTGCAAAGTCGAGCACTTTGAGTTACCGAAGCACGTCGTGCTTATGGAGACGGTCAACCGGAAGTGCGGTGATCGTGGTTTTTCTGCTCACGTATCCAACTAAACCCGTTGGAAAACTGAAATTCGATAGATTAGATATATAGTAGTTATTGTAAAAAGTAAGAAAATCAATCTTCACCGTGTAGTTAAAGCACTACGTTACAAGAAAGTTTCAACTTCCGGTTGAAAATGGTCAGAACGAGGAAATGTCCACCCACAGACTTAGCAACGTCGCGAGTAACAGCTGATGTGTTTGGCGAACATAACCCAGCTTTGTTTTGAAATTAATTTGAATAGAAGCCGCCACAAAATATGCAAACAACAATTTATCGAGTTTTATCATTTATCACGTATCAATAATATGTATAATTATATTCTGCCTATCGTGTTAATTCCGCTGTGGTAATTTAAGCCTATTTTAATAGGTTTCCGGCTGATTTTTTTTAGTCCGTTTTTATGATGGATGTCTTAATATTATTATTACGAAGATTACTACCGAGTCGTTGACAATCTAATTCTTCAGTTTTTATATGTTCACGTGCAATACATTTATCATTTACCACAACATTTGGCACACTATAATCGATAATACGAATAATCAACATATGTAAACATCAATCAGAGCAGCTGTGGGTAAAATAAATTTAGACTCTTTTTTGACCCCGTGGAAGTGATCGTACCTCCTTGAATGGTTACGCTACTGCCAAAATAAAAAAATTATTTTGAAGGAATAAGTAAGACCATTGAAAAATCATTCGGATCTTCATTTGTATGTACATACACAGAGCTGTGTACCAAATTTCATAAAGAAATATTTATGTTAATAAAGAAAATATTTCGGTAATAAAGAAACATTTATGATTGAAAAATTATCAACAATCTCGTGAAGGCCGTTTAAACATTAAGGGCTCAACGGTGTACTTGATTTTCTGAAATATAAGAAAAGGAGTTCTTTGTTTCTGAAAATAGTTAATACCGGCTAAGATTCGATGGAGCTTTTTTTTTTATCGTGATTCGGTAAATATTCGGAAGTGGGGCTCCTGCTAGAATCAGGCTATTTTTTGTTTGGGATTGTTTGGGTGTACTTGAAGCCTTGAAGAAAATTAGCCTGATTCTAGCAGGAGCCCCACTTCCGAATATTCACCCGTGATTGAATCATCAAAACGAATATTGGGATTTTTTTTCTCAATTTTTCGAGGAAAATTGACATTGTTATCGTTAATAACTAATTTTTAAAATGTCAAGAAAAATAAGCAAATTTTTTCCTCGCCTAAACGCAACTTAATTTTCTGCGTCAGGCTATTGGAAAAAAAGTTCTCACACCATCCTGATCCTATTATGCCTCATTGAAGTTCGCGTCGTTGGAAGGCAACGAAAATGATCGCTCTTACATTGATAACATTTATTTTTAGCCGATTCAGGCTATGAAAATGTTCGAACTTTTTCTTACGTTTTTTTATTACAGATGTACGACCTCAAGGTGTCAAAAAAAGCTTCGTATGAGGATAAAAATGAAGAAACAACGAACAAAAAAACGGTTGCATTCCAACGATGTGTCTTCGATATCACTTTGCTTCCCGATTTTTTACCTGTACGCAATTCGATCAGTGTTACGCCTTCACGTTATGTTTTTCATTGCAGTACTCCTAGGCTTCATTTCCGTGTGCACTGCGGTGGGTGCTTGGCACTGGCTAACAGATCCAAACACATCGGCGGTCTCCTTCACTCAGAGCCTCTACAATCACCCCATATTCACACTGGCTAGCATTTTCCTAGGTAAGCCAAGAGCCACGTAGTCCAGTCATTACGTACATTCAAAAAAGAAAACGAATTTGCGCTTCTAATTTTTTAATATGTTGTAGGGGATACCTAGAAAAGCTTAACTTGAGATTGTCGACCAAGCTTTCCTAGGAGCTTTCGCCGCCATGTTGAAAAAAGGGGTAAAATTTGTTTCTCGGCAATAACTCGGCTATTCGATGAGATTTCGAAAATTTTTGTAGGACACTTTTTGTAGCTTTCTTTGTGCTCTACAATAACGCCTGAATCATTTTTAGCGTTTCATGCATCGTTATCGAGATATCGATCGAAAAGTCAAAAATTTAGGACATAATTTTTGTTTTTTGCTTTTTTTTTCTTTGGGTCTTAATAAATATGAAAAATTGTGGAATTCAAACTTGTAGAGCATATTCAGACCTACAATTTCCTTCTTGGATTTTTTTATGTTGGACAAAAATTACGATCTCCAGCGCGTCGCAAAGTCGGTGAATCCACACTCAGCGTCGAGCGAGCTGCTCGCTCGGTTGTGTCTGGATGTCGAATCGAATGGGAAATTGTTCAGGAAATTGATGGGATAAAAAATAAGTACATAGAGCAACAAATTAAGGATCACACAATAGTAATTTATTAAACAAATAATTTGTTTGTGCAGTAAAAAATATTATTTTTTTACAATACAAAATAAACAAAACAAAATAAACGGAAAGAAAAATATTTTTTTCTGCACTCGAGACACGAACGATGGACTTTTTTCATGTCTTTTTTCGCTTGGATGGTCCAGGCTGAAGATCTTCGTCCTCCGTAAACTCTTCGAGTTGTTGTGTCTGTTGAAACGTTGGAAATGATGCTGATTCGATGAGAGCATCGTCATCATCATCGTTACAGACATCGTCGTCGTCGTCGTCAAGCAAAATGTCGACTCTGGCGACGTTACTGCATGTTTGCCCACTGCAGTGCATGCAAATAACGGAGCAACTGATTCCCGCTTTTCTGCACCCACAGGCGGCCTCACAATTTCCTTTACACTTACAGGAAATGAGCTTTAATAGTTCAGGCGGAGCGGGTTCGGCGGTGCTGGTGATTGGTTCGAGCCCTCGATTGGTCTGTCGCCAACCCCATCCTTGTGGATCCTTGAAAAATCCGAGCCAGGTTTGAACTTGGAGATACGTCCGGAAAATGTGTTGACGCACAGCGCTTTTGGTTGGCGGGAGTAGTGAGAGGTGATTCACTTTATTCGCTGTCATTGATTTTGCGAAGCGATGGAATCGCAAAATATTTATGGACTTCTCGTGCTTATCACCACCATATAGGGCGATAAGGAATTGCTCTCCCGCGCAAGTGAGAACCTCCGGATCGACCTTTTCTTGTTTGAATAATTCCACCGATGACCGTAGCTCTGGATTTTTCTCGAGAGTGTTAATGAACTTCGACTTGCCGATGTTATAGAAAGATGATGTCGTGTCGCAACCGCTAAAAGCGTGAATGAAAAGAATGTGCTCCAGAACTGACTTGTGTTTGAAACTGTGCGGCGAGTACAACTTTTCCGGCGTATTTCCTTTTGCTGGTTTGCGGAAAAATATATTATTTTTATCCGGAGCAAGCCCGGCGAGTAAAACCAGAAGATCGATATCTTCGCCGACGATTTCCACGGAGTCATGACTCGACGCTTCTTTAATTGCCGTGTTCACAATAAGAGTATCCGCGTCCTCAAAAGCCTGCTCCACTTTTATTCCGGTCGTTGTAAAGTAACGGCAAAGCATTTGTATTAGTTGGTTCTTGTTTTGATCCCTTGTAAGAAACTTCTCCTGGCTAACTTTTGGAGTAGTTGTCTCATCGAATGTGAACTCCGGCGATTGGTTTTTTCTCGAACGTCGTACTCTTTCCGAAGTTTTGGTTCCAGCGAGTGTCATATCAGTCGGATAACCGTCGAATATGATTGCAACCTTTCCTTCGAAGTTATGTTGTACGTATCTGACGTATTTCTGGCAGATAAGGTCAAACGTTTCGATTCGACCCCACACAACTTTGTGGAGAAGGAATCCACCGTCGATTATGCAATGATGTCTGTTGGAACGTTGTAAATTTTCGGTCAAAGGTTCGAAGGCTTTGTATAATAATGACTTTGTTCCTTTCCGCATTCCTTCTTCGGTGAACAGCGACAGCGGGAACGGAGCAAGTTCGTATGCCAGAAAATGTTTCAGATCAGTCTCGGAATTTTTAGCAATGCACATTCTTTGAAAAAGTAGCAGTGGGTTGATCGGAACTGGTGACGAGTCGACTTTAATGCTGGTAGTTACTGCCGATAAGGGAAGCACTTTATCCTTTCTCTTGAAAGACAAGGATGCGAAATTTGCTCCGACGATTTTGGTCATCATCTCGCAACCAATTTCGTATGCACGATGACAATTAATGTTATCGTTTGCGATAACTCCTGTCCCGATAGACGTCAATTCTTTTTGTTGAGGAAAAGGATTGTGACCTGCGAGCCACATGTCCAGTTTCTCCACGTCGGAATTGTCTCGAGAAATTCGCGAAGGCCTCATATCGACGTGCTGTTCGGTTGTGCAACAAGATACTCCGGAAAAGTTTTCAATCTGTTCACAAATGTTTTGGAGCTGGACCATACCCAAAGTCCACGATGCTATTGTGCTGTCCGTAATTCCCCGTCCCTGAGTTAGTCCTCCCGTTGTCTTCATGGATCGCATAAGAGTCTGCTCGATCGTCATGTCTGACATAATCCCAGACCAAAATTTGTCCGTGCGACGAATCGTAAAATATCCACTACGAGTGAACTTGATGTAATCTTCCATGGGTATTTTTTCATGCAAAGCTCGCATATCCTGTAGGTACAAGTGAGCAGACTTTGCATACAGGAAGTGACCGCTTGCGTGAAAATACGGAAGCATTTTTTCTATGGTATTGAGATGAAGTTCCCAATTACCCGATCTTTCTGCCTCCACAAAGTTTTTCACCAGAGAAACCATTCGGTGATACTGTACCCAGAGTTTCGCTGTGGGGCCTCGGTTTTCGATAGCATTCAATGCTTTCGCAAATTTCTCGTACGCGTTTTTCACCCCGTTGTTTTCTGCGGCTGTCAGGATGGTCGGTCGATTAAAAAGATCTTCCGCGTAGTAATCGAGTTCGTCACGTTCCTCTTCGTCGAATTCAAGCGAGTCCAACACAATTTTTGTCAACGCTGTGTGAGCCAAAATGTGAGCACGGACAGCTCGTGCATATGCATGACCGCAGAGTATTTTGTCGACACAATTTTCGGCGTAGATTAACTTGAGAAGATCTTCGATTCCACTACCCGACATTATCGCACCAATCGTTCCCATAAACGACATCAGTAGATGAAATCCACCGAGTCTTACAACAACGTCTTTTAACTCCGATGTTGGATAAGCGGCTCCCACGATGTCCCGAGCTTTCCAGTACAGCGGCTGATCGAATGTGACGATTGTAGTTTTTTGATTACAGCGTTTGCTGTTCCGTACAGCTTCTTGAAGCGATGTAAAGATCGTCTCGTAATCGGATGGCGGTGCGTTGATAAATGGAAGGCACATAACCTTTGAGCGAGCGTAATGCAGATTGGCTGTTGCACTTTCCATAAATCCATTCCATCCTGGAATTCCGATGGAGCAATTCCATTTTCCGTATAGCCAAATGAAATCTGGGATCGTTGGTAATATGTCGCTCGAAAGTTGACGGAGAGGTTCGGCGACAGTTACAGACTGTAAGCCTGCCGATTTATGTTGGCTGTAAGACAGTACAGGAACCATGCCCAATTGTGCAATCTCTGAGGCCGATTTAATTTCGACAATACGCGGAATTTCTCTCTCGCGCTCAATAGCCGTGAAAGGAGTCACACAATGAATTCCCCCCATCGCATGAAACGTTCCACGGCCGTCGAGAGTGTTTATGTTGAAATCCGCATTATCAAATACGAATTGACTGAATGAATTTTCCAGGATTTCACTTTCAGGTCGATGAATGCACGAATTCTCGAAAATCGTCACTTCTCGATACGGTGCACTGAACCCCATTGCCGATAAAATGTTGATGAGGCTCTTGGAACCGAATTTCTTATACAGATAAGTTCCAACACCGATCTGCAGCGGAGAGAAAAAAGAACGAGGACGCACAGCCGTAATTATTGCGTGAGCAATCGATGTGCACTTTTTTTTCCACGAGTCCAGTGCGCCACGTTTATCTTTCATTATTGCTGTTGAAAGAAAAACTTGTAGAGATTCCGGAACAGCGGCTTCGACATCCCGTACAAATTCATCCGAGGGAGGATAATTTTGTTTGTCGTAAACGACGCCTCTTATGTCCTCTCGAATTATAGCAGCAGCTTCGCGAATAACTCGGAGTCGTTCCTCGTGAGAGTTCTGCTTCTTTTCCTGGTACCATTTATCCGCAAGAATTTTAAATCCGGTGTTTCGGAAACAAACGACACAATTTCGCTTTTGTTTCTCGATAATTAGAATGTCCTCGCCATATTTCGCTTCTAAATGTGCTTTAACCGTTTTTATGTGCGGAACAAAATTTCCATTTACGTGACTCATTAATTCAGTCATCGAAAACTGGCATTCGTCGGAATTTTCTTTTAGAAATGAGTAAATCCCCTCCATTGCCTCGTCGACTTTGTTACCTGTCGGTCGTCCTCTTTTCGCACCCTCCTCAGGTAGCGGGTTGTACACACGATGCATGCATTCGCGATGGTAGCGAGCTTCTACGGCGATGAGATCAGGTACCGAGCAGACACGCTTGACGATAGAAGCGGCAAATTCATCGTTACGTCCGAGCAGATATTTTAGGACGTTATCTTTCATAGACTTTTCTCGAACCGTTCGAATTGCGTGTCGTCGATGCATTGGTGTTTTTGTTTGATCGGAAAACGGTACTCCACAAAACAAACATTTATTTTTAAAATCGAAACGGTCTTCGAGCTGCTGTTGATGTTCGGGTTCCGGTTCAGGTTCAGGTTCCTGTTCTTCCGAGACTGATTTTGTTCGACGAGCGACAAACGACGCGAGTCTTTCGTTCGCATAATTCTTGTAACACGCCCTATGCACACTCACAGATTCGACACTTTCTAGCATGCGTTGATGGTCCACATGTCCTCTTTTCTCACTCACCGTCAAGAGAGTTCGAACAGCTCTTTTTTTAGCAACATAAATGTCGTCGATTAACGCTTTTTTACAAATAAAACAGTCTCCCATGGTCACAAAATTGTTGAAACACGTGTGCTCACTTCGAAAGGCTCGAGGCAACTAACCGAGATGCTACGAAAAGAAGAACACGTTTCAACACGTAGACCCTAACAAAAGGGTCCCTTTATACCTGACCCCTCCAACTCCAACGGACGCTCTATGCGGGCACTCCGTTATAACGAGTTTACAGCCAACTAGATATCGAAATTTTTGCCCAGAATATCGGAACCCTCGATTTACACTACGCACAGCAAAAACTCAACACGATACGATATACTAACTTGAGCGCGCTCGACGCTGAGCGTGGATTCATCGACTTTGCGGCGCGCTGGAGATCGTAATTTTTGTCCAACATAAAAAAATCCAAGAAGGAAATTGTAGGTCTGAATATGCTCTACAAGTTTGAATTCCACAATTTTTCATATTTATTAAGACCCAAAGAAAAAAAAAGGAAAAAACAAAAATTGTGTCCTAAATTTTTGACTTTATCGATCGATATCTCGATAACGATGCATGATACGCTAAAAATGATTCAGGCGTTATTGTAGAGCACAAAGAAAGCTACAAAAAGTGTCTTACAAAAATTTTCGAATCTCATCGGATAGCCGAGTTATTGCCGAAAAACAAATTTTAAGCGTTTTCCAAGATGGCGGCGAAAGCTCCTAGGAAAGCTTGGTCGACAATCTCAAGTTAAGCTTTACTAGGTATCCCCTACAACATATTAAAAAATTAGAAGCGCAAATTCATTTTCTTTTATTTGCCTTTTTTTCGGACGAAATGACTGGACTAACGTCCGAACGGCGTACGAAAAAGCGAGCACGCTTGGGCAATTGAAATGGAATCCATAGTTTGATTTATTCGAACGCTTTTTGCATTGAGGTAGTGGAACCTCGATTATTCGAATTTTCGGTTCTTCTCTTTTTCAGCGGTTTATTTAACACGTATTAAAGTATAAAAGAAAATTATTATAATTTTCATAAAAAACGGCGGCGAAAGAGCCCATCTTCAAAAACGTGTTTTTTTTCTACAAATAGCTTCACGGGCGGACGGTTTTCTCGTAAAGTATAAGACCTGGAACAAAAACAAAAAAAAATTATAATCTGTATATTAATTAGCCATGGGACTCCGTAGGGACTTTTTTTTATCAAATTTTGAAAAAATGACGCATTTTGAAATAAATAAGTCGATTTTTTGCCCAAAAAATAAGCAGTAAATAGTTTATAAGAAAAACAAGTTCACATTTAATTTTAAAAAACAGCTACGTACTCCCATAGAGAATGTGAGTCATGATTACAATATGTAGTTCAAATTTCAAGAGAATCGGGTTATTAGTTTTAGAAATACGATGGAGCTAAATTTTGAAAACGTTGTTTCGAGAAAAACGCATTTGAAGTTTATACTATGAAAAACTATTACCTAAACTCAATCGGCAATTCTTGCACCGTACAAAATCCAATATTTCTGAATGTATGTAATTTCAAAAACAGTAAAAAAAATCTATCTCTTGAAATTTTCAAAGTGGACGGGCCCCTTAAGGGAAAACAGCTCCATCGTGGGAAATAGTCAAAGGAGAAAACAGCTCCACGTCCGACCGTAGTCTGTACTTATAAAGGGTGCGCCAAAGCACCGTTAGAAGGCAGGCCAGTCGCCTTGGCCGCCAACAACTTAAGTAGTAACTTTGGCTTGAAGTTGCGCTTGGGGTAACTTTGACTCCCGGTGACCGCAGATGGTTAAAATTAGGAATTTTGAGGAAGTTCATCTGGTACCGAGTTAGTCAGAAGAAAAATTATTACGACTAGCGTAGTCCGTTCAATAAGTTTGGCAGCGCTGCAACCAAGCGCGACCGCGTATCCTGTACAGCTGCCATGTGCTAGAAATTTTTCACTCGCGTCCATGGTTTATCGTCGATCTCTTTTTCGACCATGGAAGAAAATTAAAAAAAGAAAGCGTTTTTCTGGAAAGGCAAACAAAATCAATTTTCGAAAATCAAATCTTTTCTCAATCTCGAAATCAATTTTTTATGTGTTATTATTTCGTATCCTTTTTTTATAACTACAATGATTTTGTTTGCGATTAATTTATTTGATTTGATTCTTCAAGCCGATTTAGTCATTGCATTTCCAATCACTTCTGTATAATTTGCTGTAGAAGTGTAGTGCACATTGCGTCGTTCGGAAAGTATTAGTGTTGATTTCAAAAAGCGCGCGGTTGCGGCGTTGCCTTCATAATATGCGACTGGAGTAATATGGAGGTTAACCTCCAAAAAATCAGAATTTTTCGAGACAAATTAATTTATTCTGACGTTCACAAGTATCTAATGGATTTTAGAAAGCTGTCCAAACGTTCTTTCGATATTTTTTTATCCATTATAAAAGTTTGTTTCGCAACTGTTTGTCAATGCTTGCAAATTTCACGTTCATAGACGAGAAAAACACGACAATCCATAAGAGACCATGTTAATTTAGAAAATTTTTATTTATTAATTGCTCACAAACAAGGTATCCGGAGAGTTTGAAATTTGAACAGGTGACTTTTTAGATACTCATAAGTGAACTCGAATTTTTTTTTATCAATATCCGTTTGTTAATTCGATCATCAGATGAACTTCCTTAAACCGTCGGAGCATTCGAAGTTGGGAATTTCAACCTGGCCACTATGTCAAGATGATGTCAGCGAAAGTCGGCACGGTTGACTGCCAATGATGTGGAACGTGTAACATTGTCCAGACAAATTTCAAAATCGATGTAAAAGCACTTATCGTTAAAAAAATGCTTGAAACAATTCGTCGATTTATTGCAAATTTTGTAACTTTCAAAACTTCCATAGCCGAATTATTTCGACGTCGTTCAAATTTTCGAAGTTTTGGTCTTTCGTGTAAAATTCTTTCGGAGTTTCGAGCTTTCTGATCGTTCAAATTGCAGAATTTCAACCCAGCGCCATCTCGAATTTCAGCCGATTAAAATTCCGAATTTCAAACCGTCGGAGCATTCAAAGTTCGGAACTTCAACTCGGCCCCAAAAATCCGACTATCCAGATTTTTCTCCAACATCATTTTACTCCCCTCCAATCTCCATCGTGATAATTTCCAAAAACCAATAAAGAATTTCGCCCGTGACGTTGCAGTTATACTCTTCATGATGGGTGTGCACAGACGGGTGATAGCGCCGAGCATAATAACGCAGAGGGCGAGAAAGGTCCTCGGCGATTTCAACATGAGCTGCGACGACACAGGGAAGCTGATACTCAAGCCAACGAGGCCGGCTCATCCCCACGAGACTTGAATGACGTAACGCGGACCACCCTTCCGCCTCCCCAGGATCCGAGCAATCGTCCGCGGAGCTGCGTCCGTACGATGGAGGACCACCGAACGTTTTAGTTCGGAGCGTACGAGCGAAACAAACCGGAAGTCAGACGCACGAGGCTCAATCGCGATAGCGCGCAAGCGCAACGAAGAAACCACCTGCCATCGGATGTGACGATCAATTCAAACTCTGCGTGTGTGTGTGTGTGTGCCTAAAGTCGGGCAGTCGACGATATCGTAAAAACGTTTTTCTCTCTCGAGCTCTCTGTAAGCTTTATTTCAATATTTTTCCGACCGTTAGTGCCACTGGGGTAATAATTAGACGCGAGGCGGCCTGCCCGCTCGACTTTCCCGCCAATTTGCGATAACCGGACGTTCACACGAGAGAGAATACTTTTTTTCCCCCGACAAAACCTTGTTACGGACAATCGGAGTCTGAAGACAAAAGTTGGACTCGTTTTGTAATCATAAGTGGATCGTAGTATATCGTGTATATACGCGTGTATATTACGATGCGTTGGAAAAAAAAAACGTTTCCGCTTCGAACAATATTGTAGAGCATTGAGAAAGCTTGTGCAAAATGTGAGCTCTCTGAGTCTGGTCCAAGAGGGTAGCGTTCGATCATTCTTTCCTCCCCATTTGATTCACGTGGAGAATTCGCTCTTTACGTTATTCAATCGCTCAGCGATCAATTGATATTCGACAAATACAATTGGAGATTCGTAAAGCTGACGGCGTTAAAAACCCTTTCTGCATATTTCATTATTTTAGGCATTTGGCAGCTAATCGCGAAGGGCGAACCTGACGACAATAAAACGAACCAATTTTTTTAATTGCTGCAATGCGTGTAAAAGGAATATTAAGATTTGAAAAAAGGCTTTTTGAAGCTGTCGTGTTTAATAATTTTCAACCGAATTTTTCGATTATCGAGTTATTCGAGGTTGTTTGGATTTCCGTGCAAGTCGAATGGGGACAAACATGACCGGGCTCAAATTTGAATTGTAACACTGAAATTTGAATTGGAAAGCTCAAATTTGAATTAGAAAGCTGAAATTTGAATTATAAAGCTCAAACTTGTATTATAAAGCTCAAATTTGAGTTATAAAGCTTAAATTTGAATTTTCAAGCTCACATTTGAATTGTAAAGTTTAAATTTGAATTATAAAGCTCACATTTGAATTATAAAGGTCAAATTTAAATTATAACTCTCTAATTTGAATTATAACGCTCAATTTTTATGTATAAAGTTCAAATTTGAATTATGTCTCTCAAATTTGAATTATAAAGCTCAAATTTGAACTATAATACGCAAATTTGAATTATAACGCTCAAATTTCAATTATAAAGCTCAAATTCGAATAATAACGCTCAATTTTGATTTATAAAGTTCAAATTTGAATTATAACGCTCAATTTAGATTTATAAAGTTCAAATTTGAATTATAACTCAAATTTGAATTATAACTCAAATTTGAATTATAACGCGCAAATTTGAATTATAACGCTCAAATTTGAATTATAAAGCTCAAATTTGAACTATGGCGCGCAAATTTGCTTTATAAAGTTTAAATTTGAATTATAACGCTCAATTTTGATTTATAAAGTTCAAATTTGAATTATAACTCAAATGTAACGCTCAAATTTGAATTTTAAAGCTCAATGTTGAATTTTAAAGCTCAAATTTGAATTATAACGGTCCAAATTGACATGAATTTTGTATGCTCCATACTATTGTTCGAAGAGCTGAGAGATCATTTTCTTCCGGCCTACCCTCATATTTATATGTACATATATACCGGGTGAGGCAACAACCAAGCAATTACCAGTAGAATCATTTTCTAACCTATCAGACAGGAGAAAACTTTTGCTACAAAAGATGCATAGTTCCAAGGGGGTGTCATCGAGTGGAGGCTCTTCGAAGATTTCAAAGTCACCTCCATTTTCCAAAATAGCACTATTTTTTAAAAGTATTTTATTACGGAAGTAAAAATTAAGTTCGTACACCAAATTTCAAAACGATCGATTGGGATTTAGTACAAGAAGAGGCTTACATGTTTTTAGCCTAGAATCTATGAAAAAAACGGTGCAAACATTCACTCCTATAAAAGGTGCGCAGTGATGGCCATTATTTTCAAGGCACGCTTACAATCTGATTTGAATCGATTGCACTGGCTTATCAACCACGTCAGTCTGTATTAACAGGCTCTAATTATTCTTCCTTGTCCATCTTGTGCCGCAGCCGGTAATCTTCTTCGTACACCATCATGTCTTTCCAAGTCCCGCATAAAAAAATCCCCAATCAATGCGAATCGGATAGCGTGCATTGGAAGTGTTGGCTAGGGAAAGTTTGGGACTAAAAATATTGAAATTTCTTTGTTGTCGATCCTTTATACGAAATTTTGATTATCTCGAAATAACGTGAACTCTTTACAAGTTTCTTGACAAAATTCTGTAAAAATAGTGGTCCCGTTTAAAAAATGGAGGTGGCCTAGAAACCTCCAAAGCGTCTCCACCTGGATGAACCGCCACCACTCGATGACCCCCTTGGAAATATGCAACTATAGTGGAAAAAGTTTTCTCCCAAGTCTGATGCATTAGAGAATACTTCTACCGCTGATAGTTTCTGCCTCGCGCGGTATGTACACGGATGAGACCTAGCGCTAAGATAATCCGTGTCCATCCTCTTCTTTTTCGTCAGTACGTGTTTGGCGATATAATTTCTTCCGTACAAAAATCGCTAGGAGAAAAACAGCAAGCGGCGTCGTGATTACTGGAGTCAAAGGGGTTTGGCTTGCGATTGATTATTGTGTTTTTTTTTTGGTCTTTCACGTTGAAAACATTTATTCGTCAGGTTACTTCGTACTTTGCACAATAATCATGCTATATATAAGCGATACATAGCCTTTTTGTATATATAATTTTTCTTTTTATTTATTATTTATCATTAAATATTGGATGTACAGTTTGAATATTACTCGTGTCTCTTTCTCTCTGTCTTTCTTTCACTGGCTATTCTCCATTTCGTTCATCCGATCCAAACGAAAATGTTCAACTTTCCTCTCAGTTCCGAAAATAAAAGAAAACGGATATAATATAATTGTCTCAAATGGAAGAGACCGTATGTACAGGGGGATAACGATGTCCCGGCTAAAGTGTGCATTTCGTGTTCGACGTAACATCGTCGTTAAACAATTGATCGTTCGACCAGGGGAAAAAAGAAGAACAAAAAAAAACGTCGTATACGATAAACGAATGCGGTCGATGCTGGCACGCCAGTCGAGAAAGTCCGAAACTCCGCGGGTCTTACGTCGCGGATCCTTTCGGGCTTCGTCACGGCCAACACGGCCGGCCATCGACCTACCTGTGATCCTTAAACGTCTCCTAATAATTACAATTTTTCTTACAAGACTCGAGTTCGCGACACGCTGTCGTTTTTTTTCTTTTTTCATTTGTTTTTCAGGATTTCGATTTTTTTTATGCGTGCGAGCCGTCGAAACGCCCGCCGGCCGATTCTATTTTGGGAGTAGCACCATCGTGTTTGGTCGGAAACTGGCTAGGCGAGTTTTAAGTTGATTTTGTTATGAATTTTATGAATAATTTGAAATTATTATGCGAAATTTGCAATTTTACGCGAAATTTGAAATTTTATGCGAAATTTGAAATTCATGCGAATTTTGAAGTTTTTTGCAAAATTTGAAATTAGGAATTTTATGAAGTATTTGAAATTTTTTGCGGAATTTGAAATTCTTTGCAGAATTTGAAATTGTTTGCAGAATTTGAAATTCTTTGCAAAATTAGAAATTCTTTGCAATATTTGAAATTCTTTGCAGAATTTGAAATTCTTTGCAGAATTTGAATGTTTTTTTTTCTTCAAAATTTGAATGTTTTTTCAAAATTTGAATTTTTTTTTAATTTGAATTTTTTTCAAAATTTGAACTTTATTCCAAAATTTGAATTTTTTTTCAAAATTAAATTTTTTGCAAAATTTGTAATTTTTCGCAAGATTTCAAAATTGTCGCAAAATTCTAAATTTCATGCAAAATTTTTAATGAAAAAGAGGAAATGATTTTGAAAAGATTAATTTCGGTCGAAGTAGGAGTGGGTGTCTGTTCGACGCTATGTTTTTCGCTGAACTTCCTCAGCGGTGGAATTTTTCGTATTTTCGGGATTCCATCTGGAGCAAAATATCAAAGCGTTTTTATCTGTAGATCCAAAACACTAGAAAAGTACCAACGACATTCAAAATCAATGTTAAAAAAAAATAACGCACAATTGCATTGTATTTTTATTTTAATTCAACAAAAATGTTATTTGCAAATAGATTTTTCAAAACGTTTCGCAATAATCTTCGATACTTCTCTCAAAATCCTGAATCTGTGTCTACGAACGCTTCGGTATTCGGTCCAGGTTGAATTTCCAAAAAAAATCTCGCACCAACATCTCTTTGAGTATTTTCGGAGCATCGAACTGTGAATTTTCAATGACGTTGAAGTTCACATCGTTGGAACGCAACAAAAACTCATTTTTTTTTTCGTTTTGCCAAAATACGTTTCTGCCATATTTGGCCTTCAAAAAAGACTCCAACGTGGTTCCGGATGTTGATTAAAAAATCACAACACCAATTGACAAGAAAATATTTTCCTTTGTATTAAGAACAAAGTAATAAAGGAAGAAAAAAATAATTCCCGTTGCATTTCAACGATGCAAACTTCAGCACTCGTAGTTTTCCCCAAAGTTCATCAATAATAAAAATCAACATCGAACTCGCCCTTTCATTTTTTGGCCGACCACACATAGCCCTCAAAACCCGAAGGTAATTTAGTATGTTGAAGCTTCAGATATTGTATCGTTGAAATGCAACTGAAATTCTTTCTTTATTTCCTTTTTTTCCATTTTGTCTGTTATGCAAAATAGTTTTCGATACAGTTAGGTTGTAGGTCTCTCTAACGAGGATCTTAAAGTTGCAACTAGAAAAAAAAATCGTTGCCTTCCAACGATGCAAACTTCAATACCGTGGTCATTTTCCGTTCCAAGTGTTCTCGGGCGACTGTGTCACGTTCGAGAATATTCTCTCCATCCGTTCGTCCCCAATTCCTCGCACGCGCACTAAGGCCGTGTTCTAGTCCAAACACCCATTGTCACAATCATTTTCCGAGAATCAAATTTACAGAAACGATCGAACCTACAGTCTTGGTATCTCACAGTTGCATCTATACATGTTAAAAGTAACATTTTACAATTTTTCAAAACATTTTCGAAATTATACACGATATTTGATGTTGCGATTTTTTTTCATCGTCGGGCGTTGTGATCCCATTCGTTCCTGTCATCCGAAACACGATTTTGTTAAATTCCAATCTTTACGCATGCGTTCATCGACCCTCTAGTACAAACCTCTAGGGAAAATTCACGAATTGGCGGCGTTCGAAAAAGAATCCTTTGATTTTTGCAATAAAATTCTAATTATAAAGCAATAAAAAATATGAAGGCTCGAACGATAACCACGTAAAGGATAGAATTTATAAAAATCGTTTATTTTACACGAAGAACAGCCGCAGTCACAACGCATGACGAAAAAAAAAAAACATTCGCTACATGACCAGCGCAACGTCAAATATGTACAATCTCGAGTAAAATGCTTTGAAAAGATTGAAGACGTCACTCCGAGCATGCATGAATGTAACTGTGGAATATCAACACCGTAGATTCAACCGTTTCTCTGAATTGAATTTCCAAAAAATCGTCTCGAAAATGGACGTTCACACTAAAATACGGCCTCAAAGTAGAATCCCGTAGCGACCTCTCGTGATAATCACCCAAACTAATTGGTCTGGTACGTCTGACGCGTTTTTTTTTCTCGTTACTTTGCGTTGGTGTTATTGGAAGATACGAAAGTAACGTGAATGTCTGCCAGGCGGCGCGAACTCGACGCCGCCCGCGGGCCTCAATCGAGGCCTACACGGTGTGCAATATATCGTATGAATTCCCTTCGAACGAATCGTGTGATCGTTGCACCTTCAACGACAAAGTGTCTAACGGCGAAAAGTTCCGATTGAGGTCGCGACAGCAGATCCTTGATCCACACAGGGACGAGGGGAAAATTGTTTATTTCTTTTCATTTAAAAATAAAATGCGAAGCCTATAGTGAGGAATCCAACAGCTCGGGCGTTCTTCAAATTTCCTCGTTCGCGAACGTTGGCTTTCTAGCTATTTTCTTCGGTAATTCTTCAGACAAGTGACTCATCCCAAAAATTAGCCTAACATTTTTATTCTCCCATTTTCTCATTTGTTGGGTTACAAATGATGATATTCAGCCGGGGAAGGATACAATTTTTCATTAACAAATTTTTCACGAGCCAAAAATCGTTAAAAATCATTTCGAATTTATCGAAAAACCCGAAAAAAACAACAAAGGCGTCCAAATTTTCCAAAAAAACCCAACAAAGGCGTCGAAATTTTCAAAAATGCCCTATTTTGTCACGTGTTTCCGCGAACTTCAAAATCCCATAACGTTTTATGGGCGGGTGAATTTCGCGGCAACGCGCGACGAAATAGGGCACTTTTAAATATTTCGACGCCTATATTGGGTTTGTTTTTTACGGGAAGGTGAATTTCAGCTTCCACCGACCGAATATCATAATTTGTGACCCAACAAGTGAAAAAATAGCAAATAATAAATGAAATTTCGACTCATTTTTCGGAGCAGTCACTTATCCAAACAATTGTCTTTTCTTCAAATGATCACAATTTTTTGTTCGACAGGAAGTAATTTACGTACACCCACGCGCACGCGCACACACAAACGCATTCACACGCTGAGGAAGAACTTAAGGCTGAGAGCGCGCGAACTCAGTCTTGTTGTCTCCCAAATAAGACACGTATACTCATATATCTTTGTCACGCTACGATTTCCTTCGTTCTTCGACTTGCCCCAATCTCCCTTTGTGTCCTTCTCACTCGTTTCGCCCCGGTGAAAATCGCACACGTGATAATCCTCGAGTCCGTAAAACGTTCCGGTGCAACCATACGTAAATTCGTGTCGCGGGAAACCCGTAGCAAATTAAGAGCACAGTTGGACTTGTTCCTCATTTCGCGCTAGTGAAGAGAGAAGAGATCACCGGCGGACGGCAGGGGGGCGAGACCACCGGTAACGTCAGGTAGCTGCGTCAGATCCGGAAGATTCGAGATGTGAGACTTCACCTCTGATCTAACGGCGCAAACCTTTTTCAGCTTCTCCTTGTAATCCTGAAATTTCGAGGAGTTGCGTTATTGAAATGCTCGCAGAGCGATTTGTCGAGCTGGAACGACCCTGAGGCTTCTTCTCACTTTAGACGCTGAAAAGAAGGCTACACGGAGACGACAGGGGCCTCGAAGTTACGAATTAATACGACGCTTCTAAAAAAAATATCATTGAATATCAAAAAGGTATCGAATGGAAGATAAAAATTGTAATTATGGTATAGTAACAATGAAGAAATTTAAATTTTAACCTACGATATGCCACGCAAACTGATACAAATAATACATTTTATTCGGCATATTGTGATTTTTGGTAGTATTCAAAAAATATTTTGCCCACGTGATTGGAACAATTAGTTTTCAGTATTCTACAAAAAGTACGCTATAAAGAGTCACATTTTACTAATAACTTCGTAATATTTTTCGCTCTACGCCGAAGATTTATGCTATCCGTGTAGTGAAATCTATACATACACGAAGATTCATGCTATACGTATAGTAAAATCCATATGAAAATATAGCGTGTAATAAAGGTTGGTATTTTACAAAGCACGCATTATTTTTACTATACAGCATATAGGACTCGCGCCTATGCGAGAATAGTTTCAAATGTAATATGCACGCATCATTTTTACTATACGGTGTGAGAATCATTTCTACACTTCTATAACAACAAGTCTTAAAATTCCGAACTGGCACTAAACTGCTATACTTTTCTAGCACTGAATATTAGAATTCTGGCAAACCAGTGTTAGAATTTGTGGCCGTATTTTTCTCCATGTATTTTCATGAATTTATTTATTTTAGTCACTATTTATAGACGAAAATGGTAGTTGAAAAAATGTCATAAAAAATTGCAGGTCTGCGCTGTTGATGAAATCTCGGAGATGGATCATCCGAAACGAAAAAATCATACGGTTTTAGATTCAGTATGTTAATGGCTGTAGCGCATATCGTACGATTTTTGATATATGCAAAAATAACAAAATGGCGGAGAATTTTTCGAAAAAAAACAAAAAAAAAGCGTTTTTCCACCGTTTTTGGCAAAAAGAAATAGTAAATATGAAAATTCAAAAAAATTCTTGCTATGCGCTGTAGCTATAGGGATAAAGTTCCGAAAAGCCCATCCTTCTTATGAATTTGGAATTTCGTGTACCTATGTATTTTGACTCGCTGATCAGGAATATCGTATTGAAAATACCCGCAAATTTGATTTTCGAGGTCAACACTCGCGAAAACTGATTTTGTAACAGTTTTTCTGTTTTATTTTAATAAATATTCCCTTTAGAGAAAAATGTTACCCACAAAAGTTGTAGCCTATGAATATATTGATCTTTTATGTTCTATACAATTTTTGTCTAAAACCATTCCATTTCGAGAAAAGTGGTGGAAAAAAATGGAAAAACCCAAAGAAAAAAACCAAATTCAAACTGAAACAAAACCAACAATAAAATCCAAACACAAATCTAAACAAAAAAGCCCGACAACCCAAAGTAAAAAAAAACAAAATTAAATAAAAAGCCCAAGCAAGCCCAGCAAACAAACGAGACCCAAACAAACCCAAACAAAAATGCAAAAATACTATATAATACAAAAAAACTGAAATAAAAGAAAAAAATCCAAAAATTAAATAAAAAAAACAAAAAAGTCCACAAAACATGCACTTTAAAATTGACCGAATTACAAAAAAAGCAAAAATAGTATATAATACACAAAAACTAATAAGAGAAAAAAAATTAAAAAAAAAAGCAAAAAAAAAGCATGCTCTTTAAAGACTAAACTCCAACCTCCCCGCGGTAAAGTGCATAAGTAGATAATATCGAAACTAATGGAGCTAAACAATGTTCACTTACTGGACCATTATCCCATTTTTCTCGAAACGGAATGGTTTTAGATAAAAACTGTACGGAACATAAAAGATCAACATTTCCATAGGCTACAACTTTTATGTAAAATATTTTTCTCTAAAATGAATATTTACTAAAATAAAACAAAAAAACTGTTAAAAAATTATTTTTTGTGTGTTGACCTTGAAAATCAGATTTGCGGATACTTTCACTATGACATTCGTAATCACCGAGTCAAAATACATGGGTACACGAAATTCCAAATTAATCAGAGGTATGGGCTTTTCGGAACTACACCCAGCTATAGTTGCAACGAATATGTGGTTTGCATTTCATAAAGATCGGTTCAGTAGTGTCGAAGATTTTATCAGCAAGCCGTCGTAAAACGTTGTTTCGAGAAAAACGCGTTTAAGGTTTGTTTGGGTTACATAAATACGTGAAAGTTAAAAAAAAAAGTATTTCGAAAGTGTATTTATTAAGTGTAACAACTTTTATATCAATATCTATAATACAAGCCTGTCAAAAAGATTCATGAAAATAGCCTTTTTAGCGTCTAAAGTGAGTAGACCCCTGAAGTTTGCATCGTTGGAAGGCAACGAAAGTTCTTTTCGATCTTTTTTCGTTTCCTTGTTTTCATCATACGGAATTTTTGTGTACTGTTGAAGCTGAAAATCTAATGAGCCGAAAGTTCAGGACTACGAAAAACGTTTGAGTGATTTTGGAGGACTGAACGTGCCGAAAAAAATTGAGCTACGAAACTTTCGTTGCGTTCCAACGATGCAAACTTCAATATCATCGAACTGGAGGGACTCGCGGCTCGTTATTATCGTTGTACATCTGTGCAAATGTCCCTTCGATCCTTGTGGGATTTTACGATTTTACTTGCACTTTACACTTTGCCATTTGCGGTTACGCGGATGATTGACGTCGACTTTTTCCTAATGCTAGTTCGTCGCATTCGCGGACGAGGGCACGGCGAAACTCTGTGCTGCCGTGTCGATAAGGGAGGCTACGTTTTTACCGAGTGGGCGGTTTTGCTGGGAACGGAAATCGATTGAAGGGCTTGCGCGTGGGTGAAATTTTTGAAACTATCGCTTTTTGCCTTTTCGCGGATCCTCGAGAGAGATAACACTTCAAAAATATTCTCCGAAATTTTCAAGTCGATCCGCTCGGTATTGAGGTTGGTGCGAACGTTTACAGGTAGGTTGCGCGAACCGGCGAACTTTAAGGGGGAAGATATCTTTAGCGGAGGAAAAAATGAGCTGTTTTTCATGATTTTGTTTTTTAAGGGATGATTTCTTCGTCATTTTTTGAACTCAGGGTACGGTAAGGTGCCCTATTGTTGGCACTTCAGGCCCAATTATTGGCACGTTAAGGACCCAATTATTGGCACTATAAGGACCACTGCTTAGGTATGAGAGAAATGTGTAAATAATCGGTGGGGTGCCGAAATAAGGGCAGTGCACCCTATATTTTGTTATTACTTTTAACTGTTACGTGGTGTTTTTTGAAAATAAATCTTTAAAAATGGCGGAGGTATGGCACGATCTTCTAAGCTGCATTTTCAAAACTGGCGTGACGTATAGCCAAAAAACTAATCGACCGATTCTGATGAAATTTGGTACAAGTCTTCCTAACCTTGTCCTCCGCTTTTCAAACTGTAGCTAACACTTCAAACGCGTTTTTCTCGAAACAACTTTTTCAATGTCCGTGTTCGCTGCCATTTGAAAACTACATGACCGATTTATTTCAAACTTGGTGCACACTTTCTACATATAAAATACCTTCCCCCAACGGTTAGTTTGAAACTTTTTTTTTTTTACATTGAGGGGGTTTTCCACCCCCAAAATGGCGGAATTTTTCGTGAATAATAGCACTTTTCACTTTACATGACCACCAAAAATTTAGAAATGAAAAAAAAAAATTATCAAAGACCGTTGGGGGGAGGATTTGATGGTACTTTGACTAAATTTTAATGGTACTTGATTTCAGATAATTTCTAGCTGAGATACAGTGAACACCGCGGATCGTGCTTTTCCAAAGGCGTTCTTGGAAAAGCTTTGTCACCGGCTTGTTTGTGGATATTTTCGCGTACAATTTTCACGGAATTTTCTTGAAATGACACTTAACAATGTATAAAAAGGTTTCAATAGATTTACTTTATCCATATAGATGAAAAAAGTTCGCAAAAAGGGTTTTTTCACGCTGAAAGCCCTACCCTTCCCTTAAGGGGTTACCCCCACTTGCGAATTTGAAGAAATCGATTTTTTTTATCGCATTTTTTTAAGTATCTGAGAATATGTCCTGAAAATTTCAAGTCGATCCGAACAAAATTGACTGAGATATGAGCGTTGAAAGAGAAGAATCCGTGAATTGAAGAACTGAAATTGAAACTTTAAACGCGTTTTTCTCAAAATGGCATTTCTGAAGTCGGTGACCAAGATTACTCGAACACTAATGAACCGATCTTCTTGAAATTTTGCAGGCTTATTTAATACATAAAAATGTAGTCTTTAATCGTTCGATTTTTTTTTCGAAAAAAAAATGGCCGTTTTATAGCCAAAAAACGGCCGTTTTTTTCGTTAAAATCGAACCATTAACTTTGACTGTCCGCCATTTTGTGAAAAATGAATATTTTTTAAAATCCTTCGATTAAAGACTAGTTTATACTTATATTTGACTAAATCCATCCGCATTTTTTTTTCAGATGATCCACTTCGCCGCAATGTTGGTCACCGCAAACCGTGTATATAAAAACATTATTTCATTGACGGCCATTTGCCACTAAACAATGTAATATTTTTCAATAAAAAAATTACTGAAAGCCCTTCAAGATGTGTTCTTTAAGATGGTATATTGATCGATTAAAAAAGTTTTGTAGTTTTCTTTTAAAAAATTCATGAAAAAGGCCTTTTTTTGCGTTACAAATGGGGGTAACGCGTTAAGCTAGTTTGCACCGCCAAACGTCGCGTAAAACCTCAACTGCCAGCGACCATGTTTTCGTTATTGTTCTGTATTTATTGGCGATATTTTAGTAAAAAACTCTCAATATATGTGTTATTGTATATATCAAAATATGATGTTAACCTTTGTGTTCAAAAAATGCATTTCTTTTTCACCACCCATTCCCAGAAAAAGAAACTCAGAGTTTGGCAATTTTTTCGGGCCTTTAGGTAGACGTAATCCGTTAAGAAGAACTCAAGGCGTCGTTTATCCAACGTCCACGCTATCAAAGCTTGCATCGTTGCAGGGCAACAAAAATTCCATAGCCTGATTTTTAATTGGCCACTCGAGCTACGAAAATCTTCCAAAAGTTTTTCCCGATCCTCACGAGATATCTGCAGCCTAAAATGGCTGTATATTTTGGACACCACTGAAAATGACGAAATCGAAAAAATAAATAATCCTCGTTGCGTTCCAACGACGAAAACTTCACAATCGTAAACAATAGCGCTCCCCAACGACAATTATCAACACCTAACGCGTACCGCCTCAAAAGCACAGTGGGCAATAAACGAGTCAAATCGAACAATTCAACAGCGCGTTTTTTTCTTCACATTTTCCAAAAAGTTAATCATTTCACACCGACGCCGATAGTTTCGTTCGAAAGTACTCGGTAAATTCTATTTCCACTATTTATTTCCGACTTTTCGAATCAAAGATTTGCATGAATTCCGGTGTTTCGTGGGCCGCGCGAAATAACGATTTTTCCAAGCGATCGCGGAGGTCCAAGAATGTCGATTTACCTCGAGGGTCGTTTGGGCCTGTTGCAGCAGTTGTCTCTGCGCGAGGGTGTAATCCCTAAGCATGGTGAGGAGCCTTCGACGATCTTCCATTTCGCCCTGGAGCCTTCCGTTGTAATCGGCCAATAACGCTGCCGCCTCGTTCACGGCGATGCTCAGCTGATCGGCAGCCGCCCGGTCCGCGAGATTCGCGAGCAACGAGACCTCCGAGACTTCCGGTGGCAAGGAGGCTATGCGCTCGCGCACCGCCGCGTCCGACGACGCCGTATTCTCCAGATCCTGCAAACGTCAAACGTACCGTTAGAAAATTAAAATAAAATCAGCGCGTTACGACTGCCTCTGATTCTCTCGCGGAATCACGTGACCATTTGCAACGAAACACAAAGATCTTCACGATGGAACGAAAAAATGCGAATGTTGAAGGGCTCGCATCGTTGGAACGTTACGATTATTCATTTCATTGAGTCGGTTGATACTTTTTTTTGGCAGGCTGCGAAAACGAGTCGTTTTTCGTCATACTAGAGATCCAGTAAAGACAATCGAGAACGAGGATGAATATCGTGGTTGTTACGCGTTATTGACTCAGAAATCATCCGACTTTTCCAGGTTGTCCAGAAACGTTTTGCACATTGTCCGGGGAAGATTGGGGCCGAATAGAGAACATCATTTTTTCAAACATCAAACATCAAAAAAACATAATTTTTTCAAACATCAAAAAACATCATTTTTTTCAAACATAAAAAAACATCATTTTTTCAAACATCAAACATAAAAAACATCATTTTTTCAAACATCAAACATAAAAAACATCATTTTTTCAAACATCAAACATAAAAAACATCACTTTTTCAAACATCAAACATAATTTTTTTTAAACATCAAACATAAAAAAACATTATTTTTTTCAAACATCAAAAACAATTTTTTTCAAACATCACAAACATCATTTTTTTCAAACATCAAAAAACATCATTTTGTTCAACATCAAAAAACATCATTTTTTTTCAAACATCAAAAAACATCATTTTTTTCAAACATCAAAAAACATAATTTTTTTCAAAAATCAAACATCAAAAAACAATTTTTTTCAAACATCACACATCAAAAAACATCATTTTTTTCAAACATCGAACATCAAATTTGATATTTCAAGGTCAAAACTCGCAAAAACTGCTTTTTAAAAAGATTTTTTGCTTCATTTTCATAAATGTCGATCTTGCAAGGAACATCACTTGTCCTCCTCCGATTTTGTTGAAACTTTTTTATGTGGAACAGTATCAAAAACTAAGGGAGACGTATTTTTTTTTATCGGCGGAAAAACGGTTTTAAGGCCTTAGGCAGGGTTGTTACGTATATTGACTCAGAAATTTCCTGACTGCCAGGTTTTCCATACAGGTTTTGCAAAAATTACAGGTTTTGAAAAAATTCCTGGTTTTGCAGACTAGCCAGATCAGGGTCAAATAAAGAACACTTTCTTTTCGTCAAACATATATTTTTCGAGTTAGAGAGATATTAGTCTTTGCAAAGGTTACAAACTATACGGGAAAATTATATACATAAAAATAGCAATGACTGATTTTTGTGGAAGAAAAACAACATTTTTAACCGACTCGAAGAAACAAAGAAAATTCTCAACTCGATCCTTCTATTGAAGAATTATGTTGAACTGGATAACATAATTTTTTTAAGACCAAATATATGGAAATTTGATAAAATTGATATTTATTTTTTTTTAACTGAAATTCGAACCATAATTTAAACATTATAAAGTAAAAAAAAAGACATTAAAAGCAAATACAGAACCTGTTCTTCATTATTAACAAAAATTTGTACGCCGGTGAAAATAAACAAAAAATAAATATAAATACTTATCTATAATGATAATGATGTGGTTGTGTATCGACAGATCGAATACAAATGTATTTTTGTAGCTTTACTTTTGATTTACTTTAATTTACAAATGTAGCTTTACAGTAAATTAGTTTTCAGTTTTTTAAATCCTCAATGTTTGGCACTGACATAACTGCCTTTTGTGTATAATGAAGAATAATATAAATATTAAAGATATACAAGAATATTTATTTTTATACTGTTAAGTTTTTTTTGTCAAGGCGGTTTCATTTTTCGTTTTCATTCGCACAATTTGCTTTCAAAAAGTAAATTGTGAGAAAATTCCAGAAAATTTCCAAAATTCCCTGATTATTCCGGGAGGAACGAAATTCCCTGAGTTTTTCCGGTTTTCCCTGTTTTCCATATGCGCAACAATTTTTTTTCGTATGAAAAAGTGATTCACTCATAAAATTAATTACACATCTATTTAGTATGAATATCAAGCTGTTAGAAAATATATATATATTTTTTCGATGTACAAAATGGCCGACTGGTAATATTTTTTTAATCTTTTTTTTAGGCGCTCTGCAGCGTGACATTTAGCATACACAACTTTTGACCTAGAACAAAAAACACAAATTCTCGTCAATCTGCATTAGAATACCTAGATAAGTACGTACGGAATTTAAAAAATATTGTATTCAAAAGTTGTAGGTATTTGAACTTATGAAATGAATTTTCAGTCAAAAATTTCGTTATAACCGCTCATAAAATGAAAAGTTTTCGATTAATCAGAAATTCCGTACGTACTTCTCTGCGAAATGCAATAAGGAACATAACTTTTATATTTGAAGTAAATCGAGTGAAAATTGTTGAAGTTATTTGTCACGCCGATTGGAAAAAAACTGTTTCGAGAAGTTTCGAGTAGTCGGCCATTTTGTGCATCGAAAAAAAAACAAATTTTTTCTAACAGTTTGATATTCATACTAAATAGATGTTGTACCCGTTACTGTGGCCTAAGGCCTTAGGGAGTGAAACGCACCCTCAAAAATGGGAATGTTTTTCGTTTTTCGTCGATAACGTTTTGACGGTACGAGATATAAAAAAAATTGAAATTGCAACAATGTTTATTTTTTTGTGTACTATACATTGGAGATGAGAACGATAATGTTATCGACGAAAAACGCCCCCATTTTCGAGGGTGCGTTTCACCCCTTACAACCGTTTTTCCGCCGATAAAGAAAAATACGTGTCTCTTAGTTTTCGATGCCCTTCCACGTAAAAAAGTTTCAACAAAATCGGAGGAGGACACCAAAGTGATGTTCCTTGTCGGAGAAAATCGGTTCCCACAAAAGTTGTGGCTTATAGGAATGATAGGTAAATATTCGCAAGTGGGGCTGCTGCAATAATCAGGCTAATTTTTTTCAAGGGTTCAAACAAACCCAAACAACCTCAAACAACCCCAAACATCATCAAACAACTCAAAACAACCACAAACATCATCAAACAACTCCAAACAACCTCGAACATCATCAAACAACCCTAAACATTATCGAACAACTCCAAACAATCTTAAACCACCCCAAACAACATCTAAAAACTCCAAACAACCCCAAACAACATCTAAAAACTCCAAACAATCCCAAACAACATCTAAAAACTCCAAACAACCCCAAACAACATCAACCAGCCCCAAACAAAAATTGGCCTGATTCTAGCAGGAGCCCCACTTCCTAATATTTACCGTACATTTTGCTAAACTCCATTAGTTTCGATATTATCTATTTATGCATTCAACCGCAGGAAGGTTGGAGCTTGTTTGGGTTTGTTTGTTGTGTTGTGTGTTATTTAGCTGTGCATGGTATATTTTTTTTCCTTTTTCTCACGATCCAATTATCTTTTTTCAGGAAAAAAAAACACAAAAGTAGTCGCGAAGGCTGCGAGGGTTCAAAAAGTATGTAGAGGTCGCTCAAGCCTCCCGAATATTCAAGCTTTCATTGAAAAAATCGATATTTTTTTTCGTTCACTTCTCACCCAAGTATTTTACGCTTTATAACTTTTTAATTAACCGTGCGAAAGCTGTAGCCAGCCAATGACTAATTAGTGGTCGCCCAAGAGCTTCGAAATTTCCATTTTTTTTTTGCTCTCCTCACTAATTAATAATCACTCAATAATGACGCTTTGTAAAATTGTCGAAACAATTTATCGTTTTTCTTTAGAAACAGATTTGTCAATTTTACCCCGCACTACTAACCGAAGGACTATAATCTTTGTTCTCGAAAATAATTCTTTGAAGCTCTTGTTCGTACACAAAAGTATAAGTCCCCCGTTTTATCGGGTTAGAAGTGTGTGGTAAATTTAAAAAATCCGTTTCCAAAGAAAAAAGGATTAATTGTTTTGAAAATGTTGCAGTGTTAATAAATTCATAAGAGAAAAAAAAATCGCGACAACATTTCGGAGCTCTTGAGCGACCACTAAATATTCATTGGCCGGCTAGAGCTTTCGCGAGCTTAATTTTTACAATGATAAAGCGTACAATTCACGGGTGAGAAGCGAACGAAAAAAAAATCGATTTTTTTTCATGAAGATTTGAATTTTTGTGAGGCTTGAGCGACCCTCTGGGTATTTTTGACCGCTCGCAGCTTTCGCGACAATTTTTTTTTCTTAGAAGAAGATAATTGGATGGTGAGAGAATGGAAAAAAATAGAGCTCAAATTTAAGTAAGTAGATTATATCGAAACTAATGGAATTTAGGAAAATGAAATTTTTGGAACATTATCCCATTTTTCTCGAAACAAATTCGTTCTAGACAAAACTAGTATAGAACATAAAAGATTAATCTCTTTATAGGCTACACCTTTCGTAGAAAACATTTTTCTCTAAGACCAACATTTATTAACAAATAGAAAAACCTAAAAAAAATTTATTGCGAGTTTTGACTTTGAGAATCAAATTTGCGCGTACTTTCACTATCATATTCGTGACAAGCGAGCAAAAATACACGGGTACACAAATATCCAAATTGATTGGAGGTATGTCCTTTTCAAAACTTCATCCCGAATGTTAAATATTAAAATAATTTGTTTTCAACTGAAGTTCAAAAATCAAACACTGTAAAGTAAAAAAGAAATATATTAAAAGCGCAGACAGAACCTGTTCTTCATTATAAACAGAAATGTTCACGCCGGTGCCAATAAATAAAAAATAAATACAAACACTTATTGACAATAATAACTGTGTGGTTGGTGTTTCGACGAATCGAATGCGAATGTATAGAGCTTTAGAGCAAATTAGTTTTTGAAATTTAGAATGTTTGGCACTGACACAACTTTTTTCTTGATATAATGATGAATGATATAAACATTGAAACTTCCGGTTATTATATATTGTATATTAAAGATAAACAAGAATATTTATTTTTATTCTTTTCAGTTTTTTCTTGTTCAAGTCTGTTTCATCACTCGCGATTTTTGCAAAAACTAAATTGTGCAAAAATTCCCCGACATTTCCCAGATTGTTCCACAAGGAAAGAAATTCCCCGACTTTCCCGTTTTCCATATGCGTAACAGCCACGAATAGAGAGAATTCTCGTTCCAACGAACTCCAGCACGGTAGAATGTGACCGGTGACATCGCACAGTCAACGTTGTAGATTCGATTACTGTATCGGACAATTATCAACAAGTGGCGCTCATTGCCGGAGTGCGTCCAGGATTCTTCGTCGGCATTAACCATCAAGTACGGCTATAAGACAGTGCAAAAGCTAATACCAGGTGCAACATCAACGTCGACCTTGAAAAAGACTCCGTTCGATTTCTCAGGCATGAAAAAAACCTCCTACTCCGATTGTATTCGGCTTTACTTGAATCCGAGCGCAAAGTTGCTCCAGTGGGCTTGTTCAGACCCAAACCCAGACGCAATCAAAGATCAGGCGTTTGGTCTTTCTTTGCCTCTCGGAGAAAGCCTGCGAAACGTATTTCGATTTCGGGAGTCGAAATCGACGGATAGACGAGAAAAGGTCTCCAAAGTCTAAAATGATTCTCCGTCGTATCCTTTACGCAGTTCTTTATTGTTCGAAAGACAAAAATCCTGGAGGCGTTTCAGCGATGAGCGCGACTTGTGAATAATTACCTCGTATCGAGGGTATAGCACACATTTTATTGATGGATACATGTTCTTTTCGTATAGATATGTAGGTACAAACTCTAGAGACCATTAAAGCTTTGATAAGTTCCTCCGTCTCCGGTGGATCGCCGGCGGGCGTTCTCGGGCTCAGCGTCACGTGGAGCTCTTTGGTACCGTCCACATCGACCTCCGTCTCGGATTTCTTTCGCTCCTTCTTCTCCGCTTCTTTCTTCTGCTATGGAGAAAATAAAATGTTCAGTCGCGCAAGTCTCGGCGTTGTACGGGACAATTCACCGGCGAATGCGATAGAATTTCTACCTTAGGTTTCTTCTCCTTTTCGACGTCAGCTTTGGGCTTCTTTCTGGGCGGCGTGCCAGGCTCCTTGACCGGCTCGGTCGCCGAGTCAAAGGCCAATTTGAATTCGGTAATTTGCGCCTTGTCGTAGACACCCCGCTCCTCCCATATGGCCAAGAGCCTGTTGAGGCGATTCCTCGTCTTCTCGTCAAAGTCCTTCATGTGCTCGAACGCCTTGGACAACACCGAGCCAAACTCCTTGCCGAACTCGGGACCTTTCTTCTTGCTGTTCTGTATGACGTCGTTCGCCAGATACATGAACATCAATTTGCGATTGTCCTTGACTGAAACGCGACAATTGTATTAGGTTGCATCGATACGTAAACAAACCCAACAGACGCCGAGTTGCCGTCCCTCCGGACGCCGAGCTTAAATACGACTCGGAATGTTCGGCGGAGGCTGCGACTTGTTCGCGGGAATTAATGACTTTTAACACGTCTGGGATGTCAATTATCTGGAACATTTAATTCTCGAAAATGGTGATTTTTACGCGTGATGAATAATCCGCTCCGAAGTTTTTTTCCCGATGTAAACATTTCGCATCGTTTCGGCACGTTGCGCGTTATTTCAAATTTCGACGCGTAATAGCGCTAAAACGCGAATTGCGCGATTTGGTTTTGACGAGAATCGAGACGAGTTCGAGGTCGACGGCGGGCCAGCCGCCGGAATGTTTGGAGGGGAAAAAAACGAGATCGGGGAGCACGAGCGGCTGGCATAACCTCAAAATGGGCGAAAATTGCCGAATCTTTAGAATTGCGCGTAGGGAAAGAATTAGCGAGCGAAATTTGCGTGTTGATTGAAACGCGTCGGGAGCTACACGGGAAAGTGCGAATTTCGATGAACTAGGCTTGTTGTCTCGTTTTAATCGTGATTCGCGGTGGATGATCCAAATGGGAAGAAAAAAAAAACGTTTCTCACCCTTGCACATCTCCTTGTACCATACTTTGACGATAGTGGGATGATGTTTTCTGTGATGTATCAGCCACAACGATAAAGTCTGTATGCTTTGCTGCGACGGATTCAAGTCGCTGAGTTTCTTCACCAGTGCACTTTCCGTAAAACCTGCCATGATATCTTCTCCCTCTCGTGCGCGCGAACGTACGAAAAATCGAGGGGAAGGTTAAAAAAAAACACTCGGACAAAACACCAGGCCAGCGCGCACGGGATCGGAGTAAGGAATATTTCGACACGTAACGAGGCGCGAATGTGTACTAGAAATTACGAATGGATGCAGAATTCTAGGCTGCGTACGTGAGCGTCGAACGTACAATCCGCCTAACACGGAAGTCGAGACAGGACTGAAGCCTGCGACAAATAGAGAGTTTATATACGCCCGCCACCAACCGTCCGCCGAGCGCTACCCCCACCCCGCGGCTTCTTCCTGCCGAGCGCGCCCCCTCCACTCGCCGCACCGACACACGTTGCGGTAAAAACGCCGTGCCAAAACACGTCTCTCTAAAAATTATCCCAGCAACTTTAATTATCCTCGACTGCGCTTCGGGTCTGATAAACTAACGGTGTGGGTAAAAAGGAGATAAACAAGTACAGGCTACAATATAGTGGCGCGTTTAGTCGCAAATAGTGCGAAGCGAGTGACGCGAATTGTTTCACGAAGAAATCGTAGATTTCGGTTCTGCGCGCGCTTTTGTCGTTGGTGATTTTCGAGATTGCGATAGAGGGACGGTTGAAGCGGGAGTATTTGAAAGTTTTATCACGCTGAGCTTAATTAATCGATAAGGAAATTGCCTGTATTTTTTAAATTTTAGATTCGTCTTTTTTTTACTTTCGGTTAATCTAGAAAAAGGCGCGTTTTCCGGAAAATGTTTCGCTTTAAGATTTTGATAAAAATACTTTCAGAAATTCCCTATGATCGAGAAAGTATATTTGAAAAACGAATGCGTAATTTTTCTAAATTTGCGGGTTATTTATTCCCATCAATAATGGAAAATTGTGCAAAGTTTGATTTGGTCTAAATTAAATTTAGGGCGTTTTCATTTTCGTTGCCCTAAACACTTCGAGGTCACACCCTCGGCCTGTAAACTCGTGGTCGTATGGGGTCCGTGTGACCCCAGCTATGTTTAAACGATTGCCACGTTGATTCTATTGTTCCGAATGGCTTATAAAAATGCAGGGTGTTAGTTTGAACCTTTTGCAATGTGGCATTTTCAGTATAATATCGAAATCGACATTTAAAATGGCGGAAAAAAATTAAGGAAGGGATCAATGCGGAAAAAAACAATTTTTACTTAAAAAATCTCAACTCTAGCAAACATAAATTACAAAAAAATTAAGACGATGCTCTTGAGATATGATAGTTTGAGAAAAAAAATTGCTTCATAGTGGGCTTTGCAAAAGAGGTATTTATTTGAACATTTGAAGAGGGCCCGTTCCGGAGTAATAAGAAGAACAATAATCGTGAAAAATGAGCAATTTATTTGTAACAGTGGCTCGAAAAAATTATGAGATCATAGCGTAAACCCAATAGATTTGAAATATATAAAAAAATTAAAAAAAAAAAACAAAATATTTTAAAAATCGTAAATAAATCAATGTTGTCCTCCACAGATGAAAACTCTGAGCTTATCGCACATTCTAAATGGTTTTATGGTTTTCCAGGTAGTATTGTAATGAGTTTTAAAATACGTAAACGGACGTCGCAAAGAATTCGCATTTCGGAGTAATTCATATAAACTTGATAGACATTTTTTTAACGTTCTCATATTCATACTTACGTTACGTAGAGTGGCCCCAAGCAGAAAAAGTACCACTTTTTACTTTTTACGTGCCCATTATACGTGCACGTCACATGGGGGTCAAACGACCCCAGGGCCCGGCCGATTATTTTTACATCGACCACCACGACGAAACTGCTGTCGCGAATCGTCCGACCTTAATCGGTACTTAAAAAGGACCCTCCAAAGCACCCTTACAAGACAGGCCAGCCCAGTTGGCTGTCTACAACTTGTACTAACTTCGGCCTAAAGTCGCGCGTAGGGTCGCCTCGACCCCATCTGACCGCGGGGGGGGGGGGGGGGGGGTTTAAAGACCCGTTGCGCTGTAACTTTCGCATCTTTGAGGTATCAGGCCAAAACTTTGAAAATTCAAATTTCAATTCACGGCGTACAATTTCCCAAAATATTTTATTTTCGGATAATTTTTGCACACAAAAAGAGTATCATAGTAAAAATGACGTCATCCACGAAAATCGGGCCAGGAATTCCATTCGAATGGAGCTTCAATTTGCAATGAAACATTTTCACGGTGTAACTTTTTCAAAACTTGAGATAGTCAATTTTTTATCGATCAACTGAATATCACAGTATGCTGTTTATGCTTCTCGAATAATTGGAATTAAAAAAGGAAGGATGAGGGTGAAACATGTCCGTATAAAAAAACCACAGTTATATTTTAGTACAAAATCAAATTGTGCGTCAGGAACTTGCACATTTTGCTTCTGGTGAAACTGTTGTACCGACGATTAAAATGCAGACTACTCGTAGGGCGTGTTTCCCATGGAAAATAAACCCATTGGCTCATATGGTCAGCTTTGGAAGCGAAAAGAATTAATATGTTACCATCGGAGACTCTCACAATCAGTCAAAGTGCTTCTTTAGCTAAGCTATCGCGAATCGACGCGCGTCTGGAAGAGCGTTGCTGCAATTGTTTTTTTCCAATGTTTAAACTGATATTAATTTTTTTTAAATATTTAGTTATTTAATAATTCAATATCATATTTTTATATTTTATGTATTTTCATATAACTTTATTATTATGTATTTCTTTTTAATTTATTGAATGGGATTTTAAATTAATGAAAGATAAAACATTTTTATTAAATAAATGTTCCGTCGTAAAGTCTTATGCAAGTATAAAAATTTCGATTACCTTCAGCGCCCTCTTTGTTCTTTGGTCGATATGGCAGCATGCCTTAGATGCGACTAATGTCAAAATTGTCGCAGTCATTTTATATTCAGTATTTTTGTGATGTCTCGCGCAAAAAAGACAAAAAGCATGTTCACTCATAGAGAATTCATGATCGTCGCGTCGCAAAGTATTTTTGACACGAACATGCGAAATGTGTATTTCGACTGTTCACATTCCGATAAAAAAAAGTAGCGAATCTACCGGGCCTCGGTAGGGCAGGTCTCTGTTATCGGTCAACGCTCGCTGGGTACGAACTGGTCGTGCTGTCAGCTGCACAAACCAGGTGGGGTGCACTTCCTCGGATTGGTCTGAATTTTCGCGCAACGCTTCTTTTTATTTGGAAGATGAAAACCCATGATGGATTTTTGCCGCCACGGCTCCGTTCACCCAGCCCCCATTTCCCTTTGAAGTTCAAACCGTTTTTCCATCGTATTTTCGTAAATATTGCTTCGAATAAAAAATGTCGCTTTTGGGAAGCTCTATTGAAAGGATTATATACTTTTTCAACGAAAACGCCAAACTTGCGAAGGTTAAATGGAAAATGATAAATTACTAATTAATTTTTTCGATTTTTTAAAATGGGTCGTTCCATTTGTTAGTGGATTATTTTTACCGGTCAACTAGAATGGCTCCTCCATAGTCGCTGCACTTATTATTAAGGGGAAGATACCTTCAAGCGAGGCAAAAATTGCTCATTAAAATTTTGTTTGAAGGAAAGATTTCTTCATCATTACTGAGACGTATGGTATGTTTTATTACTAATATTGGCTGTTACATGGTTTTTTTTTCAATCAACCTTTCAAACGGCGGCGGTATGCCACGATCTCCTAAACTGCATTTTCAAAACTTGCGTGACTATATCTCAAAAACGAATGCACTGATTTTGATGAAATTTTGTATAAATCTTTTAAACCTTACTGTCTCAAACATGACCCTAAATGTTTTTGAAAATAAAAAAAGTATTTTTTCATTGCAAGGTGTAGCCCTTTAGCGGAAAGCTCAATTTTTTTGTTTCGTAGCGTTGCCGTCAACCATTTATAGCACCTAGAGCCATCTTTTGAAAACGGACCGAACTAAGTTGTACACCTAATATTTCAACATTTCTCACTTTTTATTGGTTCATATGCTGCGTATGAGTGTTAATGAAAGAAAATAGTTCGTTGGTTTTTTTCAGATTAAGGGGCTAGGTGGGTTTGAAAATTTCAAAAAATCCATTTTTTAAATGTCTTTATCTAATAGTACAACATGTTTAGAATAATCTCCCAAAGTTTGAAGTCAATCGGAGAAAAAGTCTACGAGAGAGAAGATTTAGGAATTCCCCCCCCCCCCCCCCCGGTGGACATAATTTCTCAAAAACTCATGCACCGATCTTGTTGATATTTTGCACACTTCTTCAAAATAGCATTGACTAGTGATTGAACGAAGGTTTTTTTATTACAATTAGTTTTACAAGGCTATACGTAGTGTAAATTGTACCAAAAATTGAACTATTTTGCATACAAGTCGGTCGAAAATTCAAATGTCAATTTTCTTAAAAATCATTCGTTCAATCACGAGCTATACTTAGCTACTAACAGAAAAAAAGTTTTTTCAAATTTCAGATAAGGCTATCATGAGTTGTCCTGACCACCACGAGGACACTTTATCAGGGGTCTCCGGAAACCCGGTCCCATCGGCTGAATTTCCCAAATTCTTGGATGAATTTTTTTTTTAATATCGTTGGAATGTTGCTCTTTTATGTGCTTAACATTTTGAATAAAATAATTTATATCTTGTTATTTTAAAAAATACAGAAAATATGCTTTTTTGTCTTCAAAACCCACGTAACCCCTTAATCCCGCCAGCGTTACGAGTCCCGCCGTCTAACATCCGCCGCAACCCGTTTAGAAGAGTGTGCCATACGTCCGCCATTTTTTAAAATTAATTAAAAAATAGCATGCAATAGCTAAAGGAAGTACAGTCCGATCCCCCAATAAGAACGCAAAAGCCCCCAAGGGAAAGAGTTTCAGAGTACCCCCCCCCCAGGCGCGTCTCTCTTTCTTTTCGGCATGCGAAGTTCTGAATAAGAACGGCAGCTCGAACGAGTTTCAACTTGTAGCCCATGCGCAAGACGTTAACTGTCGCATTTGTTCTACTTAATGAACAGTTTTTTTTTCAATATTATTCATACATATTAGTAATTGAATAATAGTGGATGATCACCAACGATATAAGACGTCACAGAAGAAACGAAAAATAGACTATTGTTTAAGAAAAATAGTTTGCTGTAAACCCAACCAAAGTGTGTACCGCAAAGTAGTACTAATTCTACCAAAAAAGAAGACATTGAAAAACTCCATTTCTCTGAGACTTCATATTCAAAGGAGGAATTTGGCTCCCTTGAAAATATTCCACCAGTTGAATGCCCCATGGATAAAAATGACTCAACACAACGAAAATAATTTTAATCATTTATCTGAATATTTGGCTATTTCGTACGACAATTTTCAAATATACAGACATTACTCGTTATAAATGGAAATAAAGTTTTTATAATTGTCTCGAAAAATGCATGCGTTCGATTAACAAAAAGTGTCGATTTCATATCGTATAGCAACATTTCTTAATAGTATAAGAAGAATGGTTTAAAACGGAAATGTGCATTACAATATTTCTCCCATTTTACTCTTCTAAGCTCTTCTAGGCTGGGCGTGTTCTTATTCAGCAACCCGCACGCGAAATGACTCGAGCTCGAATTCGAGTCGGAGTGGGGAAAGCGTTCGAGCGAGAAAAAGGGGAAGCGTTCTTATTGCGGGCGTTCTTATTGGGGGGTCCGACTGTAATAAAATATACCCTGAGTCTCAGAAAAGCCGAAGAAATCTTGTGAAAAGAAATCAAGAAAATCAGCAACTTTTTCCTCGCCTAAAGGTATCTCCCCCCTTAAATCGTGATAACTTTGACCCGCTCGTTTGCACTGGTGCGGTTCTTGAAACTTCCGCACGGTCGTATATTACCATCCGTTGTTCGGATAATGATGTATTATGAAAATATTGGTATTTCCAACGGGTCACTCTTTGAGGCCACTTTTACCCGAAAGTATCATAGCGTGCTCGAGCGGATTATGTTCCTTCGGTCTACCCTTATTATTGAATGGCTCCAACTTTTACAATCTTATGTATCCTGGCATTATGTGCGAGAGTTATGGAAAGTAGACCAATATTAATCCAACCATTCATCGACGCGTCCCAAATAAGTGGGAGCTCACATGTATATGGCATTTGGTGCCCATTTTGGTCAGGTGCCCGGCAAGGTTCGTCCACTTGTGACCGGTCTACAGGAGTTGAAGCGAAACCTAATCCAAAAGAGTTCCGGTACAGGATTGACAATAAATAGAACTCCGTATAGCTAGTAGGATGTTGAATAAGTTTTCGCTGTTTTCCAACCGATTGCGTCACCACAACTGCACGCGTGTGTAGTTTAACGGATTGCACCTAGTTCACCGCCGGAAAGAAGAGGTGTTTTCGTGATTTTTTTTGGGAAATGGATGCAGGTTTTTACCGCATTTTTCATATTAAAGGATATCATTTCAAGTATCTTTGACTATTTTTTTATTGGAAAATATTTATAAACGATGGAGATACAGTAAATTGCACAGACCGCTGTGTAAAAAAGTTCCTTCGCGATGACCACTCCTGCTCGGCAACAAATCATCTGAAATCAACAAGCCAAATGAATTTAGTTGTTGTACCGTATGATGTAGTCTTTAAGACCTTAGGCCACAGTAACGGGGATGAAATCATGTGCGAATTTAACAATTTTTTGTTACAACAAATTTAAAAGTTATGTTCCTAATTGCATTTCGCAGAGAAGTACGAACGGAATTCCTGATTAATCGAAAACGTTTCATTTTATGAGCAGTTTATGAGCAGTTATGATGAAATTTTTCATTGAAAATTCATTTCTTAAGTTCAAATACCTACTACTTTTGAATAAAACAATATTTTTCAAATTCCGTACATACTTCTCTAGGTATTCTAATGTACATTGACAAGAATTTTTGTTTATTGTGCTAGGTAAAAAATTGTGGATGCTAAATGTCACGCCGCGGAGCGCCTAAAAAAAGATAACAAAAGAAAATATTAATAGTCGGCCATTTCGTACATCGAAAAGAAAAAAAAATTCTAACAGCTTGATATTTATTCTAAACAAATGTGTAAATAATTTTATGAATGAATTACTTTTTTATACGAAAAAAAATGTTAAATTCGCACGTGTTTTTAAACCCGTTACTGTGGCCTAAGGCCTTAATCGAAGGATTCAATAAGATAATGATTTTTGAATAAATGGTCGCCGATCGAAAGTGATCGTCGAAATTTCGGTGAAAAAAAACGCTCTATTTTCCTTGATATAACAAAAAGTATGCATTGAAAAAAATCCTTCAGCTAAGGCTGCCTTTTGATATATGAAAAATGTCTGTGAAACTTGAAGCAGATCGGTTTAGTTGTTTTTGAAATATTTTGGTCACCGATTCTGAAAAAGTCATTCCGAGAAAAAACGCGTTTATAGTTTTACGTCAGGTATAGTTGTAACTAACATTTAAATTCTTTATCAGTAAAGCCTAATTTTCACTAGGAAAAACTATGCGTAACGAAGGCTTTCAGTCAGAACTATCTTTTGCTCAGTAAAGCCCGTTTGAACTGTACACACACACACGCACGTACGCACGCACGCACACGTGTATATACAAGGTTGGTAATTATGAAGCCAAGTCTGAATTTATTCATTTACATATCCCGTCGTCACCACACTTCACTTGACCACCCGGGGCTACCACACTAGTGCGAATCGGCATATTTAAATTTCAACGGCGTATAACTGTTATTGAATTATAAAGTTATTAATACACAATACATCTTTCTTATGGGAAATTTTATGTAGAATCGCGTGGTGATATTTATATTTATGGAAAAATTCATTTTGTTAATTAAAAATAGAGATAATTTAAAAAAAATTTCAAGATTGCATTTTTTTTTCATTAACAAATTTTACATATATTTTATGCATGGAGTCTACTTTTTATTGTGCATAATTATTAATTAAGGTTCATATTTTAAGATTTTCACGTATATAAAATGATAAAATAGTTTTAAATATTTTTTAGTGGAGTGGGAAGTTAGGGTATATTTAAAAGTTTTTTTTTACACATCATTCAATTTTTTTGAGTAATATTTTTGCAGTATTCCACAAAATACTTGAAAAAACTTACAAATCGATTTGGGAAACTTAGTTTATTCGTTATGAATGCATTCAACGCATTATCCGTGATGGACGCAAATTATAACGATTTGTATCACCGTCAGCCATTCTAAAATAAAATAGAATTCTAATTTTTTCATCGTTCGTGGATAAATTAAAAGATTTTCATGGATAAATTAAAATCAAAATTGTTAATTAAATAACAATTTTGCTAATTATTTCACACCAAAAATCCGAATTATTGGAAAAAAATTGAAATTTGTTTGTTAATAACAATAAATTTGCCATAACAATTTATAATTATGCAGAAAGTGAGTTAAAAATAACTTACCGTGCTGAAAATGTTAAAATAATAAATAATTTTCTTTAGTCGGCGCGTCACGCCACGCAACGATCTGACAGCGTCCGCTACCACTGTAGTGCAAATGTGCACCTCACCGAACTTTACAGCTGCCTTGTACCGTTACTACAGTCGAACTGAGGTAGGCAGGTATTAAGACCGAAAGAGAGCCCTACAGGGATATTTGCCGTAGTGGGGATTCCTTTCTTGGTACGAATTCGCACTAGTGTGGTGACGACGGGATATATATGTTATTATTTTCAATTTATTTCCTCATTTATATTTATACATGTATATAATTTCCCTTTTCGTTCGAAACGTACAAGCGCCATAAAATTGCGGCTAAAAGTCGTTCATCCGCTAATGAAAAGGGATCGATAAGCAAATCCTTCTTCCCAACGGGTCGTAATACTTTAGCGTTAATGTTCTTGGTTTCAAATACCCCAGAACTTTTATTTCCCTGGTAAAAGTCAATGCTTTGAGCTCGATTTTTACATCATCTGCAATAAAGGATGTCTGGTGTGGTATACACAGTGGTATGCGCAATAAAAGAGCCCGTGAAAGTCGATACCTTCAGAATATGGAAAAACTATTAGTGAAAAATGATGGGGAAATTCGGTGACAGGTTTCACGTTTTAGGGGCTTTAAAATGAGAGATGAAACATTCTTGCTCCGTAGCTTTTGCAAAACTTGACATACTTGAATAGTTTTGTGCACATGAGCATTGTATTATAGGCGGAACGTGGTGACTTGATTAAGTGGGAATCGGCGAAAAAGTTGAAACTACGGGGGCGTCGGAATTTTTTGATAATTTGAAATTAAAATGGAAGGGTAACGGTGAAATTATTTTATATAGTTTGTTTTGATTGCACGACAGGAAATAGTGCAAGTTGGAAAATTGCACATTGCTGCATTTCTTTCTTTTACCTTTGATTACACTATACTACCCTCATGAATGAGTTTGAATGGCATACATCAACACGCCAGTACCATGAGTTCAATTTTTGAAAAACCTTCACCTTACCCATGTTTTCAAGTTTCACAATTTAATTTTGATAAATAAAATTGACCTGTATTTTTTCCATTGAATCAATGGAAATCACATTGTGCAAGTTTTCAAAATTTTGCAAGTTTTCGAAATTTTGTAAATTTGCAAAACTGCGTAACATTCCGACAACGTAATTTCCAAATCAAAACAAAAGTTTGTAGATTTTCAATGAAAATAAAATTGCAAAAGTTTCAAGATTCAATTTGGGCAGTATTTTCATCCATTGGTTGAATGAAAATAAAATTGTGCAGGTTTCCAACATTGTGCATGTTTCCAAAATCGGGTAAATTTCCAAAATTGGGCAAGTTTCCAACAGTTTTATTACCGAATGGAATTGAAATGATGCACGTTATCTATGGAAATCAAATTGTGCATATTTTCAATGGAAACAAAATAGTGCAAGTGTCCAATGGTAATACATTTTTAGAAGTTGTAATCAATAAAATTGAGGAGTATTTTTTCGAATTGAGTTCACGGAAATGAAATTGTGCAAGTTCCCAAAATTCTGCAGGTATTTAACAGTTTTATTTCCAATGGAAATCACATTGTGCCATTTTTTAATGGAATATATAAATAATAAAACGGGGTGAATTTCGAACGGAAATACAATTTTGCAAATTTCCAAGGTTTTTTTCCAATGGATACAAACTTGCGCAAGTTTACGACAGTATTAATTCCACTGGAAACGAAATTATTCAAGTTTCCAATTTTGCAAGTTTTCAACAGTTTTATTTCCAGTGCAATTCATCCTGTGCAATTTTCCAACAAAAATGACATTGCGCAATTTTCCAATGGAAATAGTATTGGGAAAGTTTCCAATGGATATCAAATTGTGCAAGTTCCCACAGTTTTTTTTCCAATGGACATAAAGTTGGGCAAGTTTCCAAGAGTTTTTTCCAATGGAAATAAAATTGTGGAAGATTCCAATGAAATAAAATTTTACACGCTTCCAACAGTTTTATTTCCAATGGAATTCATACTGTGCAAGTTTCCAACAAAAAATAAATTGTGCAACTTTCCAGTGGAAACAATATTGGGAAAATGTCCAATGGATATGAAATTGTGCCAGTAGCCAACAGTTTTTTCTCAAACGGACTGCATACTGTGCAAGTTTCCAGCAAAAATGAAACTGTGCAACTTTCCAATGGAAATAACATTGGAAAAGTTTCCAATGGATATCAAATTGCGCAAACTTGCAACAGTCTTTTTTGCCAATGGATATAAAGTTGTGCAAGTTTCCAACAGTTTTTTTCCCAATAGATATAAAATTGTGCAAGTTTCCAATAAAAATAAGATTGTGGAAGTTTCCAATGAAAATAAAATTGTTCAAAGTTCAAACGAAAATAAAATCGTGCAAATTTCCAACGGAAATAAAATTGTAGAAATTTCCAACGAAAAAAAATGCAATTTTCCAATAAAAATAAAATTGTGTAAGTTTCCAATCGAAAAAAATGTCGTTCAGCTTTCCGATGAAAAAAATGTGCAAGATTCCAACGAAAATAAAAACGTGCAAGTTTCCAGCGAAAATAAAATCTTGCAATTCCCAACGAACACCAAACAGTGCAAATTTCCAATAAAAATAAAATGCTGCAAGTTCCTAACACAATTAAAATCGTGCAACTTTCAAATGAAAATAAAACCGTACAAGTTGCCAATAGAAACAGAATCGTACAACTTACCAAAAATAAAACTGACCACGATGTTTTTCCATCGAATAAATTCGCAAAATAAAACGAAAAATAGCAACCACGAGCTAACGTTACATCTCGCGCATCAGCCTCCCTAATTTCTGTTTTTCATCTTCTCTTTTTATCTCCTCTTTCTTCAACAAAGTCCAGTGTGTTCGGTGACCGTACACGAAGGATTAAGAATTCAGTCAAGAGAAATGGCCGAATGCTTTTAAAGAAGAGATAGAAGAAAAGGAGAAGAAAAAACGTGCCGAGCTCCTGAAGATTGCAGAGGCAATTTTCTCGACAATGTCGCCACTTTGTTTTACGTGTGGGCAAGGGTGGGAGCAGGACGGGGTGGCAAGGAGGAGAGGGTGGGGGCCTCCCCCCGCCCCCTCCCATTCGCAACGTGTGCTTTGTGCTCTCTGGGTTCTCATACGAGCCGGAGTTACGCATGGGGAACCCAGACGTTATACGGGTAAGCCCTCCAACACGCGGACCGTTTCGTCTTTGGTCCATGGGAGCAGAGATAGGTACGCAATGCCAAGGCAAAAGCACCCTTCGCTGCTCTCCCCGCGCCCAGACAACCCTTATTAACTCCCGGTGTATAGAGCCTCCCTGTTTTCATCCTTGCTGACGAATACTGCTCCCCCCCACCCTCCTCCCGCGGATGAGCTTTTCTCCTTAAGGTTCGAGTACTCTTGAGCACTTTCGCACGGCAAAAGAAAGAGCGAAGGCAAAACTTGCCGCCCTCCTCCACCTGCCCCCTCCCTTTTTACGAATGAAACGAAAATAAAACGGATATCCAAATAGTCCAGTCATTACGTACATTCAAAAAAGAAAATGAATTTGCGCTTCTAATTTTTTAATATGTTGTAGGGGATACCTAGAAAAGCTTAACTTGAGATTGTCGACCAAGCTTTCCTAGGAGCTTTCGCCGCCATGTTGAAAAAAGGGGTAAAATTTGTTTCTCGGCAATAACTCGGCTATCCGATGAGATTTCGAAAATTTTTGTAGGACACTTTTTGTAGCTTTCTTTGTGCTCTACAATAACGCCTGAATCATTTTTAGCGTTTCATGCATCGTTATCGAGATATCGATCGATAAAGTCAAAAATTTAGGACATAATTTTTGTTTTTTGCTTTTTTTTTCTTTGGGTCTTAATAAATATGAAAAATTGTGGAATTCAAACTTGTAGAGCATATTCAGACCTACAATTTCCTTCTTGGATTTTTTTATGTTGGACAAAAATTACGATCTCCAGCGCGCTGCAAAGTCGGTGAATCCACACTCAGCGTCGAGCGAGCTGCTCGCTCGGTTGTGTCTGGATGTCGAATCGAATGGGAAATTGTTCAGGAAATTGATGGGATAAAAAATAAGTACATAGAGCAACAAATTAAGGATCACACAATAGTAATTTATTAAACAAATAATTTGTTTGTGCAGTAAAAAATATTATTTTTTTACAATACAAAATAAACAAAACAAAATAAACGGAAAGAAAAATATTTTTTTCTGCACTCGAGACACGAACGATGGACTTTTTTCATGTCTTTTTTCGCTTGGATGGTCCAGGCTGAAGATCTTCGTCCTCCGTAAACTCTTCGAGTTGTTGTGTCTGTTGAAACGTTGGAAATGATGCTGATTCGATGAGAGCATCGTCATCATCATCGTTACAGACATCGTCGTCGTCGTCGTCAAGCAAAATGTCGACTCTGGCGACGTTACTGCATGTTTGCCCACTGCAGTGCATGCAAATAACGGAGCAACTGATTCCCGCTTTTCTGCACCCACAGGCGGCCTCACAATTTCCTTTACACTTACAGGAAATGAGCTTTAATAGTTCAGGCGGAGCGGGTTCGGCGGTGCTGGTGATTGGTTCGAGCCCTCGATTGGTCTGTCGCCAACCCCATCCTTGTGGATCCTTGAAAAATCCGAGCCAGGTTTGAACTTGGAGATACGTCCGGAAAATGTGTTGACGCACAGCGCTTTTGGTTGGCGGGAGTAGTGAGAGGTGATTCACTTTATTCGCTGTCATTGATTTTGCGAAGCGATGGAATCGCAAAATATTTATGGACTTCTCGTGCTTATCACCACCATATGCGGGCACTCCGTTATAACGAGTTTACAGCCAACTAGATATCGAAATTTTTGCCCAGAATATCGGAACCCTCGATTTACACTACGCACAGCAGAAACTCAACACGATACGATATACTAACTTGAGCGCGCTCGACGCTGAGCGTGGATTCACCGACTTTGCGGCGCGCTGGAGATCGTAATTTTTGTCCAACATAAAAAAATCCAAGAAGGAAATTGTAGGTCTGAATATGCTCTACAAGTTTGAATTCCACAATTTTTCATATTTATTAAGACCCAAAGAAAAAAAAAGGAAAAAACAAAAATTGTGTCCTAAATTTTTGACTTTATCGATCGATATCTCGATAACGATGCATGATACGCTAAAAATGATTCAAGCGTTATTGTAGAGCACAAAGAAAGCTACAAAAAGTGTCTTACAAAAATTTTCGAATCTCATCGGATAGCCGAGTTATTGCCGAAAAACAAATTTTAAGCGTTTTCCAAGATGGCGGCGAAAGCTCCTAGGAAAGCTTGGTCGACAATCTCAAGTTAAGCTTTTCTAGGTATCCCCTACAACATATTAAAAAATTAGAAGCGCAAATTCATTTTCTTTTATTTGCCTTTTTTTCGGACGAAATGACTGGACTAAAAGCAATTTCGCACAAGTCTTTAAATTCGCTTGGTGGACGCTCGGGGATGGGGGGAGGGGCGAGTCATTTTGTTCAGTGGCGCGACAGCAACGAGAAAATAGCCCACAATTTGTGATTTAACTTGAGGGATCATGCCTATTCGTGCTCGTAGAAGAAATCGATCGTTTTACGTTTCCTTAAGGGGTCTTCTCACTTTGGACGCTAAAATGGCTATTTTGATGATTTTTTATCATAGGTTTATATTGTAGATATTGATATAGAAGTTGTTACACTTAACGCGTTCCCCCCACTTGTAGCGCAAAAAAGGCCTTTTTCATGAATTTTTTTAAAGAAAACTACAAAACTTTTTTAATCGATCAATATACCATCTTAAAGAACACATCTTGAACAACTTTCAGTAATTTTTTTATTGAAAAACATTACATTGTTTAGTGGCAAATAACCGTCAATGAAATAATGTTTTTATATACACGGTTTGCGGTGACCAACATTGCGGCGAAGTGGATCATCTGAAAAAAAAAATGCGGATGGATTTAGTCAAATATAAGTATAAACTAGTCTTTAATCGAAGGATTTAAAAAAATATTCATTTTTCACAAAATGGCGGACGGTCAAAGTTAATGGTTCGATTTTAACGAAAAAAAACGGCCGTTTTTTGGCTATAAAACGGCCATTTTTTTCGAAAAAAAAAATCGAACGATTAAAGACTACATTTTTATGTATTAAATAAGTCGGCAAAATTTCAAGAAGATTGGTTCATTAGTGTTCGAGTAATCTTGGTCACCGACTTCAGAAATGCCATTTTGAGAAAAACGCGTTTAAAGTTTCAATTTCAGTTCTTCAATTCACGGATTCTTCTCTTTTAACGCTCATATCTCAGTCAATTTTGTTCGGTTCGACTTGAAATTTTCAGGACATATTCTCAGATACTTATACTTCAAAAAAATGCAATAAAAAAAATCGATATTTTCAAACTCGCAAGTGGGGGTAACCCCTTAATAAATACACTTTCGAAATACATGGCAAATTTTGTTTGTTTAAGTCACTGTTTATAGACGAAAATGGTAGTTAAAAAAATTTCCTGAAAAAAATGTGGTCTGCGCTGTTGATGAAATCTCAGAGATGGATGATCCGAAACAAAAAAAGCAAACGGTTTTCGATTCAGTGTGGTAATGGCTATAGAGCATATCATACGATTTTTTTATATATGCAAAAATAACAAAATGGCGGTCATTTTCCGAAGAAAAACAAAAAAAAACGTGTTTTTCACCGTTTTTGGCAAAAAATAGTGAATGTCAAAAAAACATTTATCAAAACAGCCTTTTTAACGTCTAAAATGAGAAGACCCTTTAAGCGAAAATAACAAAATGATGGACATTTTTTGAAAAAACAAAAAAAACGTGTATTTTCTCCGTTTTTAGCAACAACTAGTAAATATCAACATTTAAGAAAATCCTTGATATGCGCTATAGCTATAGTTGTAAAGAATATGTGGTTAAATCTTCATAAGAATCGGTTCAGTAGTTTCGAAGATTTTATCAACCAGCCATCGAAAAACGTTAGTTTGAGAAAAACGCGTTTACAGTTTGTTTGGGGTACGTAAATACATAATTAAAAAAAATGTATTTCAAAAGTGTGTGTATTAAGTGTAACAAATTTTATATCAATATCTATAATATAAACCTATCAATGAAATTCACGAAAACAGCCTTTTCAGCGTCTAAAGTAAGAAGATCCCTTAAGAGGGGAGAATACCATTGACGAGGAGAAAGATTGCTGACCTCCATGATTTTTTTTTACGGAACGATTTCGTTACTATTTTTGAGACTTGGGGTATGTTTTATTACTTCCTTTGGCTGTGACACGGTATTTTTCATTTTCGATAAGTCATTCAAAATGGCGGAGATATGGCTAAAAACTATCGACCGATTCTGATGAAATTTGGTATAAATCTTTCTAACCTTATTGTCTAAAGCATGACTTCAAAGGTTTTTTGAAATTAAGAAAGAGAGTTTTTTTGCAGTATGTAGACATTTTTTTCGGAAAATTCAATCTTTTTATTTCAAAACGTACCATTTCAGTGATTTTAGACATTTCTCACTTTTTCTTGGTTCATATTCTGCGACTGAGTATTAAGGCGTTAGGCCATTATGGGATTCTCCAAAAATCAGTTTTTCGTTGTTGTATAAAGGTACCTTAGTACCTATAAAATTATGTCCCAAAAGATTATTAGTGTCAAAAATCTCGAAGTACTCGATTTTCGAAGATTTTTGAAGATTGAAGGTTTCGAAACATTATTTATGTCGTGACTTTCTACTAACTGTAAACGCGTTTATCTCAAAACGACATTTTTCGAGTCGACCGGGCGCATAACTCAAACAAATTTCCACCGATTCACTTGAAATTTTGACTGTATGTTTAGAATTACATTTTCTAAGGCACTACGTAGGATTTTTTATTATTATATTGCATTGTTCCTTTTTTATAAACAATTTTCTGACGATTTTCTCGTGGCATTTCTTACTTTTTGTTTTAGCAATGCGCCGTTTTGACAAAAAAGAATACATCAAAAAGAATCCTACGTACTTCTACAGCTATTCCTATATATGATCGAAAAAACTTTAGAGTCTTATCATAACTCGCAAATTGTAACAGCTGTTGGTCCGGCCATTGACCTTCCAGAAATAAAGGCGACATCGGAAAAATGCTGCACAGTCGCCATTTTGACATGTATCGTGGGGAAAAAATAATTTTTCGTAGTCAATTATACGTGTATAATAAGACCCCTATTTTGGAATTTCGATTTATTTTATGGTTTAGTTAAAAAAATTAAAAAATATGCCCTTTTTGGCCCCTAGATTAAATAGAGTAAGGCCTAAGGCCTTAAAGAAAGAAAAAATCGTCGTTGGTTCTTTTTCGGATTAATCCCACCGTTTCTACGTGTCACCCCGTCTAACAACCTCCGCCTCAACCCGTTTAGAAGATCATGCCATTCCTTTGCCATTTTTTAAATTAATAAAAAAATGTTTAAAGTTTAGTTCAGACGGCATCAAACCCATTTACTAGGATGTCTTCAAAAATCAACGACGACGAAGGTTCCTTGTGGATTCAATCAAAATAGAAAGCAAAAATTCGATCATGGGTGGGCAAGAGATCGAAAAATGATTCCCAGTGGGAAGGGTTAAGTCCAACTCGCTCAAAATGCTTCCGCTCGCACTTTGTACGAAGGATGCAGGGTGCCATTACAAATATACGAGGCCATGGGGGTACACGGTGGGCCAAATGCCCACGAATACGCCACCACAGCAGACTGTCCGCAATACGTCGGCTGATCGCCGCGCGCAAGGCAACACCCGCGAGCCTGGAATCCTTCACCGGCAGCGGCAAATGAGTATTTTAAAAGCTGTTTCGAGCGCGAACGCTATATTATTTATAGGCCTGGAATACACGACTCGGCGTACGTGAGAAAAATTAATTATTTGATGTCAGTGCAAACTTGCAAAAATACAAAAGATAAATTACTTTGTGCAAGTGGAACTTGTAGAAATACAAAAAATAATTTATTTTATCTAACATAACATTAAACTTGCAAAGTTACAAAAAAAATCAATTATTTTATCTGAGTGGAAGCTTGCGAAAATAAAAAAAATATTTATCCGAATGCAAACTTGCAAAAGTGCAACATAAAATATTTTATCTAAGTGCCAGTTTGTAATCATGGGAACAATGAATCATTTTATCTGACAATACAAGCGAAATTGTGGAAATTGAAAAATATATAGTATGTTGTCTAAGTGCAAATTTGCAAATAAAAACTATTTTTTATAAGCGCGAGCTTGTGAGCATGGAAAAAAGAAGTGTTTTTATTAAACAATAAGTGAAAACTTGCAAAAATGCAAAAAAAACTAATTATTCCATGCAAGCGCAAAGGTGCAAAAATAGAAAAATCAATTGTTTTGTCTGAGTGGAAACTTGCGAAAACAAAAATTATTTATCTGAATGCAAACTTGCAAAAGTGCTACAATGAGTTATTTTATCTAAGTGCCAGTTTATAATCATGCGAATAGAGAATCATTTTATCTAACAATACAAGCAAAATTGCAAAAATTAAAAAAATATAGTATCTGTCTGAGTGCAAATTTGCAAAAATGCAAAAAATAAACTTTTTCTTATAAGTGCAGTCTTGTAAACATGAAAAAATAAGTGTTTTTATCTAACAATACGTAAGAATTTGTAGAAATGCAAAAAATAAATCATCTTATGTCAGCGCAAGCTTGCAAAAATGCAACAAAATTAAATCGATTCTGTCGAAGTGAAAATCCAAACAAAATCTCAAAACTTCGCTCCTGTTTTTCTCAAAAAAACTATTTTTGATATCGGTGACCGCGGTTTCTCAAAAATTAGTGCACCGTTCTCGTTCCAATTTTCTAGACCCCTTCTAGATACATAAATGCTATCGTTGATCGATGAATTTTTTAATTTTCCCCAGTGATATTAAATTAATAAAAATCAAGTAATCTTTTTCATCGAAAAACAACATTTTTACATCCGACCACCTCCGTTTGGGCCTAAATTAACATTTTGAAAAACGAAACGGTCAATCATAGGAAGATCAAATAGTACTAAAGGCATTTTCTTCGTTTCTTTATATCGGATGAACCTACTCGGCGAGATCTTTAATAAAAGACATTTTTCTACATCATCAAAAAATCCTGCAACTTATTGCTACAGTATTTTATTCACAATGGCCTTTTATTCAAGCTCTTATTTTGTTCCAGCAATTTCTCCATGTTTATCTACGGTTTTTCGAAATGTTATCTAAACAATTTCATCATATTTTTTTCACAGCGTTTAAAAACATTATTTGCGCAATCTATTCATACTCTTTCATTTACGCAATTCCTCCGTGTTTATTTACGACATCATTAAATATTATTCACACAATTTTTTGCACTTTTATTCACAGCCGTTTTTTTTTACCTCAAACACTTTTTTCACCGTGTCCTCCATTTCAATAAAACATCAAATGAAAATAACAACAAAACGTTAACCATTAAAATACACGGTAAACACCCTCTTCCGGACCTTCAACCAGCCACGCTTCCTTGATCGTCTTTTCCCGCGCGAAAACGACACAACTTAAAAATTGAATATTATCAGACGCGGCGGCGTAGAAAAAAAAATCCGTATCCTCCGAGGTTTATCACCGAAAGGCTCGCCTTTTACCATTGAGAGGATCCCGCTGCGGGCAACGACCGTCATCTCGCCTGCGATCGTTAATGTGCCCTCCGGGACGCGATCGCGTTAACGATGTAAAGGCAATAAACTCGCATTACCCGAATCGTGCGATGTTCCCTCAATTCGATAGTATAAAGATATACACATATACATATATCTACTTCCGGCGAACGAAACCGCAGCTACTTCCGGTACTATAAAAACCTCTTCCTATATATGTATATATATATATATATATATATATATATATATATATATATATATATATAGAGGAAGAAGTTTTTTATATATATTTATTTATTTGGGCGATCGGCGAACATGAAAAAACCGCCACAGTTATCTAAGATCGGGGTATTTGCCACCAACACAACCTACGGTCACCGCATTTGGGGAATTTGCGATGGCATGGTGAGCTTGCGGCGGCGGCGGGGAGGGGGGATGGGCGTGGATATTCGGATCTCTTTCTCTCTCTCTCTCTCTCTCTCTCTCTCTCTCTCTCTCTCTCTCTCTCTCTCTCTCTCTCTGGTAGTTTTATACCCGCGATGAAAACCGATATATGAGAGGTTATGTATACCGAAGGGATATGGACATATATACGAATAGTGGTGGTTTCCGAACGTTTCGTCGACGCGCCACCGGAAGTATCGAGCGGTGCCATTTCAGGATACTAAACAGAATCCAATTTCAAGATCCGCGTTTCGGCAACCTTTGGCCGTGTTGTGCAAACCGATATATATATATATATGTGTGTGTGTGTGTGGTTTGGCGCATGGTACAACACATTTTTTTCGGGGATTGGGAAGGTAATTGGCTAATTTTTTCGCCCTTAGACCCTATGTCCTAAGTGTCACGGTAATTAAGATATGATTTTTTTCATTTCTTTTTCAATTACCCGAAATTTTGCCTTTAAATTGTCATAACTTTTTAATTTGTGATTGTAATGGTACGAAATAACTTTTGTTGTCTTCTGCAATGTTTGGTTATTGTAAATAAATCATTATTTGATACAATTAGTTTCAAGAAAGTGACTCTTGAGCTTCCAGTCTTAAAAATGTGTAAATGTATGCAACATTTCGACTCCTAAATTCATTATACAAAAAAAAGTTATTCTCCTTATTTTGACGACATAATGAATGATTTCTATGACACGTAGCATACCGTGGGAAAGGGTATAAACTAGAGAACTTTTTAAAACAAAGCTGACTTCAAAACAGCTTTTAGTTGCTTTCATAATGAATTTAAGAGTTGACACTTTTCATACATTTCCGTATTTTTAAGACTTTGGAAGCTCATGAGTCATTTTCTTGAAACAAATTGTAGCAAGCAATGATTTCTTTATAATAAGCATACATCACAGAATACAACAGTTATTAACACAAAAGTTATTTCGTGCTACTACAACCACAAACAAATAAGTTATGACGATTTAAAGGCGAAATTTCGGGTAATTAAAAAAACGAACAAAAAAATCATATCTTAATTACCGTGACACTTGGACCATAAGCAGGGTGAAAAAAGTAGAAAATGCACCCCCCCCCAATTCCCCAAAAAATTGAGTCGACCCATGTGCAAAACACCCTGCATATGCATATATGTATATATATATATATTTAAAAAAAAAAAAAATATATATATATATATTAAAAATATCGAGACGATTGAGTGGCTGGAATGAGTATCAATTATGAATCGAGGGTAAGAAGAAGAAGGCGCTTAAACGATACGAGAAACGACGAACGTTCAACGAGGCAAATAATAGGCGCGAGATAAAGATTAATCAGGCCAACGGATGAAGGTGACAAGGTGAAAGTTGCGCCTCCGAGGGATCTCGTATTCCTATATGTACGGCGAGTCGAATCGCGGTTGAGCTCTTCACCACGTTCTCGGTCCTCGGTGTCTCGTAAATCTCGCGCTCGTCTCTTTTCGTATCCTCCAACTCCTGATCCTCCTCCTCTCCCTGTCCTCCTTGTCCTCGTCCTGCCGATCTTCCCACACACGCGCCCACACGGAGATCCCTCTCGGAATACGAGTGGGCCTCAAAGGTCGAAGTACCGAGGCACTGCAGTCTCATCCGCAGCGTATAGAACACACCCGAGAGAGGAGCGAGGGTACATACGCGCAGGCGGCGGCGAGGACTATGTGGAAGCCGCGGCGGCCTCGTGAGATGCGCCACTACTCGACATTATACCTCGTTTCACTACTGGGTCGAGTGCTTTTGTACATCTACACGTGTGTCTCTATCTACCTCCACGCATCACACGAAACATTGATAAGTCCGCGGATCCTTTGGAATGCGGCAAAAAAAAGACGTATCTCAAGCCCTCGCCGTCACTCTCAGTTCAGGGCCTTTGTTTTTTCCATTTCCTCTTTTTTATCGCTGCTCTAATTTCGTTGGTGGCACGGATGCACGGGTTCAGGAGCTCGTTTGATGGTTGAGCAATGCGTTGTGCAGGATCATTGAAAAAAGATAGGAAATTTTAGTTTTAAAGAGGTACGAATCCAAATTTCGAATTTGAAATTTTTATATGATTTTGACGAATGCTTTATGCGCGTATTGCCGAAATTTGAGCTATTTTGACCGTTTAGTTTTTTCGCAATGAGACTGCAAAGTCGAGCCCTTTGAGTTGCCGAAGCAACCGGTTGGAAAACCGGTTGGAAAACTGAAACTCGCGAGAAGCGATTATTTGATCCGCTTAAAAAAATTCACAAAAAATTACCAATTTTCGGGGGCCTAAAGGGATTTCCCTCCTTAAAGTCTGTTTGGGGTTGTTTGGATAGTTGGTTTATTAAAAATGTATTTGAGTTTATTTGGATGTCTATGTGTTTGTTTGGATATGGTTGGGTTTGCTTGGAATCGTTGGCGTTGGCCTGAATATAGTTGGGTCTGTTTGGAGAAGTATCGGTTTGTTTGGAAACGTTGGGTTTGTTCGAAGAAGCGTGGTTTCGTTAGGTAATGTTTGAGGTTGTATGGGTATGTTTGGGGTTGTTTGAATATGTTTGGGTTTGCTTGGAATCGTTTGAGTTCGCTTGGACACCTTTGGGTTTGTTTGGGTATGTTTGGTTTTGCGTGAATATGTTTGGAAAAGTTTGGGGTGGTTGTAGAAGTTTGAGTTTGTTCGGATATGTTTGGCGTTGTATAGGCATGCTTGGATTTACTTCGACATGAGTGGGGGTTGCTTGGATATGTTTGGGGTTGTTTGGCAAAGGTTAAGTTTGTTTGAATATGTTTTGGGTCGTGTGGGTATATGTAGGCTTGCTTGAACATGTTTGGGTTTGTTTGGAGAAGTTTAGGTTTGTTTGTAGAAGTTTCGGTTTCTCTGGATGTGTTTGACGTTGTATATTTAGGTTGACTTGGATATGTTTGAGGTTACTTGGATATGCTTTGGGTTGTTTAGCTAAGTTCAGGTTTGTTAAGATATATTTGGGGTCGTATGGGTTCATTTGAGCTTGCTTGAACATGTTTGGGCTTGTTTGGATATGTTTGGTGTTGGATGTTTGGGTTTATCACGATATAATTGGGGTTGCTCGGATATGTTTGGGGTTATTTGGCTAAGTTTAGGATTGTTTAGATACATTTGGGGTCGTATGGGTATATTTGCGCTTGCTTGAATATGTTTGGGCTTGTTTGGATATGTTTGGGGTTGTTTCGATATGATTGGGGTTGTTTGGCTACGTTTAGATTTGTTTGCATATGTCTGGCGTTGCACGTGTGTATTCGGGCTGACATCGATACGTTTGGGGTTCGCGTGGAATCGTTTAGACTTTTTGAATATGGTTGGGTTCACTGGAATATAGGTAGGTTTGCTTGGAATCGTTTGCGTTTTGCTTGGACATATTTGGGTTTGTTTAGGTTAACTGCGATTGGCTAGGTCTGAGTTTGTTTGGATATGTTTGAGCTCGTTTGCGTTCGTTCCAAATTTGCGCAAACTTTTCATTTCACGACGTTAGGCCCCCTATTCCATAGATCATCTTATACTTTTCAAAATCACGTAAGAGCGAAAGGTAAGCCCCTGACAACCGATCTACGCCTGACCGTTGAACTTCGACGAAAAAAAAAATATCCCCATATGCGGGAAGTCTGACCTTTCGGAGCCCAATGGAATAGCATCGCGAAAGCACGGATGTACGAAGGAAAATTTAGGAAAAGAAAAACATTTTCTTCTCACAAATCTATTCACTTGATCATAACAGATCAACGGAAAAGTCCCACGGATGGACGAGTATCGACGGTGTTTCGTGAAGTTGCCGATCGCACATTACCACCGAGATAGTGTATAATCCGGAGTGAGCTTACGGACAAGCTTGTTACGCCGTCTCATCTGGCGGCCCCACATCCATACGATTGATACACTAGATATTGTCAGTGAATTCTCGCTTGTCCAAGTTCTCCTCATTTGAATCCATCGAATCGCGAATGGAATTTATTGGGAAATGGACGAGCATCATCGGGCGCATCGACGATTTTACCTATCGCCGCCATACATCCATATACAGGGTGACAATTATCATGTGGCCATGTGATTTTTGAGGGTCTGGAGCGGAGATCTTGCGGCCGGGAAAATTATGATATTTAACAGTTTTTCAAGCTCGGTTTGAAAAAAATTAGCGTTGTTTAGTGTTTGCCTGAAAAAAATCGAGCTTTGTGGAAAAAAATCAAAATTTCATTTTAGGTACAACAGAATGAAAATAATTAAATTCTAAATACGAAAAAATTGCGAGAAACTTTTTTAGCAGAATTAAATTCCATTTAGATACCGAAATGTATCTTTGATAATTTTTTTCTCGCGAATACTATTTATCACAAAAATAGGCTGATTTTTTTAACAAGGACTTGAAGAACGCCCATTAAAAATCATATTTTCCGCAGCCGAGAAATCTCTGTGCACGACCCTCAATAAACACATGGCCATCTAATAATCGTCACCGTGTATATGCCTATGAATATATATATATGAGGTATTCCAAGTGTTTTCGAACGGCCGACAAGCCTGACCTTCTTCAATCTTTTTGAAAGTTGGTGATGTTTTTGTATCGTATATTTCGAGTACGTGGCATTTTCAGATTTTTATCGGCTCGCTAACTCGGCTAACTCGGAGATAAGATTTGACACGTGATGAAATTTCAAATGATCGTATCGTAGTGATTTTTCCGTCGTGCGAAAAAGTGTCCTCTACAAAAAAGATGCGTTTTTCTATGAACTATTTTGAACAAAAAATTCAAAATTTTCCAAGTATTACAGCACCAAACAAAAAGAAAAATCTATAATTTTTTAATTTTTTAACCCCAATGACTAGGTTGATCCTGCTGAAATTTACGCTGCATTTTCGTTTATCAGTGTAAAACAACATGGGTAAGTTTCATTCTGGGCTGAGCTTACGTTCAATTAATATCGTCGTCTCAAATTTAATAGGAAATTGTTTTTGTTGAATAACTCGGCGATTTACAATTTTTAAGTAAAAATGGTAATTACTAAACTTGTAGGAAATCGAGTGCTTTACAACTTTGGTAATTACAGTTTTGTCTCTACATCGATCTTTTTCGAATTAAACCTGAAAGCAGCGATTATCATTATCGCTCATTATCTCACCATTATCTCGTTCATTTTTTACTTCAGGGCATAAACGAACGAACACACGTGTAGAGAATGAAATTCTCGACAGTTTGGTCTCTACCATTCTTTCTCTAGAATGAATATTCAAGGTCGTACGCCAACGGTAAAAAAACGAGAAGCGTGAAGATATTATTCCGCGAACCATTCGCTCTTTTCTTTTACCGTTGGCGTACGAACTTAAATATTAATTCTAGGAAAAAGAAGGTAGGTACAAAAATTGTCCACAATTTCATTCTCTAAAAGTTTGTTCATGTCCGTTTATGCCCTAAAGTTGAAAATAAACGAGATAATGCAATAGCCGCTTTGTCAGGTTTAATTCGAAAAATATCGATGGTAGAGAAAAAACTGTAATGACCAAAGTTGTAAAGCACTCAATTTCTTTCAAGTTTAGTCGTTACCATTTTTACTTGAAAATTGTAAATCGCTGAGTTATTCAACAAAAACAATTTCCCATTAAATTTAAGATGACGGTATTAACTGAGCGCAAGTCCAGCCCAGAATGAAACTTACCCATGTTGTTTTACACTAATAAACGAAAATCCAGTGTAAACTTCAGCAGGATCAACCTAGTCATTGGGGTTAAAAAATTAAAAAATGAAAGATTTTCTTTTCGTTTAGTGTTGTAGTACTTGGAAAATTTTGAATTTTTTTTCAAACTAGTTCATAGGAAAACGCATCTTTTTTGTAGAGGACATTTTTTCGTACGACGAGAAGATCACTACGATACGATCATTTGAAATGTTATCACGTGTCAAATCTTATCTCCGAGTTAGCCGAGTTCGCGAGTCGATGAAAATCTATAAAAATGCCACGTACTCAAAATATATTATAAAAAAATATCACCAACTTTGAAAAAGATCGAAGAAGGTCAGGCTTTTAGGCTGTTCGAAAACACTTGGAATACCTCATATATATGATCGAATGGACACACGAAAAATTCGAATGCTCAAAAATCGCATACACGAGGCAACTATCAGACGACGATTATAAGCGTTCACGTGCGTACAGTATGCCATTCCTCCGCGTGCATAATACCTCCCGCAGGTCGTAGAGTTTTCATCTGTCTAGTTTGATTTTCGTCATATATCCGCGTTTTTACTCGGCCGGATGCGATCACAGGTCCTATCACGTGTTGGCCATAGCGATACGCGATACAAATAATCGGAGCGTATAAATACATATGCGTATATAAATACGTCGAAGATGTAGGTACGATACGCGAGCCATGATACATTGGCTTCGTAGGACACACCCGACAAGATCGGACCCCAAGCGAATTTTCATTGGTCACTTCCGTATACATCAGACACTTATTATTATTTGTTATTTTTAATCATTTATTATATTATATTCAGTTTATTATAACTATTTTCTATTATGTTATATTTATTCTTATTACTATTTATTACATTAAATTTAATATATTCTTATTATTATCAGATAGTCTTTGAGGATTCGGCTTCGATCCGGCCAGTGAAGGTTATTCCAAAGTCAACAGTGGAATTAGAGGATGTTTACGTTTTGGCTCTCTGGTTCAGGTCCTCTTCAGAAATTTTATTTTTCTGTATACAATATGATACACATTTTTCCATAATAATGTTTGACAAAGGTATGAATACGAGCGTTTTTGGTCATAATTCAGTTTAAGTCATTTAGTATAATAATTCTGTTTGTTCCGTTTGGGTTACAATTATGTTAATGTAGTGTGAATAATTTAGTCTATTGCGTTATTTATTATTTATGTTTTTGGTGAGTTCGCATTTGAAATATATGATGTGTAATATGAAGGGTTATTCAATTATGGAATAATAAAGAGATGAAATGTAAGTAACGACAAACCTCGATGTCGTTGGTATTTCAAATTTGTGCTGATATTAGGAAGGATGTTTCGAAGACCATTATTTATGGGTGTAAATAATGGTGGGTGAGAGAATACTCAATCAATAGAGATCTTATCGTTTATCGGCGATTTTTCATGTCTGTAACGGATTAAAAAAGAAAAAGGAAAAAAGAAATTGTGTTTTTTTTGTGGGTCTAAAGACTATGATAGTTACCTATTGAGCTAGTTTTTTTAAATTTTTAATTAAATAAAAAAAAAATTTTAATTTAAAAAAATAATAAAAATTTTTTTTTAATTTTAAAAAATATTTAAAAAAATATTAAAAAAATAAATAAAAAAAAATATATAAAAATAATTTAAAAAACTAGCTCAATAGGTAACTATGATAGTCTTTAGACCCACAAAAAAACACAATTTATTTTTTCCTTTTTCTTTTTTAATCCGTTACAGACATGAAAAATCGCCGATAAACGATAAGATCTCTATTGATTGAGTATTCTCTCACCCACCATTATTTACACCCATAAATAATGGTCTTCGAAACATCCTTCCTAATATCAGCACAAATTTGAAATACCAACGACATCGAGGTTTGTCGTTACTTACATTTCATCTCTTTATTATTCCATAATTGAATAACCCTTCATATTACACATCATATATTTCAAATGCGAACTCACCAAAAACATAAATAATAAATAACGCAATAGACTAAATTATTCACACTACATTAACATAATTATAACCCAAACGGAACAAACAGAATTATTATACTAAATGAGTTAAACTGAATTATGACCAAAAACGCTCGTATTCATACCTTTGTCAAACATTATTATGGAAAAATGTGTATCATATTGTATACAGAAAAATAAAATTTCTGAAGAGGACCCGAACGAGAGGGCCGAAACGTAAACATCATCTAATTCCACTGTTGACTTTGGAATAACCTTCACTGGCCGGATCGAAGCCGAATCCTCAGACTATCTTGTCATCCACACGGCCGCACACATCTCTGGGTCATCTTATTATTATCTATTATATTATATTCAATTTATTGTTGTTATTATTATTAATTATATTTATCTTATTGTTATTATTATACGTTATTGAATGATTATGTAATATACGCACCCGAAAAGTTTATCCCTCTTTGCGCATGTTTCCGAGCGAGCAATAATCCCCCCCAAGAGATTTGAAAATGAAATCCAAAACTTTCGAGAAACGTTCACTTGTCACAACCAGCGCAAAAAGGGACTTGAATTCAATTTAAAAAAAATCGAATCAACATTTTCTTCCCGTAACCTTACGTTATCGCAGCCGCTCAAATAAACGCACGAAACTGCGCGCGCGAACATTGATATGAACGAGGGGATGTAATTTCGAGCCGCGAGAGAAACGTCATTCACGTTTCGCAAATAATGTTCGTGTACTATACGCGCGGCCATCGAGGAGGAAAAAACACCCACATGTACATATATGGACAATGAGTAGTAGATTCAGACATCGTTGTCGTCCCCGTCCTCGTCCTCGTCCTCGTCCTCGTTGCCGTCGTCGTCGTCGTCGTCGTCACCGAGCGTCGAGGGACGAGAACATCATGTACGTTTTCACCCATTCACGGTGTAATAGTGGCGTTGTGGGTCGTGGGTGGAGGTGCGAAGAGTCCCGCGAGGACCGCTGGCGCACTCCAATTAAGGCTAATGATTTTACGCTGTGTTCTTGCCTCCAATTGTCAACTCTTGTCCCTGCTTTCTCCTTACATATACATATATATGTGTATAGATGAATATATATATATATATATATATATATATATATATATATATCAGGGTGGTTAAAAAGATTGATTTTCTTCTCAACGGAAAATTAAAGTATGTTAAGAAAAAGGGAGTGTTGCAAAACTTGAGGGTTCTAAACAATTTTTTAGTTAGTGCTCAAACGCCTTTTTCATATTTTTTTTTTCATGATTATCGGAGTATTAATTTTTTTTCATGTCGATGCAGAAAATGTTAGTACGTGATCCAATGTAAGCCTTGATTCAATTTTTTCTGTTACAATACATAATTTTAAAAATATTATTAATTATTATATTATATTATATATTATATTACATTATATATATATATATATATATATATATATATATATATATATATATATATATATATATATATCTATATATATATATATATATATATATATATATATATATATATATATATATTATATAATAGTTATTAAATATAATATATTATTAATTATTTAAATATTGTTTTTACCATACACAATTTGTATTTGCAGATTAAGAATCAATATATGTAGTTCGGTTGTGAAAATGATATCAACCAGTTGATGAAAAAGAACACGGTGTATACATCACTGAATGTCTAACAGGTATGTGTGTTTTTTTTTGGAGTAATATGTTGTCTTGGAGTAAGAAAACAAATTAAGAAAAAAGATTGACGAAAAATCGAAGAAAAAAATTAAAAGTCGTTTGAGAATTACCTAAAAAAATGTTTAGACCTCTCAAATTTTGTATGAATTACTTTTTCATACCGTAGTAACATTTTCCGTTGAGTACCGCGAATTTTTTTCTTTTTTGAACCACTCTAATATTATAGGAGGGATACGTGCACCTATCTTTTCACCTCTATCTTGATGTTGCCGAGGGTAGGTTTGCTCTGGCTGTGTATGTATAAAGTACGCAGGACATGCAAGTAATACGAAATTCTGTACTCTCAAAGAATTCTTGTACTGTTCTATGCCGTTGGCATGCGTGTGTGTGTGTGTACACGAAACCCACTTAAATTCCTACCCAATTCAGCTAATTATACAACTTCACGGTTCCGGAAGTTTTCCACCAGTATTTGTTGAGTATTTGTCGAGGGCGGCCAACTGTTAAGGCGGGACACCAGTGTGATGAGGCAAAAAAATCGATTTTTTGCCGTTGCATTTTGTCAAAGTATACATAGTAAATGTCCCAATTATTGAACAGGTCCCAATTATTGAACACTATCTTGTATTTTTATTATTTCTCATTTACCTGCATGCATTTACTTATTTATAAAAATTTCATTACATATATGGAACTTTTAGCTATCGAAATGTTACCTTACTTGTGCAAAAAAAGCTTTAATTAATGGAGGAAAAAATTATTTAATCAGCAACGGTGACCCGATTTGACGTCTCGTGGTAACTGTTTATCGTGTTTGTTAAGACGCGCCGCTTCATGCGTAAGGGCATAAAAAATTCAAAAACTGTCGCATCTCAAAAAGTAAAGGCGTTTCAGGTTCCTCAGAAAATTTCTTACAAATAACAATTTAAAAAAATGTTTTAAATTAATTATTCGTTAAAAAATACGATGCTCGATCATTGGGACATAGAAAATGCAGTGTGTCCCAATTATTGAACACTCGAATTCTCCAAGATGGTGTCATTAAACCCATCAAAACATCGAGACAGTTAACGTGTGACAGATCGTGTGAATCGGATTTATTTAAACAAAGACTGTAAGTTCCTGAATAAACTTACCTTCATTCTTTTAATAATAACTCTAAGATCGTCAAATGTATTTTTTATTTGTATTTTCGTGCAATAAACATAAAAAGAAAAGTGAAAAGAGAATATAACCTAAATGTAAACTAAAAATACGAATCTAATGTTCAATATTTTTTGCTCTCCGATATTTCAGGGACAAAATTTTCTCTATAAAACGCCATAAACATGGCGACAAAAAGACGTCGCTCTGCATATAGTGCGGAAGTTGTAAAAACCGCACTATATGCAGAGCGGTAAATAAAAAGAAAATCAAGTTGGAGTCGAATAACAAGAAAGCTGCGTCAACATCGAACAAAAACGGAACATAAAAACGAGGAAGCTGAAAAAAAAAAGTTCGAGTTGAAAAGCAAAATGAATGAAAAACCTGTCAAAAGGGACTAAATATATATTTTTGTATTTTTACATGATTAATAAAAGATTATTTAAGTGTTTGATTTTGCTTTTATTTCTTAACATTGTACCCAAAATAATATTTTCATAACGGAAAAAGAATTCTCGAGAGTGTTCAATAACTGGGACATGCCTGTTCAATATTAGGGACATAGGCAGTTCCAGTGTTCAATAATTGGGACTTTTGCATGCTTCACATTGTTATTCTTTTTTTCATTTGAAATCATTTAAAAATAATTTAAAGGGTGATTTTTCGAAAGCAAAAATATCAAAGTATCATTTGAACATGAAAGCGATGGTTTTTTTCTTTATTTTATATTTTTTCTCACCGAATTCAATCCCCCAGATCCTTACCTTATTGAACATACAATATTTGAACAAATTTTTAAGTTGAAATATTGGAAATTAGGCATGCTACAGAAGATTTTGTGAATGCAGGTAGTGCAACGATTTACGTATATTAAAGCCGTCAATCGCGTTTTTCTCGAAAGGACTTTTTTCGACCTGGCCGGAATCATAACTCTAGCTGTAGCTGTCCGATTTTCAATATACAGAAACCAACATTTCCGTTAGTGGAGCAACTGTCGTTGTGGGTAGTCGTTTTTTAAATTTACATTTTCTTAAGCCCCCAAATATAAGTGAAAATATTGTCAAAATTACTCTTTTTTTAATCCGCTATTTAGGGATTTTATGTATAGGATATGAAACTTTTTGTCTTTATTTTTCATGCCTACCATTCTCGAGTTATCGATCCGGCCGGTGGACGATATTTTTTATGCAGAGGCTCTATTATACCGCAATAACGTTATTCATTTTCAATTTTGTTTTAAATAAGAATGTACACGACATAATATCAATGTATGCTCAACAACATATTTTTTTTTCCAAATCCCAAATAAATAATCGAGTAGACAAAAAAATCGTGATAAACGACCTTTTTCGGCCTGTTACAGTGGTGTCCTACCTTAAGGGTTAACACCATTCTAGGATTTTGGAAAAGTCGTTTTTTTGGCTTAAAAATACTTTGGGGCCATAAAAACAATATGCAATTGGTCCTGTAGCGATTTTTTTCTTTTAAAGGTGCGATTATCGATTTTGCCGCAGCGCTTCGGAGCGGTTTTTTTCAAACAATTTACAGCGTATTTTTTTGGGCAAAAATCGACTTATTTCTATCAGAGGGCGCCATTTTTTCAAAATTTGATTTAAAAAATCCGCCCGCAGCCCCATACCTAATAATATGTAATTTATATATTTTTTTGGTTTTTGTTCCAGGTCTTATACTTTACGAGAAAAACGTCCCCCCGTGAAACTATTTGTTAAAAAACACGTTTTTCGTATGAAAATTATACTAACATTTTTTTAATACTTCAATATGTGTCAAATAATCCCTCTAAAAGAAATCCTATTCGTTTTTTCATACTCCCAAAATAAATTGTCAAAGTTAGGCCTCATTTTCTGCCGCTACAGTGGTGTTATGCCTTGAATTACTGTGTCCTCAAGCCGAAAGCATGCGAGCAGTAGAGCGCTCGATGATGGCGGGTACATGCACGAACAGTCGTCAAATATGCGATGGGAATTATGCAATTTTTTTCTTCAAATCTTGAACTAGATCTATGTTTGATTGGTGAGGAAATATATTGGTATAGATGGTTTTGTTTTATTTTGGGTTTATTCATCGTATGCCTTTTATACCCTTTAGGGGTGTCGTGCGGTTGACTTATTGCGAGACACTTGTCACTTTGAGCTGTCTAGGTCTTGAGAGAATGCGGAGCAGCCTACGGCCACTCGGGCACCAGGTGCACTATCGCGTTCGCACGAGGGCACATGGATTCGGGCTGACCACATTCATTATTGGGGAAAGCCGACCAATTATTTATTCGATAAATGGAATAATAGGTTGTTCTAAGAATGATTTTATTCCGTCGAACTGACGCGTGTACTACATAAGCTTGGGGCTTAAGGTGTTATCCGCAGTTAGAAATTTCAAAAAATCGTTTTTTTTATTGCATTTTCGTGGTGTACAAATATGTGAGTATATTCCCTGAAAATTTCAAATCGATTCAGCGAATATGCTCGGGAATACACACATATTTGTAAGGACGCTCGGAGTGCTAGAAAGTAAGCAAAGTAAGCGACTGCTGAAACTTCAAACGTGTTTTTCTCAAAACGGTGTTTTCGAAGTCGGTGAGCACGATTTCTCAAAAACGGCTCAATCGATCGGTCTGCTATTTTAACACAAACTTGTCAGATATATTCTTCAAGTATTGATCGAAGGAATAAGATTTCCGATAATTATTTCGTCTTTTTTTCAACGATTTAACGAAAAAAATTTGGTCGAAAATCGAAATTGTTTCTTGCCGGAGCCGCCATTTTGTCAAAAATTAAAATTTCGACTATTGCTTCGATAAATACCTGGATTCATCTATCCCCTAAAAGAATCTTTTTGGTTTTCTTCATTTTAGATAATCCAAACCGGAGATACTTTGCTCACCACCGGACACTTTTTTTTCGGGGACCTCCAGGAGACTTCATGAAGGAGCAATCTTAATGAATATTTTTGAAAATAAAAAATTCTTATCCAAAGCTAAAAGATGCCACTACACTGCCTAATACTTTTGGTTTTGCCCAAATGAAATCCTTTTCCAGAAAAAAATCGTGAAAAAACGACTTTTTTGGCCTTGCAACTGCGTATAAAGCCTTTTAAAAAAACGGCGATTTTCAATATTATTTCACAATAGGAGTATTGGGATGATGAAGTTGGCATCTTTCACACAATCGATGCATCGTCTTGCCAAGTTTGATTTTTTTTAGTGAAAAATATTGGTAAACGATGAAGTTGTTATTATTCAAACCGTGGACCACCGTTGTTACATGGCCAATCAGCGTAGGTAGGAGGTGGAGTGAAAAATTATAAAAAGAACTTTTAGTACAATAAGAAAACTTTTGTATTATTGGATACCTTTTCGAAATCATTGTGTTTAAATTACAAGTTCTAGAAAAAAACTTCGATTTTCGACTGAAAACAACTTTGATGATCTGTCTTTAAAAAATGGATAAAGATACCGAAAAATCTTCTGGTCATACGCAAGAAAGTATTACGAAGTATGCTCCGTTCGAATTTGAAGCGAATCGGATGAATAGATTTTTCGACACGACTCACACCGTATCACAAAGCATATTTTCGAGAAAAATGCAAACGAAAAAAGGGTAAATTGCAGGGGACGGTTCGCCGTAGCGCAGTGGGCGATCTGACCCTTTCCAAATTCGATCCGTAACTCGATCAATATTTTTACTCTTACCAAATATCTGTAGCAAATTAAAGTTAAGACCCTAGGCTATAATTCCACAACAACAAAAAATCGTATTTCTAAAATTTCAACTCTATACAGCCCCCTTAACGAATAACCAAATACTCGATTATCCTCAACATTTCATCGGCCACCTTTGCATTTCCAATTTGCTCGATCCAAGTTATGTTTATGATGTTGAAGTGTGCATCGTTGGAATGCACCAAAAACAAATTCGTCGCGATCGCGCGAATTTTTCATCGACCTATTTGAACTACGAAAATTGCTCAAACCTTTCTCCATATCCTTGTTAGAGATTAAGGGGTTAGGCCACAGTAACGGGTATAAAATCATGTGCGAATTTAACAATTTTTTTTGTATGAAAAAGTGATTCACTTATAAAATTAATTACCCATCTATTTAGTACGAATATCAAGCCGTTAGAATTTTTTTTAATGTACAAAATGGCCGACTACTATTATTTTCTTTTATCTTTTTTTCCAATTGGCGTGATAAATAACTTCAACAATTTTCACTCGATTTACTTCAAATTTAAAAGTTATCCTAATTGCATTTTGCAGAGAAGTACGTACGGAACTTCTGATTAATCGAAAACTTTTCATTTTATGAGCAGTTTTATACGAAATTTTTCACTGGAAATTCATTTCTTAAGGATGTTGAGTCCCAAATCGCAAATGATAATAACGCTCTGAAAATTTGGTACGCTTTTGTATGAAGTATTTCAGAGGTCGTGTAAAAATTTCACGACAATTACGAAGCTCGCCATTGAACAATTAACGTTCACAAAATAAATGTTGTCTTATGGAAACTGATGTAACTTTGCAATAAGTTTTTTTTTTGACCTCTCAATTTTGTAATATCTACAATATACTGAAAGCAACGGAAACAAAACGAAGTTTATTGATACATTTTTTTAAATTTCTTTTAAAAATTGTTCTTAACAAAATGTTAATTTTTTAATAACGAGCTTCCTAATCGTCGTGAATTTTTAACACGACCTCTCAAATCATACAAAAACATACCAAATTTTCAGAATTTTCTTATCATTTTTTATTTCAACCCTTAAGGAGGTTGAAGTAATGATGATAGAATTCTGAAAATTTGGTATGTTTTTACATGAAGTATTCAGGAGGTCGTGTAAAAATTTAATGACGATTAAGGATGTTGAGTCCCAAATCGCAAATGATGATAAAATTCTGAAAATTTGGTATGTTTTTGTATGAAGTATTTCAGTGGTCGTGTAAACATTTCACGACAATTAGGAAGCTCGTCATTAAACAATTAACATTCACAAATTAAATGTTGTTTTATGGAAACTGATGTAACTTTGCAAAAAGTTTTTTTTTGACCTCTCAATTGTATAATATCTACAATATACTGAAAGCAACGGAAACAAAACGAAGTTTATTGATAAATTTTTTTTTATTTATTTTAAAAATTGTTCTTAACAAAATGTTAATTTTTTAATAACGAGCTTCCTAATCGTCGTGAAACTTTAACACGACCTCTTAAATACTTCATACAAAAACATACCAAATTTTCCGGATTTTATGATCCTTTTTTATTTCAACCCTTAAGGAGGTTGAAGTAATGATAATAGAATTCTGAAAATTTGGTATGTTTTTACATGAATTATTAAGGGGGTCGTGTAAAAATTTCATGACGATTAAGAAGCAATTTATTGAACAATTAACATTAACATGTTTCATAGGGCCTCAACATCCTCAAGAAGCTATTTATTGAACAATTAACATTAACATGTTTCATAGGGACGCAACATCCTTCAGTTCAAATACCTCCAACTTTTGAATAAAACAATATTTTTAAAATTTCTCACGTACTTCTCTAGGTATTCTAATGTACATTGACGAGAATTTTTGTTTTTTGTTCTGTCAAAAATTGCAGATGCTAAATGTCACGCCGCGGAGCGCCTGAAAGAAAGATAACAAAAGAAAATATTAGTAGTCGGCCATTTTGTACATCGAAAAAAATATATATTTCCCAACAGCTTGATAAACATACTAAATAGATGTGTAATTAATTTTATGAGTGAATCACTTTTTCATACGAAAAAGAATTGTTAAATTCGCACATGATTTTATACCCGTCACTGTGGCCTTACCCCTTAACGACATCAATGTGTAAGAAAAAACGCTTCGGACAATAACCAAAATATAGAAATAGAAAATGAAAAAAACAAATCGTTGTTTTCCAACGAAGTAAACTTCAACGTCGCGTGACTTTTCCACTCCGTGTGCCCCGCGCGAATCGCTTTCTCCCGAAGCTTTTCGAAGAAGCTCACAGAAAAAGAAGAATCAACCGGAAGATCTCCCCTCTTGAATCTTTTTATCTCCGGAGCTACTCGGGACCGTATGATACTCTCGCCGAGAGTTAAAGTCGTTGCACAGCCAAGGTGGGAGCCCCCACCGTCCTTGGGGGTGGGCATGGGGGTGGGGTGCCCCCCCCGGGGCTGGGGGCAAAAGCGATTAGCGCCTCCTTCTTGCGCGTATACAGTTTCTCCAGCACGTTCTTCGGCCCGCAAGAAAGTCCCTTGTCCGAGTCCACTGTCCGGATTTATGTAGCCGAGACCCGTGCGATCGCACGGTACAACGTTCCCAGTGGGGCCAGGGGCAGCGGGTGCGGTTGAAAGAACATGGCAAGATTCGGGGGTTACGAGAATAGAGCCATATACCGCGCGGCATGTGAGAACGCGGGCCGTCCCAGTTAACGAACGAACCCAGCAGGGGCAGTGCCCGGATTTCTGGGCAAAGAACGGTTCTTGATCGCGTTAGCGGACAACTTTGTTCCCCGCAACCACCCAATGCCCGCGCGCACTCGTATCCTTTTCATTTATAATTCCCGCGTGCTTCAGGATCTCTGACCCTCCCACCGGACCCCTCCCCCTCCCCCAGCCTCACGCTCCAGGCGTGTTTTCCTTAATTACGACGTTCGTGTTGGCACGTACGGTCCCTGCCTGCCCTGGGCTGTGTGTTTATTCGGACACGCGTCTCTACAAAGAATGGCAAGGGGGGGGGGGCGGAAATCTTGGCCGGTGTGGGGGAGAACGAGTGGAGAACTGTTCCACGGAGTTCCGTGTCGGATATTTCGTCGACTGTACACCCTTGGCCAACAATATCGTGCATGATAGTGGCAGAAAAAATAAGAGCGCGAGGAAGGGGGAGGGGGGGTGAACATCGTTGACGACCTTGAGGATTTTCAGTAATTTGGTAAATATTTGGAAGTGGGGCTTCTGCTAGAATCAGGCTAATTTTCGTTTGGGTTTGTTTGGGGTTGTTTAAAGTTGTTTGGGGTCGTTTGGGGTTGTTTGAACCCTTGAAGAAAATTAGCCTGATTGTAGCAGGAGCCCCACTTCCAAATATGAAGTGTAATTTTTATTGCTTCATGGGTATACTTTTTATTTTTAATTTAATTTCGAGTTTTCTTTCGAGCTCAATTCCAAAATTTAGTTTTTTATTTTTATTTATGATTCGTATGTTCAATTTTCATTTCCATCTTTATTATCTATTGATTTCCAAACTGTCCTTGCAGACTTTCACGATTCTATCTTTCTCATTTTCCACTTCACCATGTCCGGTTCTTCGGAAACATGCTAGAGTGGACTTTTGTAAGGCACTACGGTACCGCATTTGCACAAGGGCACAGGGAAATTGAGGAAAAGTTTGCTCGGTAAAACTGCTGTCCCGCTCGCTAATCAGGGCGCAAGTTAGTGCGCGGCGGTCACCCATCCTAGTATCGGGCAACGTTGCTTATTGACACGGGAGAACGCCGGAGCCGCATACCACTGGAGAAACCGAGGCCAATCTGGAGAAATTCGGCAATGTGTGAGAAGATTTGGAGGAATTATTTTATTATAGACGAAAAATCGGTGTGCTTGATACTTTTAGCAGTAGCTCTACATACGATGCCCACGATGGAGCTGCCAATAGCATCATGCGAAAGCACGATCACCCTCATCACTCTCTCTCTCTGTCTCTATCCTGACGGAATTGCTCCACGAAGAAGATCTTCGCGACAGGATTCATCCGCGTAGTCTCGGACCAAATCGCAAAACGCACATTTTTGGGATTTTTTAAAAGCGAATCGTGACGATACATTTCTACAAAAATGAGGTATTTGAAAAAATATGATCTGAAAAACACTCTGTAATTTTTTTGTGTAAAAATATTTAATTATAATCGATTTACCACCGATGTCCGGGAAGCACCTCTCGACATTTTTTTTGCATTGAGCAATGCCCTTCCGAGCCAAGTTATCTAATATAAAGAAAAAATAAACAGGTTTCGATTAATATATTAGTTTATCCCATGATCAATCGGCGAAATTTCTGAAAAATCGAATTAAAAAAATAGCACGTTTTCAAAATGATTCTTCATTTTTGCAAAAAAGTGGGCATTTTTAGTTCGCCGAATGTAAAGCATACATCGGAAAAAAAACCTTCGATTACATACTATATATATACATCTAGAGAAAGCCCTGAAAATTCCGGAAACATCAATGCAGTAGTTGTGGCGATATTTTTCTCAACGACTTTGAAAACGTATTTTTGAGAAAGAAACGTTTAAGGGGAGGTACCTGAGTAAACGGCGGCGAAAACAGGTAAACTTCGGGAATTTTTATCCCAAAAATTAATGTTTCGATTGGATCCGGTTGTTTTATATTGGAAAATATGTACATTGAGGTATGTTTAGGAATTTTTTAAAATAAATTCGTTAACTGGAAGCGATTCAAACGCGATTATCTCGAAAGATAGTTTTCAAAGTCGGTGCCGGATGTATCGCGAAAACGGATTGTCCGATTTTGTCCAAATTTGGATACAATATTCTTCGATACTTTTTCTCGTTGGTCACGTAGGATTTTTTTTTAATTTTCATTTTTGACGGAATTGCGACCGTTTTAATTTAACATTCGTTTTTCGTTCGCAATTTCCGACGATTTTGGTTGCATAAAAAAGCAATGGTTCAATCAAATAAAAAAACCCCCACGTGGCGAACGAGAAAAACTATCGAAGAATATTGTACCCAAATTTGGACAAAATCGGACAAACCGTTTTCGAGATACACCTGGCACCGACTTTGAAAACCATGTTTCGAGATAATCGCCTTTGAATCGCTTCCAATCAACGAATTTATTTTTAAAAAATTCTTAATCGTACCTCTATGTATATATTTTCCAATAAAAAAAACCGGATGCAATCGAAACATTAGTTTTGGAGAAAAAAATTCCCGAAGTTTACCTATTTTTCTCGCCGTTTACTCAGGTACCTCCCCTTAAAGCTTCGAACGCCGCTTTGAGCGTTCAGAGGGGCGTGAACATAACAGCCTATAAGTCTATCAATTTTGATCCGATCACCTTGAAATTTTCAGGGAACATTCTTCAAAAAGATGATATACCATCAAAATATATCGGTTTTGAAGGAAAAGTGATTTTTGGACATTTGCAACTAGGCATAAACCTTTAATTTCAACGTGCCTGGCAAGTCCACTCCAGAGCAGGGGGTCTGAAGCTTGCGGTGAACCCCCGCATACCGAAGCCAAGATATCGATCGCTCAAAGTCAGAAGGACCAACCCCCCCCCCCCCCCCCCCCCCGTTCATTCACGGGGTCTCCGCGCGTACAAACCACTTTCGAACTTCCAACGTGTGTGAACGATACATCGTTGGGCAAACCCCTCGGCTTCGCGCCGAACAAATATGTACTCAAATATATCCGGGCTGAAGGGTGAGTTTCGGCGGTGCCTGGCACACGCAAGGCGAACCCTCGGCTTCCCAAATGTTTGTCATAACACTCTCAAAATTCAGGTATACTTTTGAAATACCTTCGGACCGCTTCAGCCCGAGATTGGAACGAGTGCACTTTGGAGTCTTTTACGCCAAGTCCGGGCATTCGGCAAACCGGAACTTGCGCAAGGCCATTTAGTGATATTCGGTCTGTTTGTTTGCTCTTCATTCACTGATAGGTGGCGGAATTTCATGTCATTTTCAGGCACGTTCTGTACAAATTCTACAGACGTCGCATTTCTGCAGTTGTGCACAGGTAACTACGCGTGGAGTCCTGCAGCGACTAAGGGTAGGATGTGTCTAAGTATATGCATTGATAACATTTAGCTATCAGCACATCAGGCTGTATTGAGGAGGGCCCTTAAATTTTTCAAAACAAACCGAATTGAATTAATTTTAAAAAGTTAAGAAATCGAATTGAATAAAATGCTTACTTACTTTTAAAACAAATCGAATTGAATAAATGTCGCACGTTTTTTCAAACCAATCGACAGTGATCAATTTTTAATTTATTTTTTCAAAATGTAACGAAGTAGATACATTTTTACTTCCTTTCAACGAATTGAATTGAATGAGTTTTTTTCCAGCGGATCAAATTGAAGAAGTTGAAAAAAGTTAGACGTAGCTGGAAACGAATTTTTATTCTTAAACTTTTCTATACGAATGAAGATAAATAAACGTATTGAACTTTTTTTAACGGATTCAATTCACTTAATGTATTATATATTTGCTATAACGAATCGAACAAAATAAATTTCGTCTCAGTTCAATTTTTATTGAATCGAATTAAACTCCATGAATTTTTTTAACGAAACGAAGACGTATTTTGTTCCTCAAATTGTTCATACGCATCGAATTAAATACATTCCTTTGATTGTTTAAACTGATCGAATACGAATTTCCGTCTTTAAATTTTTCAAACGAATCGAATTAATCGAATTCCTTAAATTTTTGGAAAATAATTGAATACGATAAATTTCTTAGAATTTTTTTATGGAATCAAGCAAATAAGTTGTTTACATTCTTTAAACCATGTGAACTGAATATACTCTATGCATTTTTTTGAACATATTGAGAACGAGTTTCGGTCTTTAATTTTTGTAAATGGACGAAAAACGAATATCGGTCCTCACATTTTTCAAACACCGAATCCACCAAGTTTCTTGTATTTTCTTTACCGAATGGAATTAAATGAATTTCTTACGTTTCTGAAACCAAATAAAATTGAGTCAAGTTTTTCCGTTTTTTCAAACTAATCTTACTAAATAAACATCTATTGAAAACAAAGTGAAAATGAATTTCGTTTTTTAAATTTTTTCCAACGAATCGAAATGGAACTTGAGTCTTTCAATTGTTTCAAACGAATGGAAAATGAATTTTCGAGACAGGAAGATACTTGAAATGACTTTTATACAAATATGTCTACATTTATTCAAAGGTGATTTAGGAGACTTTGGGGTACATAATGTTGAGTTTGGGGACAATCAGCTTTCGTGAGTGTGATTCTCCAAGTCTCCTGTTTTCAAAATCCACTTCTACCATATGCATACATACATATATCACATACGTACGTATGTACGTGTGTTATTTACCATCAGTCTGTACGCCCACTGCGATTGCCGTGGACCTGAGAGTTTGGCAAACTAATTCAGTCGTGGAAAACACATACACACATCTGCGCACTCATGACTCGTGTGGGCAAAGAGCTTTGAGAGAAAGGACGAGGAAGAGAGAAATAGGGAGGAAAAAAGTACCGGGAGTGAGCCCGAGGACTAGTGAAATTTAAAGTTGAACGAACCAGAGTAATAGCTCCTTTTCCCGAAAGGGAGACCGAGAGAGGGAGGGAGGGAGGGAGGGAGAGAGAGAGAGAGAGAGAGAGAGAGAGAGAGAGAGAGAGAGAGGGAGAGAGAGGGTTCAGAGTTGTACGAACCGTTCAAATTTTCAGCCAGTGCGGATTACAGTTTTCCTTTTTCTCCTTTCAGCTAACTACCGCCCGTTTTCCTGCACGTTGACTAATACCACTGCGATTTTTACTACCACTGAGCGCTTTCGACTTCCTCGCGGGATTCTCGATTCGCGAATGGTTTCTCGCAGACTCACCTCCGGATCATTTTCGTTCTCTTCACTCGGTCCCTGTACCCTCTTCTCCTTCGTGTTCCAGTTTTTCTCCGATCCACGCACCCGATATTTGCGTTACGATTCAAAAAGGGGGGAGATATCTTTAGACGAGAAAAATATTTGCTGATTTTCATTTTTTTTTTCAAAGGCAAGATTTCTTCACGTTTTTTGAGACTTAGAGTATATGGTTTATTACTACCTTTGGCTGCTGCATGGTATTTTTTAAATTAATGTTTGACGCCTTCGTTGACATTGACGCAATAGTGCGTCAAACTTTATTTCCCTATTTAACTTGCTCTGATTTGAAATCGGAGCCTCAGGGGTTTTTGGGCTCGCTGAAACCGAATTGGAAATCAAAATTTGGAAATTCAAAATGGCGGCGCCCATATGGCGGCCAAAAATCAAAAACTTTACTCGATTTAGATGAAAATTAGTACTCCGGGATTTTTGAGGTCGCTTATTACGAATCTGAACTTCAAATTTGAAAGTTCAAAATGGCGGCGTTAGAACGGCGGACCGAAATTGAAATTCTCCTCGAGTTGGAATAACGCGAATCAAAGATGTTCGGCAGCTTGCTTTTTTTGGCCGAGATTTGCCTCTCTGTTCTCCGTTGAAATTTCGATGAGTCCGGGGGGCGAAACTTTTCACCGATAATGAGCCCAATCGACACACACACCCATATCGATGTGTAACATTGCATATATTAAGTTTCGGATAATTGGTGCTGCAACGTATCACGGAAGTTGGCGCGTAATAAACGTAACCGACACACGCGGTACGTTTGCATCTGCTGTGGTAAATCGGAAAGCCGGACGTTCCGCAGAGTGTATAGTATATTTACAACTACAAATGTACAAGGTGATTATTATAAGGTGGTCATGTGTTTTCGAGGGGTTTTGGGCGGAGATTTTGCGGCTGAGAAAAATATGATTTTCAATGGTTATCAAATGGTTGTCTTTTTCGAAAACAAGGATAGCATATTTTTGTGATGTAGAATTTGAAGTACTATTTGATTTAATTCGAGATGAAGTAGTATTTGCCAGGAAAAACTGGGCATTCTGAACAAAAATCAAAATTCCATTTTGAGCGGTAGAATGAAGATAATGCCATTCCGTATACGAAACACTCCTGAACAACTTTTTTGTGCATCCCGCCATAGAGACAATAAAGTAACAAAGATGCACTTTAATGAGTGGATAAATGAAATTTAATTGAAAAAAACGTTATTTTTTCATACTGTTATGTATCAGGAATTTAATTATCTCCATTCTGGTGAACTCAATGAGAAATTTCGATTTTTCTCCAGAATGCCTAATTTACTTTAGCAAATACTAGTCATCACGAAAATACGATGTATTTTTTTCGAAGAGGCCTCGAAAAACCATTAATAGTCATGTTTTTCTCGGTCGCAAAATCTCCGCGTCAGACCTTTAAAATTGCATGGCTACGTTATAGTAGTAGACGCAAAAAATGGTATTAGCTATAAAGTTTGCTAATTTAATTGTAATGTTGTCTAGAGTATCCGGTATACGTTTGTGAAATTTGAATTATAAAATCGATATATTAGCTCTTCGAATTGGCATTTATAACATGCTGCACAGGGCAAGTCCCGGAAAACATCATGTTTCTGTTGATAATGAAAAGAATCACGGTTATTATGAAAAAAAATACCACCTTCAACCCTTCGTCGTCACGTTTAAATGGAGAAACATACTTTTCACACTGGGTCGAATTGACCCTATCGTCGGATAACCATGAAACAATTCATGAACTTACTTTAAATATGGCATAATACGTGCCAAAAAATATTATATAAAAAATCAGATGGCAACATGCGAAAAAAATCGTAGCGATACGTAAAATAAGGACATACTTTTGGCGCTAAAGTTGAGCGCGCGGTTGTTGAGACTCACTTAGTCCAGTGAAAGGGACGAAAACCCAGCACTGTTTAGCGTAGAATTAGAATTGTTTAGTGAAGCTAAATGGGTGCATACTGAAAGTAACCCCAATGCAATTTCGCCCCTCAACTCGCCCCAACCCTAAGAAATAGGGGTTGAAAATTTTTAAATCGTCGTATCTCGATAATTAATAGCCCGATCAAAAAATGTTTCGAATAAAAGTTGTTAGGAATAATTAAATACGTATAAAGTTATTCACCCAACACCCTACCTCTGAAAATAACGGCACAAAAACGATTAAAAAATTCGGGGTTGATGCTAAAACAGTAAACCTTTAGAAAATCGTAAAAAATATTTATATAATCTCTCTCTCGTATCTCGATAATTAATAGCCCGATCAAAAAATGTTTCAAACAAAAGTTGTTAGGAATAATTAAATACGTATAAAGTTATTCGTCCAACACCCTATCTTTGAAAATAACGGCACAAAAACGATTCGAAAATTCGGGGTTGATGCAAAAACAGTAAACCTTTAGAAAATCGTAAAAAATATTTCTATATTGAAGAAAACATCGATATACAGGGTGGACCATTTAACGCTACCACCCTAAATATCTCCGTTGCCTTTAGAGTGACGAAAAAAATGTTTTCTTGCACACGTTTTAAAGTGTGCACGAAAAATAATACACGTCAGCGTGTTGTGAGAACGCATCTATTCGTGTTATTTTAACACCATTATTTTTCTCATAGTCAAACCGTGCAAAAAGTGTCTCCAGCCATTTACACACCTAAAGTGTGTAAAAACAACACACTTGTTTTTGCAGTAGGAAGTTCCCAAGAAGACTTCTTCAAAACGTAGGGTCAATTAAATTACCATGCCATTTTTTAACTTTCAAATAATAAGATCTTATGCTTATAGAGTGTGGAATTCTGTGGAGTGTGGAAGATCTTATGCTTATAGAGAGTGTAAATTCATTAATTTATCAAAATTATTGCTCGTTAAAAAATGTTAACGTATGTTTGCTTTTGAATGGGACTGTCTCGCATGTACCATCTTAAGGCCTTAGGCCTTAAGGTTCAAAGTTTAAGGTTTTAAAATTAGGGTACAAAATCATGTGCGAATTAAACAATTTTTTTTCGTATGAATAAGTGATTCACTCATCAAATTAATTACGCATCGATTTACTTTGAATATCAAGCTGTTAGAAAAAACATATATTTTTTTTCGATGTACAAAATGGCCGACCACTAATATTTTCTTTTGTTAACTTTTTTTTAGGCGCTCCGCGACGCGACATTTAGCATCCGCAATTTTTTACCTAGAACAAAAAACAAAAATTCTCGTCAATTTAAATTAGAATACCTAAAGAAGTACGTACGGAATTTAAGAAAATATTGTTGCATCCAAAAGTTGTAGGTATTTGAACTTATGAAATGAATTTTCAGTGAAAAATTTCTTTATAGCTGCTCATAAAATGAAAAGTTTTCCATTAATCAGAAATTCCGCTTGTACTACTCTGCGAAGTACAATTAGGAATATAACTTTTAAATTTGAAGTAAATCGAGTGAAAATTGTTGAAGTTATTTGTCACGCCAATTGGAAAAAAGCTGTTTCAAGAAGTTTCGAGTAGTCGGCCATTTTGTACATCGAAAAAAAATATATATTTTCTAACAGCTTGATATTCATACTAAATAGATGTGTAATTAATTTTATGAGTGAATCACGTTTTCATACGAAAAAAATTTTATATATATATATGCAGCCACATTTTGTTGTAAACTGCGTACACGCCGGAGGTTTAAACTATGCCGGTAGTGTATCCGCTGACATAATTCCGTTTTCCGCCAGATTTCATCCGAGAGCCCGACGAATATTAAACCGTACAACGATTCGACCGCGTGTGTATAGCGTGTGATCCGCGCGATCCACGCGATCGCGTTTGTCAGCATATTATTGGACAGCGCCGCGCTCAGCGGAGAAAATTTCACGTGGAAAGAGATCGAGTTTGGTCGATCGGTATCGTTTCGTCGCGATAAGCCAAAGCAATTTGAAGTCCATTTTTGGAGGGAAACTGAAAATTCGAGTTACAAAACTGTCTCGTGTTTTTATTTCGCAGTTGTATGCTATTTCGTTTGCAGTTCGGTTTGTTTGTGTTACAATTGAGGAGTTACCCCCACTTGCGATTTTGAAAAAATCGTTTTTTTTTATTGCATTTTTTTGAAGTATAGGTATCTGAGAATATGTCCTGAAAATTTCAAGTCGATCCGCACAAAATTGACTGAGATATGAGCGTTGAAAGAGAAGAATCCGTTCTTCGTGTAAGCTGAAATTGAAACTTTAAACGCGTTTTTCTCAAAATGGCATTTCTGAAGTCGGTGACCAAGATTACTCGAACACTAGTGAACCGATCTTCTTGAAATTTTGCAGGCTTATTTAATACATAAAAATGTAGTCTTTAATCGTTCGATTTTTTTTTCGAAAAAAATGGCCGTTTTATAGCCAAAAAATGGCCGTTATTTTTCGTTAAAATCGAACCATTAACTTTGACTGTCCGCCATTTTGTGAAAAATGAATATTTTTTAAAATCCTTCGATTAAAGACTATACTATACTTATATTTGACTAAATCCATCCGCATTTTTTTTTTCAGATGATCCACTTCGCCGCAATGTTGGTCACCGCAAACCGTGTATATAAAAACATTATTTCATTGACGGCCATTTGCCACTAAACAATGTAATATTTTTCAATAAAAAAATTACTGAAAGTTCTTCAAGATGTGTTCTTTAAGATGGTATATTGATCAATTAAAAAAGTTTTGTAGTTTTCTTTAAAAAGATTCATGAAAAAGGCCTTTTTTGCGCTACAAGTGGGGGTAACGCCTTAAAACTCGTTGTCAGCTTCAGGGTTAACTATTGGCTACTGTGAAAGTGTGACACCTATTCGTCCCTTGAGGCAACTCAAATTAAAGAGGAAGGTCCAATATACGGCGCAGGAATCGCCGATTCAAGATTACATTACTCATGGTTACAATGACAGAACTGCTAGTAAAAGTTTAAGGGGTTAAGTGGGTTTAAAAAGTCAAAGATCAACTGATCCGATTAGTTGGAACTAGTTTTTCATAGTAAAAATTAGTATATGTAGCAAGCAAGACATATATAATTTGCTGCAGTGGTTTTGACAGCTCTAACCTCGAAATTTGGTTCGATCGTTTATGAGTTCAAACTTAATCCTCAATCCGTGAAGGTATTTGAGGCACCTTAAGCCCGTGAACCTGGGTCGTTTTTGTTTTTGCGCTACCAAACCAACAATTGTCAACGAAAAAAAACTGAAAAAATCATGATCGATCTTCAGGCCATACTTCTCAAGGAAAAATAGGGTTTTATTTTTCTTTTTTATTTTTCATATATTTTTTTTCCATTAAATATTAAGCAACCTGCGAAGAAAATGATTTTGGGCAGGACGAAAACGACTCAGGTTCACGGATTGAGGGTTAAAACCAACGGCCCTCTTTAGAGTGAAAAATAAATTTGTCGAAGGTTCTTCCTGTGGCAAATTTTAGCATAAAGTAGTTTTCAAAATTGTGATAGAGCGGTAAGCAGAATATTGAGCTTTTTTACATGAAACTTTGCACTGGAGGGGTGGGGGTAAAAATGTCGAATGACTAAATGTAGAACGACAAAGATTTCGAAACGGTAGAATTATGAACTCTCAAAATAACGAAGGTTCAATTATTCGAAATTTTATCTGTCGACTGATAAAAAAATTGAATGACTATAAATCGAACCATTATTTATTGGAGAGCTAATTTATTCGAAAACGAATATTCAGATCGTCTGCAATTCGGAACCTAAAAATACAGAATCGAAAAATGTAGAACACCCATATTTCCGAAACAGAAAATAGCGAGTGCCTAATATGCGTAATATCGTCTATGGCGAAAAGCAATAAAACGAAACGCAAAATGTCGATGGCCCGAAATGTCGAACGCCGAAAAGTCGAACGGCCAAAATGACGAACGTGGTGGGGCCCGTCACGTGGGAGACTGCCTTACGATATTTTAGTCGACTGACCGACAGCGCCATCTCGCAGCTTCACTCTGAAGCGCAAGTAACGTATTGCTCGATTCGCCATCCGGGCCGTTCTACATTTTGACCCCTCGCGATTTTAACCACTCGACCTTTTGGCCGTTCGCTTTAATGATTTTCTGCATTGTGAACCGTCGCAATTTTTTTAATTCGGAGAATTGTCGTCTCGAATTATTTGGTGTTATGCATACAGGCCCATCGATATTGTGTTTTTCGCTATTTTATTAAATCTGATTTTTGTTTTTCGCTATATATCAACTTCCGAGATGTTCATATTCGTAACTGTTATTTTCGACTTTACAGACTCTAGTAAGAATGACCCATCTATATTCGAACATTCGGCATTTTCGAATTCGACATTTTGGCCCATCTGCATATCGATCGTTCGACATTTTTCCCCCCACCCGTACCGAAGAGTCGAAAATATGAACTTTTCATTACTCACTCAGAGCAACGAAAAATGCATACCCGTAGATGTCGAGAGGCTAAAAATATAAATTCATTTCGCATTAACCCTTCGCGGTCACACGGGGTCCAGTGGACCCCACGTGCGACTTTGAGCCAAAATTACTATAAATTGTCGACGGCCAAGGGGGCTAGCCTGCCTTGCAAGGGTGCTTTGGAGTGTACATTGTACGTACCAATTAGGGTCGGATCATTCACGACAGCAGTTTCGTCGTGGTACTCGAAAAAAGGGCGGGCGCTGGGGTAGTTTTGACCCCCATGTGGCCTGCACGTATCTCTTTTCTTAAAAAATGGTGTTTTGTTTTTATTTTCTGCGCGGGATCACGCAGAATATGTTAACGGTAAAAAAAAATTCTATCAAGTTTATGTGAATTACTCCGAAATGCGAATTCTTGAGGACGTCCATTTACCTCATTTAAAACTCATTACAATACTACCTGGAAAACCATAAAACGATTTAGAATGTGCTACAAGCCCAGAGTTTTCATCTGTGTCGACTGTGGGGGACAAACTTGATGTATTTACGATTTTGTGTTTTTTAATATATTTTTTTATATCTCTCATATATATTGTGTGTACATTATAATCTCGTAATTTTTCGAGCCGCTATTGCGAATAAGTTGCTCATTTTTCACGATTGTCGTTATTTTTTGTAGTCCGAAATGGGCTCTCTTCAAATGTCCAAATAAATACCATTTTTGAAACGCCTACATTGATATTTTCCCCCTTAAACTATGGTATCTCAGGAGTATCACCCTAATTTTCAGTTTTTTTTTTTGAAAATTGCAAGAGTTATGATTTTTCGAGTAAATCAGGCTTCTTTCACACACTGATCCCTTCAAGATTTTTTCCGCCATTTAAAATGGCGATTACAATATTATACTGCGAATGTCACATTCTAGAATGTTTGAGCTAACACCCCGAATTTTTATAAGCCATTCGGAACAATATGACCAACGTGGCAATCGTTTGAACACGGCTGGGGTCACCGGACCCCATGTGTGAGCATCTAACAAGGAAAGGTTGCGAGGTCGATCGCTCCGATTCCAAACAAATTTGGCATGTTTGTAGAAGGGTTGAAAATAGGTGACACGTATTTTTTTATACACGTGGAACCCGATTTTTAAGGGTTCAAATACACCCTCGAAAATTGGGGTGTTTTTCATTTGTCGTCGATAACGTTTTAACGGTACGAGATATGAAAAAACTTCAAATTGCAATAATGTTTATTTTGTCGTATGCTATACATTGGAGATGAGAACGATAACGTTATCGACGAAAAACAAAAAACACCCCTATTTTCGAGGGTGCGTTTCGTCTCTCAAAAATCGGGTTCTGCAGATATAAAAAAATACGGGTCCGCTATTTTTATCTATTCTACAAGCATGCCAAATTTCATCGAAATGGGAAAGATCGAACTCGCAACCTTTCCTTGTAAGTTGTTGGCCGAGGGTGTGACCTCGAAGGGACCTCGCAGGGGCCCAGCGAATGAAAAATTTCCAAGCCTAGCCAAGCCAAATGTATGGATTTGCTTCCTCGATTGCAGACAACAAAAAATGCTCGCCTTCAGGTATCGAGAAGCCAACAATATCAATTTTTTTTGCTCGATGTTGGAACTTGATTGGTCCGCTAGATTGAAATTAGTCCTAATCGGGGCGACGCGGGACCGTAAAATGGGGCATTTTTCATTCCTCGCTCAAATGGATTGAGCAGGCTCCTATGTAAAATTATTTCTCGGCCTCAACTTTTCTATTCCCATCCTTGTCCAAGCCTCTCTTAGCCGCGGAGATCGGATTTCTTCTATAAACGTTTGGCGGACTATGAGTTTTTTTAAGGCATAAAAAAAATGATTATCTTAAACCCACGGGAGATTGCATTTTTTCACCAGTCTTCCCTGGACAAGGGCTGGTCGAGGGTGGTTGAAAACATTAAAAAATTATAGGACGATCTTTTTTTAAGAAACGAACCAAATGTACAAGAAATTATGGTAAATTAAAAAAATCGTTTCGTCGTAACAAGGCAAACTTTAGATCCATAACGTCCTTCCCGACCGACTCCTTGCCTTCCCGCAAAAAATACGTTGTAAAGGATCTTGAGTCCCAAATCGCAAATGATGATAAAATTCTGAAAATTTGGTATGTTTTTGTATGAAGTATTTCACAGGTCGTGTAAAAATTTCACGACAATCAGGTAGCTCGTTATTGAACAATTAACATTCACAAATTAAATGTTGTTTTATGGAAACTGATGTAACTTTGCAATAAGTTTTTTTTTACCTCTCAGTTTTTTAATATCTACAATATACTGAAAGCAACGGAAACAAAACGAAGTTTATTGATAATTTTTTTTTAGTTCTTGTAAAAATTGTTCTTAACAAAATGTTATTTTTTTAATAACGAGTTTATTTCAACCCTTAAGGAGGTTGAATTAATGATGATAGAATTCTGAAAATTTTGTACGTTTTTACATGAAGTATTCAGAAGGTCGTGTAAAAATTTCATGACGATTAAGAAGCTATTTATTGAACAATTAATATTAACATGTTTCATAGGGACTCAACATCCTTAAGGTAACGGTACTAATGCTCCGATGGGTCCCACTGTTCGGACAGTAGTTCAAATATTTCACTATATTAGGTATATAAATGATAGGCAACGAAAAGTGATGCTGGCATTCTATTCAGCATTCAATTATTAATTTATTACTGGAAAATTGTACGCTGATAACAAATTTTAGTGGTAAAATTGACGAGTTATATTAACGAGTCCGCGTTACTCATGTCATGAATGGACATGTCTATCTCGAAGAGCTAAAGCGTTGCGATAGTTTGTGATAGCAATGGGGGTCTATTTTTTTTATTGATTTCTAGACTAGACTTATGACCAATCGAAAGCGAATCGAACCAACTTTTCGACGACGCCGTTACATTTCGGTTTGGATAAGGTTTTATATAATAAATTCAGCGTCTCATTAAGGGGTCAGTCCACTTTGGAGCCACGAAAAAAGGCTATTTTCGCGATTTTTTTTGAGGAATTAAAAAAAGATATGAATATAAAAGCTGTTGGGCTTGATAAATAAAGTCTTGGAATACATTTTAAAAAATTTAATTCATTTTTATTCATTTTTAAGTACAAAAACTATAGTTTAACGTAAGGCCTAAAAATCGGTGAACTAACGTAGCTCCATCACAACTGGGCAACGGCTTGTCTGAAACAAAAACATCAAAGTCCATAAGATTCAGTATGACACCAGCTACAAAATTACCCTCGGATATAAAGTTTTATCAAAAAATAAAAAAATGGCAGATGAAAAACGAAAAAAGTAAAAAAAACGCGTTTTTTTCGCAGTTTTTCGCAAAAAAAGGGTAAAAATCAAAATTTTAAAACCATCGAAGGTCAGCTTGTTGCGAATCATGTTTACAATATGTAGTTCAAGTTTCAAGAGAATCGGTTTATTAGTTTTAGAGATACGATGGAGCTAGATTTTGAAAACGTTGTTTTAAGAAAAACGCGTTTGAAGTTAATACTATGAAAAACTCTTACCTAAACTCAATCGGCAATTCCTGCACCGTACAAAATCCCTTCTGATTGCTCATCAACGTCGATTTCTTCAAGTAAAATATAAAAGCACACTTTTTAAGTCGCTTCTTTTATGTCTTCTTTCTTCTGTGTATAGTGATAGAGCGCGAGGGGGGGGGGGCGGAGGATTAGATTAAATTGGATTAGGTTGATTAGTGCTCCAGGACCAGAACCTCCTCTGGCAGACAACTCGCAAATTTCATGCAATACGAAGAAAAAATACGACGAAAGAAAAAGAGAATCGATACCAAAAAAAGAAAGATGGCTCGATATAAACAAAATAAATGTAGAATCAAAAATGCAGATTGTACACAAACGGAAACAAAATGGTAAAAAACGAGAAAAGAAATCAAAGAAGCTCTATATAAAAACAAAAATAATGAAAGATACAAAAAGAGAGATCACCAAGATGCACGCGGAGTTTTTTTTTCACCGCGGCGCGGCTATCGTTTGTGCATATTTCAATTATTCAATTTGTCGTAATTCACGATAGCTAGTTAAACACGAAACGAGTACGCATTCGTTTCGCGCAAATTAATGTAGCGAGAAATTGCTGCAATCAACTACGCGCACGTATACACAAGGTTTTTGCGTTAACCAATTTATTTATTATTTTTTAAATACATACTTCGCTATTCCCAGTGCCGTGGACCTCGAAGAATTGCAGCACTGGCGCAGCCCGTGTACGAAGATGGCTTACGACATACTTCGGAAAATACTTCAGAGCGGTGCTTGCACAAGATGTAGTTAGTTACTCCAGTGCAGTCTAATATTACAGCGAGCTACTTCGGTCGTAAAGAATTCTTCGTCAACCCGCTTATGCGTCGTAATTTTCGTCTTGCTTGGTCTCTCTCTCTCTCTCTCTCTCTCTCTCTCTCTCTCTCTCTCTCTTTTTATTTTGTCCCCAACTTTATTTTCTCGTTCAACTATGCAGAGAATTTTTTCATTATTCTGCATAACTGTCTATTAACTATATACATACTAATTACATATCAATATGAATAAAAATATAGCAGCAGTATATGTATGTAAAATAGTACATAATAATAATAATAATAACGCAAGCAATACATAGAGAATAATATAAATAACAATAATAACAATAATACTTGAGTTATAATTAATTGTGTTTATATGAATTTTCCTAGTAAGGTATTGTTGTTGTTATAGTTATTTATATTATTCTATGTGGATTGCCATTATTATTATTATTATTATGAGTATAGTAGTTTAGATATACTGCGGTATATATATTTATACACACTACTGGCCAAAAGTATTTGATCACTTTGGATGATAACAAAATTTTCGGTTGCTCTGGATAATCTTCATTATTCCGAGTAGATACCTTGCGACCCTTTTCCATACTTCGAATTCGAAATTTTTCCACATGCTTCCTCCTCTTCCACCCCTAAATTTCGGATGCGTACAGCATTCCCCTTTTTTTGATCCACCTCACTTAACGGACAACACCACTGTGACGGCTTCAAAAAATCGATTATTTGAAAACCATCTAGAAAAATCTAAAATACATTTAAGATTAAGATGCCGTTGGACCCAGGTCGAAAAAATAATTATTTTCGGAGATATTGAATATTTTGTGGAGCGGTGCAGCGCTCCGTGACGCTCGGGGTCACGCGCAGCTGCGCGCCTCAGGGTCGGTAGGTATATCGAATAGCGATCCATACGACGGTTTCGAGATTTAAAAAAAGAGTGCATCGATCATGTCCAAAAACGTACGGGGACGCGCCTGCGCGAAATCGTGAAAAAACAAAAAGGATTGTCTGGCAGAGGAAAGCTCACCGGAAAATTGATTGACAAGTTGAGCACATATTACGGCTTGGCTATTCGGAGGAACAGCGATGATGTTGAAAAAATGAGGAAGGAAATTTGGGCAACTATCAAACATAAAATACCCACAGATAGTGAGCCACAACATGACGATTGCCCAGAGGGAGCCGAGTCGTGGTGTTCGTGGCAGCGAGCGGTCGCAAGCGGTAATATTTCTGAATATCGCCATAAGCCGCCTCTTCCTGCTGAGGAAGTATTGGAGGCAATTACGCCAGTCTTCAAAAATTTGAGCAGAGACGATTTGCTGCAGCGTTGTTTGGGCGGCTTCACGCAAAACAACAACGAAAGCTACAACAAATCAGTTTGGGCAATAGCCCCCAAGTGTCAGTCCGGGAGCAAAAAAATCGTCGATATTGCAGCTGATATCGCGGTATTATTATTCAATGATGGCCTGAGAAGCCTCATGAAAGTTTTGGAGACGTTGGGGATAACTATCGGCCCAAATTGTTTCAATTTTTGCGTTGAAACCGACGCAGCGCGGATCGAGCTGGCGGAGCGCTCGCTCACAGACGCTGCAAAAGAGGCAAGAAGAGCCTCTACAAGTTCGAGAAAAGATGCTAGGGACAATGATTTGCTTCTTGAAGGCCAGCTATATGGTGCCGGCATCGCTGATTAAAGGTAAACATTTTTTTTCCAATTTATCGCATAAATTAACAAACCTAAAACTTTGAACGCGTTTTTCTCAAAGCCACTTTTTTCAGTGCGGCACGCAGCAGAACTCGAGCAATTTTTATCCGATCGACTTCAAATTTGGACTGCATCAATAAAACTAGATTATCTAAAGAAGTACATAGGATTTTTTCGATATCTCAATAATAAAAAAAGTTATAGCCTATTTTCGACGAGAAATTTTGCTCGAAAATCGTCCTTTAATTTCAAAAGCGTGCCTATTTTTTAAAAATCAATATTTTTTCAAATCCCTATGTACTTCTTTTCAAAATATCATATTATCAACGAAAACACTCGGTATTTTTTTTCAGATCGAGTTTGAAGAGAGTTCTGCTGCGTGCCGCGAACCACTGCAGAGGCAACAGTACCTGACGCGGGAGCTTCCCCAGCGTCACCATGGGGCGTGAAAAATTTGAATTTTTTTTGTTTATGTATCCTCAATAAACAACGAACAAAACAAAAGAAAATTTTTCGAATATCTCTTTATTTTCCCACAAAAAAAAATTCTTAAAAAATGGCAAAAAACAGGGGGCCACAGTGGTGTTGTCCGTTAAAGATACCTTTCGGTGAGGACGAAATTGCTGATTTTCATGATTTTTTTGAAAGGCAAGATGTCTTCACTACTTTTAAGACGTAGCGTCGGCGGAATTAATCTGAAAAAAAGACGACAAACATTTTTCTTTCATTGACATTCATACGCAGAATATAAACCAAGGAAAAGGGAGAAATGTTGAAGATTTTGTAGCAATTTTCTAGCAATAAAAACACTTTTTATTAATCTTGAAGAACATGTAGAGTCATGTTTCAAACAATAAGGTGAGAAAAATTTATACAAAATTTCACCAGAATCGGTCGATCAGTTTTTTAGATTTCGTTTCGTTTTGTTTCGATTAGTTTCAGAAGACCGTGCCATACCTCCGCCATTTTCAAAGATTAATAAAAAAAATACCATGCAACATCCCAAAGTAGTAATAAAACATACCCCAAGTCACAAAAATGGCGAAGAAATCTTTCCTTTAAAAAAAATCATGAAAATCAGCAAACGTTGTCCTCGCCTAAAGGTATCTTCTTCCTTACGTATAACTCGAAGGACCACCACCGAATTTCGATCCACCAGTTTTGGTCTTGTATATTGCTTGTATTCTTATTATTATGATATTTATGTATGTTATGTATGGTATTGCTATATTTTAATTAATATTGATACACAATTATAAGTACACATACATCATTATTACTACAAACTTCATAGTCATTAATCGATAACCCTTGAATAATGGCGCTCACCTTCGCTGGCGAAAACTTTCATAATTATTCTACGTAAATGGTGCACGATCCGATACAGACGCGGAGAACCGAGGCAGGGAATTATCCGAAGGACTTACAAAAATGGAAAAAACTCGAGTAAGGGGTTTTAAGGCGTTATTCGCAGTCAGAAATTTCAAAAAATCGATTTTTTTAATTGCATTTTCGGAACGTACAAATATGTGAGTATCTTCCCTGAAAATTTCAAATCGATCCCGCGAATATTCTCGGAAATACACACATATTTGTAAGGATGCTCGGAGCGCTACAAAGTGAGCGCCCAAAAGAAAACGGGTGTGTGTGAACGACTGTTGAACTTCAAACGCGTTTTTCTCAAAACGGTCTTTTCAAAGTCGGTGAGCACGATTTCTCAAAAACGGCTCAACCGATCGGTCTGCAATTTTAACACAACCTTGTCAGATATATTCTTCAGGTATTGATCGAAGGAATAAGATTTCCGATAATCATTTCTATTTTTTTTCACCGATTTAACGAAAAAAAATTGGTCGAAAATCGAAATTGTTTCTTTCCGGAGCCACCATTTTGTCAAAAACTAAAATTTCGACTATTCCTTCGATCAATACCTGGATTCATTTACCCCCTAGAAGAATCTTTTTGGTTTTTTCATTTTAGATCATCCAAATCGGAGATACTTTGCTCACCGCCGGACACTTTTTTTCGGGGTCCTCCAGGAGACTTCCTACAGGAGCAATGTTAATGAATATTTTTGAAAATAAAAAATGCCAATCCAAACCTAAAAGATGCCACTGCACTGCCTAATACTTTTCGTTTTGCCCAAATTAAATCCTTTTCCAAAAAAAAATTGTGAAAAAACGACTTTTTTTGCCCTTGCAACTGCGTATAACGCCTTAAGGGGTTACTCCCACTTGCGATTTTGAAGAAATCGATTTTTTTATTGCATTTTTTTGAAGTATAAGTATCTGAGAATATGTCCTGAAAATTTCAAGTCGACCCGAACAAAATTGACTGAGATATGAGCGTTGAAAGAGAAGAATCCGTGAATTGAAGAACTGAAATTGAAACTTTAAACGCGTTTTTCTCAAAATGGCATTTCTGAAGTCGGTGACCAAGATGACTCGAACACTAATGAACCGATCTTCTTGAAATTTTGCAGGCTTATTTAATACATAAAAATGTAGTCTTTAATCGTTCGATTTTTTTTTCGAAAAAAATGGCCGGTTTATAGCCAAAAAACGGCCGTTTGTTTTTGTTAAAATCGAACCATTAACTTTGACTGTCCGCCATTTTGTGAAAAATGAATATTTTTTAAAATCCTTCGATTAAAGACTAGTTTATATTTATATTTGACTAAATCCATCCGCATTTTTTTTCAGATGATCCACTTCGCCGCAATGTTGGTCACCGCAAACCGTGTATATAAAAACATTATTTCATTGACGGCCATTTGCCACTAAACAATGTAATATTTTTCAATAAAAAAATTACTGAAAGTTATTCAAGTTGTGTTCTTTAAGATGGTATATTGATCGATTAAAAAAGTTTTGTAGTTTTCTTTAAAAAAATTCATGAAAAAGGCTTTTATTTGCGCTACAAGTAGGGGTAACGCCTAAATAGTAATGCTCGATAACTCGGAGCACAAACGAACACGTATATCAGTTTGGGAAGGTGGTAGTGACGTCTATAGAGTCTGGAATTGACGAGGATCGGGATTTCTTTGGTAAACGCACGCACACACGCACGCACACACACACACGCACACGCCCACACACACACACACAACAGGTAGTACAGCTATGCGCGTGTATAAGCTCACAACGAGTCTGGCCGCGGTACAGAAATCCGCATGAAGCATTACCAGAAGAAGATGTTCGCAGATTGTGCCCTCGAGCAAGACGTATTCGGGTCACCCACGTCTTCCATCCTTGCCCCTCTCATCCTTTCACCCCTATCCTGATCTATATCCACCCCTATTTCCCTCCCCCGCCCTCCTTCTCTTACCAACCCCTTCGCACACTCTCAATCCAACGGGGTTTCCACCTGACACCCGACGATGCCTAACATTCCCATACTCACGTATGTGCGTGGGTGTGCGTGCGATCCCGGAAAAAAAAAGCACAGCGACATTCCACTTACGAATTCCCTCCTCTTCGCTATCAGACGAAAGCACCGTACACATGTATATTTATATTTATGTGCAAGTATCCTTACACTCCCTTCTAGCAACCCTCTTATTTATGTCCCTTCTTTCGTGTGGTCTTTTATGTCGTCGTCCTTTTTCTCACCGCTTCTCGCGCTTTCTACATCGCCCGTGCAAAGTCGTAACATCGTCATCCGGACGCCCTACCCCCGATTCATATCCCTTTACTTCCGGTTTTGCTCTCCCCACAGAGGGAACAATACGAGCCTGTGGGTTATGGGGAAAGATGATTTTGAAGATATTCGGCTTTGAGGATCGCCCTTGAGGCACTTGTCCTGAGGCTGGACACCGTCGCTCCAGGCAGTTGGATCTACGAGTTCGTTGCTCTGGACAAAGCGGTATTCTCCAATGGCACATTCCTCTTTCGGAACTACGATGACACTTGGGCAAAAAATCTTCAAAGGAAAATCTTCAAAGGGTGCACAGGAGTTTTAGAGAAATGACAACGAAATGGCTCAATCGCGATGGTTCTGGCGACGGGAAACGAAAGTGTTCCGCGGCCTGTCGCCCTCTCTGGAATTCATCGCTCGTATATATGTCTTGATGATTTCCGGCCTCGTTCGATGTGTTCTTTCCGAGGGCGATTTCACATTAGACACATTCTATTGATATTAATTGGATGCGTCTAGCTGATTTAAAAAATTGAATTGTCTAGGTTTTCCGTGAAATGAAAATTTGCCTATTGCATTTTTTTATTGGAATTATTTATTTTAAAAATATTTATTTAATTAAATCAAGGGCTATTCAATCTCGTTTAATACCTAAATATCTTATTTATTCCTAAAAAATCTGGGATTCAGTTTCATCTGTTCAAAAAACAATTTAGTTGAATCCACTATATGCATCTATTTCATTTTTTTAAATTTAAATTCAATAGAATTTTGGTAGAGTCAACTATTTTTCTATTTGATTGAATTAATGGTCCGCCTATATTGCAGCACATGCTGTGAGGGAGGGGGGCAGAGGTGGGGCGAGAGAAATGATATATATATATATATATATATATAGGATATGTTTGACAATATTCGATAGAACTCTCAAATGATCACAATGATATTAACTAATTGAGATAGTTTATGTGATATAACAAACAATTATAGGCATTCATTTGGTCTCTGATGTCATATCTGCGACTAATAAATGCTACAAACACTCGGTAGTGTAGGGGCAGCGTGCATAGCTGTAGATGCCTTGTGAGTTCAATTCCATATGTAGGCGAAATATTTTCTTCGACTTAAAATCATTTCAGAAGGCCAGGGAATGTCGAATTTTTGCACAAAATTATTGTGGCAGAACTCTAACCGAAGTATTTCATTTTATTTTAGATTTATGAAATATTTTATACAGATAGTACATATATAGTACTCGCATTTACTTTCACTTATATAATACTTACATTTAGATAGCACATACATGTAGTACTTACATTTGCAGATTATATACTGAAGGCAAATAAAGATTTATTCGAATTGGATATTTATTTATTTAATTTGCATTTGGGTGATTTCAGCGGAGCCCTGCAGATCTTGACGCCACCTCTTGCGCCCACTTTCGTCATTTCACTTCACTCCTCAATCTCAAGTCCACCTCACACCCCACTCGCTTTACCCTCGCCTGTCCCTCAACCGTTTCATCCCATCGTTGCGAAACTTCTGGTCCTCGTACACGCTTTTTTCTCCCTCAAGAGATCGTTTGGAAGTTGGTGGCGGTCGTGATTGGAGGACTCTTTCCGGCCGTGGCGCGCGGATAGACCGGTATATGTTTCTGTTTAGGCGAGGGTTGGTACAAGGACGACTTCCTTATCCCAGCCGTAGATCTAAGGACCTTTGCCGGGACCGATATTTTTTTTGACACTATGCATCGCTACCAGGTGCAATGTTTACAGTGTCAGAGGTCATTTTTAAGGACTTTGCCAGTCATCGCTAAAGACTGTTTTGATTCACGTTTTTTTGACATTCACTATTTTTTCCCAAAAACGGTGAAAAACACGTTTTTTTGTTTTTCTTCGAAAAATGACCGCCATTTTGTTATTTTTGAATGAAATCGGGAAAAACCAGTCGATAAATAAATCAAGGGTTCGCATACACCTGGGTATCAAAAAGACCGATTTTTCAAAAAGGTGCTCATTCGAAAGTACTATCCTTTCAGTGCTTACCCTGTAAATGTCATAAGGAAATTCGCAGTAATGACGAGGTTATAGCGTCTTGTAACTGACCGGATGAGCAACGACTAACGGTTGGGGTGCAGGTGTAAAGTGTACTCGAAACTTTAAACGCGTTTTACTAGAATCAGTGTTTTCAAAATCGGCACCAGAAATATCTTCGCATCTACTGCACCGATCGGGATCAAGTTTTGCATAGTTATGCTTCACACAATAATCTAGTACTTATTGAGCCGTTTTTGTCGATATCTGGCATAGTTTTTTTTCTTTCATCATAAGTACTAAGCAATTTTGTGACGAAAAAACGCCTGTATTATTTCAGTGACTGCCATGACACGGAAAAAATATTTTTTTAAAGTCCGGCTCGATAAGTATTCGTTTTATCTATCTACTTAAAGAAACAAATATGTTTTTGGTAATTTTTTGCAAGTGGGGCTCTGGCTAACGAAGGGGTTTAGAAATTTTGTACCGAGTCGATGTATTTCAGGGCACTTTTTTTATAATATTTAAGTCGGGGGAAGACAATTTCAACCCTTGTTGCAACTCCCAGACGCTTTTTTAAACTTTTTAAAGGTATGGAGGAAACGGGTTTGGTGACATCAAGTGTTACCAAAGGGCGACAAACAAAGCCAAACAAATTAGAGTAAACATACAGAAAACATATTTCAAACATCGAATATTTTCCGGAAATATTTATTTTTCTCTGAGCCCCACTCGTAAATATTTACCATATTTCTTTTAGATGAAAAATGGCAGATTCACATCTGGTACCGCAAACGCTGTCAGCGAAAACACGTCTCAGGAAAACGACTGTAACGTTTTTACCGTTTGAAATTTTTTGTAACCAAATTTTCACAAAATGTAGATAAAATGTCATACTTTAAAATGTATATCATGGTTGTTCTATAAAATTCAGTTTTATGCACGAAAAAAAAATTCTCAATCGTAACCTCACTCTTAGCCGTCTCAGGTGTACGTAAGCCCTGAAGGAGAGAACGTTGCTCAAGTCGATGTTTAACCCAGTTGAATACGTACGAAAGATAAAAAACTCAACTCTACTCTACAAAACTCTACTCAAAATACCAAATTTTCGATACACGGAAACTCAGCAAACGGAAATATGTCAATTTCCTCGTCGCGATTATTCGTTTTACGAGCTGTCCACGATAAAGCTAAAAATCACCGGAATGGATAGCAATTTGTGATTATTGTAGGCTTATCCGAACGACAGATTCAATCAGGCGTGTGTACAATTTGCGATTTTTTATTTGCGTCGTATAAGCGGGCGGTGAAAGAAAGAAAAATCTCATTCCTGCGAATGTTTCGTCTACGTACGATAGTGTTCAAGATATTTCGATACTGCCGTCGGAGGGGACGGTGTCGAGAACATGTCTGGAGCAGAAATAGCTCCATTACGGAAAAGAAGATTCGTGATTGCCCGGTACGTGGCCGATGACCGGTCTTTTGCTTATAGGCCCCGACACGTATACAGGGTGGCCCGATGTGACGTCCAAAAGGAAAATCTAGATCCAAAAGGATCTGGATTTCGCTCAAAAATAACAAAAATAACATTTCAGTCAGGATTTCGCTAAAAAATAACATTTCAGTCACGATTTCGCTAAAAAATAACAAAAAAAACATTTCAGTCCAAAATGACGTATTTCTGATAAACTAAAAAGGATCGTAGAACATACCCGGGGGTGATTCGGATACGTGGCATTTAGGTTTTCCTATTGGATGTCATTTCTACAAATGCCATTTCTACAAATGATAATATTTTTTTGCTTGGTCTCTTGCAAATGCTCTTGGTCATTTGTTACATCTAGAAATCCTTTCTTTTTAACCTTAAATGTTAACAAAACCTTATGAAAAGAGATCTTATGCAGAATTTTCATACAAACCAATTCGAACGTCTGACTTTGATAGCCTGCGGGTAAAAAATGTACTACGCATGTCCCGCCAATTACTCGAAAAAGTTACTTAGTTATTGTCGTTTCATATCATTTGTAGAAATGGCATGCGAGAAAAACCAAAAGCAGATGACTTCTTTAAAAAATAACATAAATCTCGGAAATCGTGGGATTTTTACTGAACTGAAATTCCAGCATATAGTAGTACATGGTCTGACCTATCGGCAGTTGCAGGATGTCCATTCATAGCAGAACACCCTGTGGAAATGTGTGTGTATATGTGTATATATATATATACATATATATATATATGCATGTGGCGAAGAGATCTTTTGAACCCATCATATCTATGTAATGTTGTCTACCAGCACATCCGGTTACTTCGAGAAGGACCCTCGACGCGTTTCCAAAACTATCGTTGATTACACTGACAGACAAATTCTATGGATATTAACTAGATGCGTCTATTTGATTTAAAAAAAAATGAATTGTCTAGATTTTTCGTAAAATCAAAACTTTCCTATTGCACTGTTTTATTAGAATTATTTATTTCAAATATATATATTATATTTATTCAAATCAATCACCTATTCAATATCGTCTAATAACTAAATATCTTATTCATTCCTAATAAATCTGTGATTCGGTCTCATCTGTTCAGAAAACAATTTTGTTGGATCCACTAAATGTCTTTATTTAATTTTTATAATTTGAATTAAATCGAAATTTTGATGGTCAACAATTTTTATTTTTGATTGAATTAATGGTCTGTCTATGTTGCAACACACACGTGACGATATGTTTAAAAAACCACAAAATTCGCTAGAACTCTCTAATTATCACAACGATATTAACTAATTGATATAGTTTATGTGATAAAACAAACAATTATAGGAATTCATTTGGTCTCTTATCCCATATCTGCAACTAAGATGCTAAAATCACTCGGTAGCGTAGGGGCGTTGCACGGTGCGTTGTAAGTTCGATTCCACATGGAGGCGAAATATTTCCTTCCATTGAAATCATTTCAGAAGGCCAGAGAATGACGAATTATGATACAAGATCATTGTGGTAGAACTCTAAATTGAGTATTTCATTTTATTTTGGATTTAGGTTATATTCTATGCATGTAGCACACTTGGATTTGCAGTGTATATTGTAGGCAAATCAAGATTTATTCGAATCGAATCTTTATTTATTTAATTCAAGAATATTTAATATGTAAAAAAATAGCTGATGCAAATAAAAAAAGATATTTGAAATAAATTGGATAAATTGGTAGGCTGTGAGGCAAGGAAAAAAAACCTGTTTGCTTTAGATACATCCTTTTTAAGTTAAATTTTTTTTGGCAGTATATAGAGTCAGGAGGATCCTAGAAAAGATCATTACACAAATATACTCACGTTCACCCAACGACGTTAAATCCATAGTAAGCATACCAAGTGCGGTAGGACTCGCAGGTTCCCCATTTCGGCATATCGGGACGCTGATCACGAAAAAGGCGAAATGTGAGGAACAAAAATTCCAGGCGATGTATCAATGATGCGACGACTCGCCAAGCCCGTTAAACGTGAGATTTTATTCCGCGAATAAAGATAATCGGGAACGTCGATGATCGAATCTGCTCCACCCGAGTGGGCTTTTCGGAGAATGTACATAAAGATATCTGCATGTTGGAGTACGATAGTGGATACGATCTATTGATACGGAAGTGCCAATACCCGTGCAGAAATTGCCGTAGGGATTCCATTCCCATACTTACTTCCTGATAGGGATCCAATGGGTCATCACATTGGAACTCTATACTAAAACGTCACGCTCGTACGTTGGATTCTAAGCGGGATTCCCCGTTGGAACCCAATGTACCAATCCGATTCAAATCCTGAAAAAATTCCCACATTATCGAACAGCATCCAATACGATTCTTGATGAGTCCCATCGCATTCTGCACGTTGATTTTTCTAATCAAAATATATAAATATACAAGATGAGTGGATCTTAAAAAAATAT